>CM042170.1:22082693-22087693 GCA_023376005.1 Doryteuthis pealeii | reverse complement strand
TAAAATCTGAATATCGAGAGTTATTTTTATATGTTATTTATTTTGTTGCTGGTTTTTTTTTTTTTTCTTATTTTGTTTTATTTTATTGTGAAATTTATTGCTAATTTTTCGTTGCATTTTATACTTGTTTTCTTAAACCCTTCTCCTTTGACGATATTTTTATAACTTTAAACAGTTTTAGATTTCCTGAAGTGATTAGTATTATTTTTAGTATTGTACAACCTTTTTTTTTTGTTTTATTTCTATTTTTATTTATAATTATTTTTATTATTTCCTGCTTGTATTTTATTATTGGTTATTTTCAATTTTTTTTTTTTCTTCCATAGTTCAAAACTCATTTTCACTCCTTTCAAATTTGGCAAGCCCAACAATCTCAGATCTTCTTAAATCGAAGGGCCTTTTAATGAATTGAACCTTTAATTATCTCCCTTTGTTGCGCTCTCCTAGCTCCTTCATTTCTGCGGTGAATTGATTAAGTACACAGTTCCCTTCATTACGTGTTGGGACGACGTGCCCTCTCACCGATTATCTTTAAGAATTTTAAGGATCCAACATTCATGTTTTTTTTTCTGCTCCCGAGAAAACTTTTTTTCAATATTTTGTATTACGAATCTGAGTTAAAAGTTTAAGAATTGAAGAGTTTTTTTTTTCGTTGTTGTCGTTTTTGAGTTAATGAAAAGAAAATTAAAGTTTTTACCCGGAAGTTTTTGCGATTTTAACGAAATATATTTCCTCAAAAAATGAAAGCGAAACAGTTACAATTGTCTTGATGAATAATTTGCATCATCCAAGTACTTGGGAATATTATACTCCCATCTACTAATATATATATATATATATATATATATATATATATATATATATATATATATATATATATATATAATATGAAACGCTTTTAAATCGGCTAAGTAAACTGTGATTTTGTTTTTGCATTTTTATATACTTACACACAGACCCACAACACAACACACACAACACACACAAACGCACAACACATACATATATGCTGTATATATATATATATATATATATATATATATATATATATATATATATATATATTAAAAGAAATAACAAAAGACTTAGAGATTTTGCATATAGACTATTCGGGAGGTTAGACAAGTGTCTAATTCTCCCGACTCATCAGATGTGAATGATGAATTCTTTATTACTTTTAGCATTGAAAACAGATTTAAAAAAAAAATCTGTTTTTAACCTGACAGGTAGGGTCGAATCAAGCACAAAGCACTGCCCTGTCTATAGCTCTGATGAGGCCTAATGGGCTGAAAGTACATACAGAGATGACTTTTTCTCGATTGTTTACGCTTTACATTTAAACCGATATGCACGCTAATTCATTTAATAATTAATAATTAACAAAATTAGGTATGACTTTAATTAAGCACACACATATATATATATATATATATATATATATTATACATATAAGGTGTGTCAAAAAGGTATAAGAGAAATTTTTGTACTTTTTGACACACCTTATATTCTATAAATGCCATACCATTTATTATTTTTTTCAGAATATATGGTGTGTCAAAAAGTACCAAGTTTAAAGCTGTGTTTACCAAGATAGAAATGAAGAATTAATGGAACTTTATATTTTTTCCAGAATACAAGGTATGTTAGTAAAGGTAACATAATTAATTTTGCATTAGTACCTAATTTTTCAAGTGATTTTTTCAGTTCTTCTTCTTCATATCATATATATTTACCAACCCCTCCGCACGAGCAGGATGCGACACAAGGTCAATTTCTTAAGCGGAGTTTAACAGGTTTGAATTCAGAGTTTTCCTTCTCTTAAACCGGTTGCCTAACCAAGGTTAAAAATCCCAGTCTGCCATACAATTTACCCATAGCTTGAGGGAGAGTAGAATTCATACATTTCCTTAGGGTAGTAGCGCTAAGTGAAATGCAATTACCACGTCCAGGATTTGAACTCGGGGCGACGAGTCCATTTCCCATGACTTTAATCATTACACCACGCGCTTTCCTCTTCATATTATAGCAAGAATTACGTTAAGTTTCATTCCTGAATTTTTTAAAACTCTATCAAATTGTGAGGTTCAGTTTTAGAGGTTTGGGGAATGTAGAACACCCTTCATCACCATTACTCCCATGTCGACTTTGGCCCGGAGTGGTAGTAGTACCCCTTAAGTTCCCATCTATTAATTTATTTCAAAACTGTCAGCATTAGATAACCCTCTGAGATTGATATGCCGTAAAACAAACCAACCGGTAATTTTCACCTTTAGTTGTTAAAATTCCTAGCAAATAAGGCAATTAGAGTAACCTCCCTTGACTTTCACTTTGAACTAACTTTGAAAGTCTCTGTGCGAAATAAACAAATCTTAGAAACATTTTCGAAAACAATGCAACTGCATGCTTTAACACAAAAATATCATAAAATGTGTTCTTGATAACAATTAAGTTCATTTCAGATAATTTTATGCTAGGAATTTAGCCAACTGACTTTCGCTTTGAAACAAGACGGTAGCCAATTTGAATGTGTCCGTGCGAAATATACAAATCTTAGAATCGTTTCGAAAACAATACAACTCCATGCTTTAACACAAAAATATCATAAAATGTGTTCTTAATAACAATTAAGTTCATTTCAGATAATGCGCCGTACAATTTTATGCTAGGAATTTTAACAACTAAAGGTGAAAATTACCACCAAGCCAATTTTTGTTGAATTTTAATTGATGGGGAGGTGTTAAAACACCTAAAAATTTGACAGCAGCGTCTCCTCAGAATTCGGAACAACGAGTTCGATTCTAACTGTGTGCTCAAAACTTGCAATCTTCTCCCATCCTCCCCAAGTGAAACACGTTTGAGGATACTAAAATAAATGTGAATTTCAACTGTTCAAAAGAGAAAAAATTCTTCAGCTAAAGAATTTAGTATTAACGCTTCAGTTTTAAAAACGTACTAATTAATGATATCAAGGTAAAAGACAAAATTATTTTAATTAACCAATTATTTACTACAATTAATTAGCGTTACTAATAAGTTCATTGTGGCTAATGTAGTGAAGGAAGTGAGATTTTTAAATAATTAACATTGATTAGCTATTAGGAACTAACAGTCCGAACAGAATTAATAAAAAAAGAAACAATGTAAAATCGATAAATACTCTCATCCATTGTCACTCCACTATCATCTTATTCATCATCATCATCATCTTTCATCATCTATTCACTTCATCATCTTCATCATTCATTCTCTATCTTAGAATTATTATCTATAAATCCTCATATTAACGGTTCTATCATCATCTCCATCTTCATCATCATTTCATCATCCTCATCCTCATTCATTCTCATCCTTACTCTATATCTCTCATCATCAATCATATCTTTCATCATCATTTCAATTCAATATCTACGTCATCTATCAATCTATCATCATCATTGCATCATTCATATCCTACAATTCATCATCATCCTCATCCATTCATCATCTCTAATCATCCTCATACTCTCTCTATTCTCATCCTCCTTCTCATCATCATATCAATCTATCTCATCATCATCATCAGTCATCTATATTACAATCATTCATTCACTCCGTAATGATCATCTCATCATCATCGTTCATCAAAATATCTCTTATCTAATCCATTATCACCATTTAATCATTCAATTCTGTTGTCGTTCGTCGTCGTCGAAAGTTTTGACCTGATAACATTGAGGCGTTCTCTTACGGAACCTTAAGTGAGATATGAAGAGTCAAAGAGAAAAACAAACTATTTAATAACTCTTTTTTCCTTTCTTTCATTCTTTTTTATCTTTATTATAAAGCCTTTTCTTTCTTTTTTTTCCTTATCTTCCTTTTTATTCTCTTTTCATTCTTCGTTTAAACTAACTACTTTTATTTATCTCCGTAAACTACTTCTTCTACTTTCTTTACCTACTTTTCTTCCCTTATCTTTTAGGCCTTCTTTCTTTTAAAGCCTTTTCTTTCTTTCACTCTACTCTTTTCTAAAGCCATTTATAACACCCATCCATCTTCTCATTTCTGATTCTTTCGCTTTTATGCGCCTTCCAACTTCTCGCCTTTCATTTCTTTCTTTTTAAGCCAATTTCTTCTTCTATCTTGTCTTTCTTCTTCTTCTTTAAAGCGCTTTTCTTTTCAACCATTTTTTTTTCTTTTTTCCTGTCTTTTTTCTACCCGCCCGTCTAGCTAAGTAAGGTCAAAGTGGAGTGTTTGCATGTCATGAATGGCTCACCACCAGGATTCCGTCCTTAAGCATTACGGGTTGCCACCTATGACAACAAAGTCTTTCCCATTGGGGTAGTGGTAGTTCTCCCTCTGCAGAGAATACATATCACAGTGTTATTCTTAAAAGCCCCAGCATGACCATGTCAATCCGAGTAAGGATGTTGAATACAAATTCGCCAAATACACCTCCGCGAGAAACTAGCCGTAATGCAAAACTTTTAACGAGGGTTATACCCGAGGACGTCATCGTGAAACTAAAATGCCACATAGGTAATCTCTCTTGAGATGCATCCAGTGTACGTGTTATGTGTGCTTTGCATATGGATGTGGTGTGTAGTTTTGCAGACTAGGACACATTTAGATAATATATTGTATATCGTTATTATATTTGAGAATTTTTCACTCTTTATAACTATATATTATTAATATATAATATATATATATATATATATATATATAATATTATTATATATATTAAGAGAGAGAGAGACGTAATAAAATAAGAGATAGAGAAGAGGAGAAGAGTGAATTATATGTTTAATTAATATTTTATCTAAATTATTATATTATTAAATATAGTATAGATATAATAGGGTATATTTTCGTTATACTGGTAAATGAATTATTAAATGTGGGTTAGTTTTGGTTTGTTTCATTAGAAATTTTATAACTATATGTAGGCATTCAAGCTTAGATTGTTTGGTTATGATTTTTATATCGAAAATAGTACATTTAATGAGATTTTGATGAGAGTA
>CM042170.1:22048549-22082593 GCA_023376005.1 Doryteuthis pealeii | reverse complement strand
TGGAAAGTTGAATATCTAGAGGAAAGGATTGAAACCATTCAGGAAACACTGGGCAGCTGTCTAGACAATCTGCAAGAATACTGCAGTAAGAGTCGCTGGAGACCTGAGAGACTTGCTGTCACGTGTCAGGACCCAGAACTTCTCAGTGAAAGGGACTCATGCCAGTGCTAACACTGATGTGAAAACTCAAATAATAATAATAATATAGGACCTGTTATTTGAATAGAATGATTCGCGGAGTTAATCAGTATGGCGTATCCAGTGATTATTAAATTTGGCAGTCATTGTATATAAAGTTCAGAAAGAAGATTGAACGGGAAATCAGCATTAATCTTACTGGCGCCGCCGACGGCAGCTTTAAGCGAACAAATAAAAAAATAAAAACTATAATACGTGAGCAATATTAAAAAAGAATTACGAGAAAATGTATAGACGATAATAATTTTAGTAAATCAATGTAAATGAACACTATTAAAGTGTGTTATTAAATATATAGAAAGTTATAATAATAATATATAATAATAGTAATAATATTGTTTTAATTATTATAGATGTACCCTAAAAATATCTAATGGGTAATAAAAGAGCTATGAAAATAGATAATGTAACAGTATGAAAACAGTGAATAGAAAACAAAACAAAATTGGTGGGTGGGGAGGAAGGGAAAGAAGCAACAGATGAGAGCTGGTTGGGATCTGAATTTGATGGAATTAAATTTTGGAGTCTTTAGCTCGGGGCTATAGCGCTCGTTTTAAAATGGATATTCAGGTTAGATGAGACAGCGAAGGAGGGGCCAGCAAGAGGAGGAGAAGAGGAGAAGAAAAGGAGAGCAGGAAGAGGAAGGGGGCTGACTTGAAAAGCGAGACGTGTGTAGAAGATAAAAGATAAAAAGATAAAAAAAGAAAGAAGAAGGGGAGGAATTGAGGTAGGTATATGTGTATAGACCAGGTGGATGGAGGGTGTTTAAGGAAAAGAGAGTAAGACGAAGAAAGAAAGAAAGAAAGAAGAAAGAAGAAAGAAAGAAGAAAAAGGGAGATCAGTAGAAAGAAAAGAAAGAAAGAAAGAAAGAAAGAAAGAAAGAAAGAAAGAAGATGAGATCAGTAGAAAATAAGAAAGAGACGACAGAAAGAAAGAAGACAGATAAATATAATAAGAACGACAAGAAAGGTCAGTAGAATGATAAAGAAAGAAGAAGAAAGAAAGAAGAAAGAAAGAAAGAAAATGGTCAGTAAGAATGAGCAAGAAAAAAAGAAAGAATAAGAAGGGACCAGTGGGGAATAAGAAAGAAAGAAAGAGAAGAAAGAAAGAAGAATGAGGGATCAGTAGATAATAGAAAGAAAGAAAGAAAGAAAGAACGAAAGAGGGGATCAGTAGATAATAGAATGAAAAAAAAGAAAAAGATGAAAGAAAGAAAAGAGGAGTCAGGTAATAATAATAAAGAAAGACAAGTAAGTGGGTGATCAGTAGATAAAAGAAGAAAGAAAGTAAAAGAAAGAAAAGTGGGGATCAGTAGATAAGAAAGAAAGAGAAGAAAGAAAAAAGAAGAAAGAAAGAAAGTGGGGATCAGTAGATATGAGAAAGAAAGAAAGAAAGAAAAAAAGAAAAGAAAGAAAGAAAGTGGGGATGCAGTGATAAAAGAAGCAAGAAAGTAAGAGAAAGAAAGAAAGTGGGGATACAGTAGAGTAAGTTGAAGAAAAGAAAGAAAGAAAGATAGAAAAAGAAAGAGGAGATCAGTAGATTAATAAACAAAGAAAGAAAGAAGTGGGGATCAGTAGATAATGAGAAGAAAGAGAAAGAAAGAAGAAAGTGGGGATCAGTAGATAATAAGAAAGAAAGAAAGAAAGAAAGAAAGAAAGTGGGGATCAAGCTAGATAATAGAAAGAAAGAAAGAAAGAAAAAAGAAGAAAGAAAGAAAGTGGGGATCAGTAGATATAAGAAAGAAAGAAGAGAAGAAAGAAAGTGGGATCAGTAGATAATAGAAGAAAGAAAGAAAGAAAGAAAGAAAGAATAGAAAGAAAGTGGGGATCAGTAAGATATATTAAGTAAGAAAGAAGAGAAAGAAAGAAGAAACAAGAGAAAGTGGGGATGCAGTAGATAATAAGAAAGAAAGAAAGAAAGAAAGAAAGAAATGGGGTCAGTAGATTAAGAAAGAAAGCAAGAAAGAAAGAAAGAAAGTGGGGATCTAGTAGATAATAGAAGAAAGAAAGAAAAGAAAAAAAGAAAGAAAGAAAGAAAGTGGGGATCAGGTAGATTATAAGAAAACAGAAAAAGAAAGAAAAAAAGAAAGAAAGAAGAAAGTGAGGGATCAGTAGATAATAAGAAAGAAGAAGAAAGAAGAAAGAAAGTTGGGGATCAGTAGATAATTAAGAAAGAAGAGAAAGAAAGAAAGAAAAGAAGAAAGAGGAGATCAGTAGATAATAAAAAGATAAGAAAGAAAGTGGGGATCAGGTAGATAATAAGAAAGAAAGAAAAGAAAGAAAGAAAGAAAGTGGGGATCGTAGATAATAAGAAAGAAAGAAAGAAAGAAAGAAAGAAGTGGGGATCAGTATATAAGATAATAATGAAAGGAAAGAAAGAAAGAAAAAAAGAAGAAAGAAAGAAAGTGAGGGCGATCAAGTAGTATAAGAAGAGAAAGAAAAGAAAGAAAAAAGAAGGAGAAGAAGAAAGTGGGGATCAGTAGATAATAAGAAAGAAAGAAGAAAGAAAGGAAAGAAGTGGGGATCAGTAGAGTAATAAGAAAGGGGAAAGAAAGAAGAGAAGAAGAAAGAAGAAAGAAAGAAAGTGGGGATCAGTAGATAATAGAAGAAAGAAAGAAAGAAAGAAAGAAAGAAAGAAAGAAAAGTGGGCGATCAGTAGAAATAAGAAAGAAAGAAGAAAGAGAAGAAAGAAAGTGGGGGTATGCAGTAGATAATATAGAAGAAAGAAAGAAAGAAAAGAAAGAATAGTGGGGATTCAGTAGATAGATAAGAAAGGAAAGAAAGAAAGAAAAGAAAGAAAGAAAGAGGAGATCAGTAGATAATGAAACAAAGAAAGAAAGAAAGTGGGGATCATTAGGATAATAGAAAGAAAGAAAGAAAGAAAGAAGAAAGAAGTGGGGATCAGTAGATAATAAGAAAGAAAGAAAGAAGAAAAAAGAAAGAAAGAAAGAAAGTGGGGAATCAGTAGATATGAAGAAAGAAAAGAATAGAAAGAAAAAAGAAAGAAGAAAGAAAGTGGGATCAGTAGATAATAAGAAATGAAAGAAAAGAAAGAAAGAAAGAAGTTGGGGATTATGTAGATAATAAGAGAAAAAAGAAGAAAGAAAGAAAAGAAAAGAAAGAAAAGTGGGGATCAGTAGATATATAAAGAAAAGAAAGATAAGAAGGAAAGAAAGAAAGAAAGAAAGAAGTGGGGATCAGTAGATTTAATAAGTAAAGAAAGAAAGAAAGAAAGAAAGAAAGTGGGGATCAGTAGATAATTAGAAGAAAGAAAGAAGAAAGAAAGAAAGTGGGGATCAGTAGATAATAAGAAAGAAAGAAAGAAAGAAGAGAAGAAGAGATCAGTTAGATATAAAAAGATAGAAAGAAAGTGGGGATGCAGTAGAAATAAGAAAAGAAAGAAAGAAAAGAAAGAAAGAAAGTTGGGGATCAGTAGATAATAAGAATAGAAAAGAAAGTAAAGAGAGAAAGTAAAGTGGCGATGCAGGTAGACTAATATGAGGAAAGAGAAGTGAAGAGTAGAAGAAAGAAAAAAAGAAAGAAAGAAAGTGGTGGATCAGTAGATAATAATGAAAGAAAGAAAGAAAGAAAGAAATGAAAGAAAAGAAAAGAAAGAAAGAAAGAAAGTGGGGTTATCAGTAGATAATTAAGAAATAGAAAGAAAGATAAGAAGAGAATAGTGGGGATCAGTAAGATAATCAGAAAGGAAGAAAGAAGAAGAAAGAAGAAGAAAGAAAGAAAGGAAAGTGGGGATCAGTAAGATATAATAAGAAGAAGAAAGAAAGGTAAGAAAGAAAGAAAGGAAAGAAAATGGGATCAGTAGATATAAGAAAGAAAGAAAGAAAGAAAGAAAGAAAGTTGGGGGATCAGTAGATAATAAGAAAGAAAGAACTAAAGAAAGCAAAGAAAGAAGAAAGTGGGATCAGTTAGAAATAAGAAAGAAAGAAAGAAAGAAAGAAAGATGTGGGGATAGTAGATAATAGAAAGAAAGAAAGAAAGAAAGAAAGAAAGAAAGAAAAGTGGGATGCAGTAGATAATAAGAAAGAAAGAAAGAAATAGAAAGTAAAGAAAGTGTTGGATTCAGTAGAGTATATAAGAAAAGAAAGAAAGAAAAAGGAAAGAAAGAAAGGTTGGGGAATCAGTAGATAATAAGAAGAAAGAAGAAAGAAAGAAAGAGAGATTAAGTAGATAATAAAAGAAAGAAAAGAAAGTGGGGATCGTAAGATAAAAGAAAAGAAAAAAAACAAAAAGAAAAACAAGAAGAAAACAAGAGATAGTAGAAAGAAAAAGAAAAAGAAGGAAAAAGGATCAGTAGAGAATAACACAGAGAAAAAGAGAAAGAAAGAAAGAAAGAAAGAAAGAAAGAAGGGACGTGTAGAGAATATGAAATAAAAGAAAAAAGAAGAACCAAGGAAGAAGGAAAGCCTATCAAAATGAAGGAATAAAAAGGCTAAAAAAAATAAATAAATAAAAGATGAAAGATAAAAACGATGTGACACATCGTCTACTCTTCAAAGGGGTGCAACTGGTTTGAGTTTTTATTCTCCTGGCATGAAATAAGATTTAAAAGAAAGAAAGAAAGAAAGAAAGAAAGAAAGAAATAAAGAAATGGTCAGTAGATGATAAGCAAAAAGAAAAGAAAGAAAGAAGGGAGCCAGTGGAGAATAAGAAAGAAAGAAAAGAAAGAAGGAAAGAAAAGAAAAGAAAGACGGGATCAGTAGAGAATAAGAAGAAGAAAGAAAGAAAAGAAGAGAAAGAAAGAAAGACTGGGATCAGTAAGATAAGAAGAAAAAAGAAAGAAAGTGGGGATCAGTAGATAATAAGAAAGAAAGAAAGAAAGAAAGAAAGAAAGAAAGAAGACGGGATCAGTAGAGAATAAGAAAGTAAAGAAAGAAAGAAGACGGGATCAGTAGAGAATAAGAAAGAAAGAAAGAAAGAAAAGACTGGAATCTAGTAGAGAATAAGAAAAGAAGAAAGAATAAGAAAGTGGGATCAGTTAAGATAATTAGAAAGAAAGAAAGAAGAAGAAAGAAAGAAAAGAAAGAAAGACGGGATCAGTAGAGAATAAGAAGAGAAGAAAAGAAAAGAAAGAATGAGGGATGCAGTAGATAATAAGAAAGGAAAGAAAGAAAGAAAAGAAGGAGGGGATCATAGAGAATAAGAAAGAAAGAAAAGAAAGAAAGAAGAAAGAGAAGAAAGAATGGAATCAGTAGAGAATAAGAAAGAAAGAAAGTAAGAGTGGGGATCAGTAGAAATATGAAAGAAAGAAAGAGAAGAAGAAAGAAAGAAGAAGAAAGACGGGATCGTAGAGAATAAGAAAGGAAAGAAAGCAGAAAGACGGGATGCAGTAGAGAATAAAAAAGAAAGAAGAAAGAAAGAAAGAAGAAGACTGGATGCAAGTAAGTAGAATAAGAAAGAAAGAAAGAAAGAAAGTGAGGGATCATAGAGAATAAGAAAGAAAGAAAGAAAAGAAGTGAGAAAGAAAGAAGAAAGAAAGAAAGACGGGATCAGATAGTAAGTAATAGAAAGAAAGAAAGAAAGAAAGACGGGATCCAGGTAGAGAAAAAGAAGAGAAACGAAGAAAGAGGGAATCAGTAGAGAATAAGAAGAGAAAGAAGAAAGAAGACGGGATCAGTAGAGAATAAGAGAAAGAAAGAAAGAAAGACGGGATGCATGATATAGAATACAGAAAGAAAGAATAGAAAGAAAGACGGGATCAGTAGAGATGAAGAAGAAAGAGAGAAAGAAAGAACGGGATCAGTAGAGGAATAAGAAAGAAAAAGAAAGAAAGAAAACGAATTTGGTGAAGAAAGAGACTGGATGCAAGTAGAGAAATAAGAAGAAGAGAAGAGAAAGAAAAAGTGAGGGATCAGTAGATAATATAGAAAGAAAGAAAAGAAAGAAAGAAAGAAGATAAGGAAAGAAAGAAGAAAGACGGGATCAGTGAGAATAGAAAGAAAGAAAGAAAGAAAGACGGGATCAGTAAGAGAATAAGAAAGAAAGAGAGAAAGAAAGACGGGATCAGTAGAGAATAAGAAAGAAGAAAGAAAGAAAGACGGGATCAGTAGAGAATAACGAAAGAAAAGAAAGAAAGAAAGACGGGATCAGTAGAGAATAAGAAAAAAGAAAGAAGAAGACGGGATCAGTTATGAAGAATAAGAAAGAAAGAAAGAAAGAAAGACGGGATCAGTAGAGAAGAAAGAAAGAAAGAAAGAAAGACGGGATCAGTAGAGAATAAGAAACGAAAGAGAAAGAAAAGAAAGAAAGAAAGACTGGATCAGTAGTGAATAAGAAAGAAAAGAAAGAAGAAAGTGGGGATGTCAGGTAGATAATAAGAAAGAAGAAAGAAAGATAAGAAAGAAAGAAAGAAAGAAAGACGGGATCAGATAGAGAATAAGAAAAGAAAGAAAAGAATAGAAAGAGCGGGATCAGAGAAGAAATAAGAAAGAAACGAAAGAAAGAAAGAAAGAAAGACTAGGATCAACGTAGACGAATAAGAAAAAGAAAAGAAAGAAAGAAAGGGGGGATCATCTAGGTAGAGGAAAAGAAGAAAGGAAAAGAAAGAAGAACAGTACGGGAGAATCAGTAAGAGAATAAGAAAGAAAGAAAGAAAGAAAGAAAGACGGGAAATCAGGTAGAGAATAAGAAAGAAAGAAGAGAAAGAAAGACGGGATCAGTAGAGAATAAAGAAAGAAAGAAAGAAAGAAAAAAGACGGGATCAGTAGAGAATAAGAAAGAAAGAAAGTGAAAGAAGAAAGAAAGACGGGATCAGTAAGAGAATAAGAAGAAGAAAGAAGAAAGACGGGATCAGTAGAGAATAAGAAAGAAAGAAAAGAAAGAAAGAAAAGACGGGATCAGTGAGAGATAATGAAAGAAAGAAAGAAAGGAAATGAAAGACGGGATCTCAGTAGAGACGAATAAGGAAGTAAAGAAGAAAGAAAGAAAGACGGGATCTGAGTATGAGAATGAAGAAAGTAATGGAGAAGAAAGAAAGACGGAAGTGTCAGTAGAGAATGAAAGAATAGAAGAAAGAAAAGTAAGAATTAATGACTGGAGTCAGTAGAGAATGAAGAAGAGAAAGAAAGAAAGAAGTGGGGATCAGTGATTAGATAGAAAGGTGAAAGAAAGAAAGTAAAGAATAGACAAGAAAGAAAGAAAGAGAGATCGGATCAGTAGAAGGAGTAAGAAAGAAGAAATGAAGGAAAGGACGGGATCTAGAGAATAAGTAAAGAAAGAAGAGAAGAAATGAAAGGACGGGATCAGTGAGAGAATAAGAAAGAAAGAGAAGAAAGAGAAAGAAAGACGGGATTCAGTAGAGAATAAGAAAGAAAGAGAAAGAAAGAAAAGACGGATCAGTAGAGAATAAGAAAGAAAGAAAGATAAGAAAGAAAGAAGTTGGATAAAGAACGGGAACGAAAGAAAGAAAGAAAGAAGAGGGAAGTAAGAGGTTTGGATAAAAAAACGGGAAGAAAGAAAGAAGAGAAGAAGAGAAAATGAGAGGCAGTAGAAGAGTTGATAGAAAAACGGAGAAAGAAGAAAAGAAGAAAGAATGAGAGGGGTAGAGGAGTTGATAAAAAACGGGAAAGAAAA
Source organism: Doryteuthis pealeii (assembly GCA_023376005.1). Classification (NCBI taxonomy): domain Eukaryota; kingdom Metazoa; phylum Mollusca; class Cephalopoda; order Myopsida; family Loliginidae; genus Doryteuthis; species Doryteuthis pealeii. The sequence continues at coordinate 22,074,806 of CM042170.1, read as the reverse complement.
AAAGAAAGAAAGAAGAAGATGAGGGGAGAGAGGAAGTTGATAAAACGGAAGAAAGAATTAAAGAAAATGAGAGGGAGTAGAGGAAGTTGATAAAGAACGGGAAGAACGAAAGAAAGAGAAAGAAAAGAAATGAGTGGGAGTAGAGGAGTTGATAAAAACGGGAAGAAAAAGAGAAAGAAAGAAAGAAGAAATGAGAGGAGCAGAGGAAGTTGATAAAACGGGAAAGAAAGAAACTAAAGAAATGAGAGGGAGTAGAGAAGTTGATAAGAAACGGGGAAGAAAGAAGAAGGAAGAAAGAAAGAAAGAAAGCATAACATAAGAGAGAGTAGGGAAGTTAAAAAAATATGGAAAAAGAAAAAAAAGATGAAATGAATGGAAAGAAAAGAAAGGAACAGTGAAAGAAAGAAAGAGTGACAGAAAGAGAGTAAGGTAAGTTGATAAAAAACGGATTGAAATGAAATGGTAAAGGAAAGAAAGAAAGAAGAACGAAGAAAGAAAGAGAAAGAAAGAAAGAAAGAAGAAGAAAGAAAAGGATAAAAGCGAAAATAAAAAGACGAAATAAAAAATAAAACAACCATTAAAGATAAAAGATTAAAATGAATACAATTAAAACAGAATTAACAAAATCAATCAACACTAAAAAAAAACAGAATAATAAAAAAGAACTGTTTAAAAATGGGTAATGCAGAAAATATGACGTTTAATTATTGTTTAAAATTAAGAAAGTACAACAATTCAAAGATGTCGAATTGAATTCGATTGAAACCTTTGAAAGTATGTAATAAATGGCAAGGAGGAAATTATAGAAATGGAAAGAAAGAGAAATTGTTTTATATTTAGAACAAGAGAAAATGGGAAGAAGAATGAAAAACAGAAGGAAAGAAAATGCCAAACGACAAAAACACTTCATGAATCTGTAAATAAAAAGGATATATATATATATATATAATATATATATATAATATATATATATATATATATATTAATATATGGTGTTCGGTAGAAATTTGACAGTTTCATAGAAAAACAAAAAGTACTTGTAACTACAAAATTTAATGGGATGGTAAAGAATTCACAGATAGCAGAAATTAGACTACAGTCAACAAGTTTCACTCAAAGAACCGCATTAGCGTCGATCACAACTAATCCTGCTCTGGTAAAGGAAGTGCTGGGCATTATATGGGTTTGCATGCTATATCTATCTTCAAAAATAATGGATTGTAAAAAAATTCAACAGGCACGGATAGTACACTACTGTCAACTGTTTCACTCAAAATAAACCCATTAGCATCGATCGCAGCCTTAATCCTGCCTCCGGGAAACCGGACAAGCTGATATTACAGGTTTCCTTTGTGTCCTTTCTCAAATAGTACCACATAACAAATATATCAATGGGTTTGTTCTGGGGGAGTTCAAGAGGCAAACATTGGAACTGCTTGATAGTCGTAAAATTCGCCGACAACCATTTTGACTTTTCCCAGAGGTATGGCAGGGGTGCCGAATCCTGCTGCCATACATATGGCCTACCATTGCGCACCCTTGTTAATATAGGGCTTGACTACAGTGTTTAGCAACCTCCACGTAGACATCTGAGGGTCCTCAAACACTTTTTTTCAGCAGATTTTCGGAATTCTCTGTACGAACGCAATCATCGTCTTTTCCCAGAGGTGTGTTGCAGGGGACGGAATCCTGCTTCCATACATATGGTCCTACCATTGGCTACTCTGTTATATAGGGCTTGACTACAGTGTTTAGCAACCCCACTTTAAGCATTTAGGGTACTTTACAACACTTTTTTCAGCAGATTTCGCGAAATTCAGCCTGTACGAACGAATCTGATTGTCTGTCTGTGGCTTTCTCTAACAAGCCTCCGTAGTCTCATTTGGGGCCCCCAAATTTTTTTTCCTTCCCCGCCAGGTTTTAAAAATGTCCCTGATTTGTTTTACAAGTATTCGGGAGCATTGGGCAGCAACCATTAACCTCTTATTTTGATGGCCGGCGCAGATCATCGTGATACAAGTTATTCCTCTTCCATGGTTCAGGTAGGTTCCAGTCATCAATTTCTATCTGTCATCACGTATATGAATGAAGAACGGTCTAAGCTTTTTTTTAAATGATGCGTAGTGTACGTCATATCTCCAACCTAAGTAAGAAATACCGCCAAATATATGTCAATTTATCCCGAACACCATATATATATATATATATATATATATATATATATATATATATGATAAGTTGTAAACACGGTATGTTTTGGAATGGCTTTTTTGCCGACAATTTTTGGGAGAATATGTGCTTAATTGGAGTCGTACCTAATTTTGAAAATTAATTAATTAATAATGAATTAGGCGGGAATGCCTATTTAAAGTATGGCTAAACAAATCGAGAAAAATCAATCTCTGTATGTACATTTCGGCCCATTAGGCCTCATCAGCAGAGGCTATATATATATATATATATATATATATATATATATATATATATATATATATAATTTATTTATAATACCCATTCAGAGGATTAGAAGAAATAAAGTAAAGGGGATTTTTAATGGCTTCTTTTTTTCTTCTTGTTATTTCATTCTTTTTTTCGAATTTCTTTAATTCCCCTCTCGACGAACCCTCTACCAATTTTCACAACACACAAGACAAATACCCTACCCACTACACGCCCCAGGAACACCTTTTCTCCACTACAACACAAAACTAGATAATCCAAGGTCGACTTTATTTTCTTTTCGTTTTTTTGGCATGACAACTTCTTTCTTCTTTCCTCTCTCTTTCTTTACTTTCTTTCTCTCTTCCTTTGTTCTTTCTTTCGTCTTTCTTTTCTTCTTTATTTCCTTTTCATTTTAGAATTTAATTCCATTTTGTTATTCATTTCATTTCAATACTTCCTTTGATTTCTTCTTTTTTCTCTCTTTTTTTCTCGTTGTTTTTTTTTATGTTTTTTTATTTATGTTATCGACTACTTTCTTCCCGCCATGAAATGAAGAGGCACTTTTAACCCTTAACGCGAGTCTACTCACCCTTTCTCTTCTTTTTGCCCTTAAACCCAACAAACAACAGCACCAGCGCCATTTTGGAAAAAATCGGTCATGTTGTATCAAGACAACATATACGTTGGGGCTTTGAGTCTTTTCATGTGTGTGTGTGTGTGTGTGTGTGTGTGTGTGTGTGTGTGTGTGTGCATATATATTTGGGTATATTGTATATTTATATATAGACGAGAGAGAGAATTAAAGAGATATACGGATAGGGAAAGAGAAAGAAGAATAGACACATTCGTCAGACCAGAGAGAGATGGAGAGAGATTGTAAGAAAGAGAGAGAGAGTATAAGAGAAGAAGAAAGGTAGATAGATAAGGGAGAGGAGAAGAGAGAGAGAGAGAGAGAGAAAGAAAAAGAGTGACACACAGAACAGAGCAAAATAAGAAGACAGAGGAATAGAGGAAGAGAAAAGATAAAGATAGGCACACATTACAAAGAAAGAGAAAGACACAGACAAAAGTCAGAGAGGAAAAGAAAAAGAGAAAAAGAGAAGAGAAGAGAGAGAGGAGAGAGAGAGAGAGAGAAAGAGAAGAATGAAAAAACACAGAGACAGAAAAAGAGAAAAAAGGAGAAAGAGAGCAGATAACGTCAGTGAGACAGAGAGAGACAGACAGACAGAGACAGAGAAAGACAGAGAGAGATAGAGACAGAGATACACAGTTAGAGAGAGAGAGAGAGAGAAAGAATGAGGGGAGAAGAAAGAAAGGCAAAGACAGGACAGAGACAGAGACAGAGAAAGAAGAAGAGAAAGAAAGAGAAAGAGAAAGAGAGGACAGAGAGAGAAAGACAGTCAGAGACAAAAAGAGAGGATGGAGTGAGGGAGAAACGAACGAAAGCAAATCAGGCAAAGTTAGAGACGGGTAGAGAGGAGTTAGAGAAGAGAGACATACACGTCGGAGAGAGAGAGGGGAGAGAGAGAACGAAAGAAAACAGAGAAGAGACAGAGAAAAAGACAGAGAGACAGACAATCAGAGAGAGACAGAAAACAGAGGAGACAAAATCAGAGAGTGAGGTTTGAGGGAGAGAACGAAGAAAACAGAGAAAAACCAGAGAAAGGAAAGAGAGACAGACAACGTCAGAGGAGAGAGAGAGACGACATACAGACAGACAACAGACAACTTCAGAGAGAAGAGAGAGAGGGGGAGACGGGAGAGAACGAAGAAAGACAGGGACAGAGAAAAAAAGGTGAAGAGAGACAGACAACGTCTAGAGAGAGAGGAGGGGGAGGAGCAAACGAAAGAAAGACAGGCACAGGAGAATGAGAATGAGAAGACAGACAACGTCAGAGAAGAGAGAGAGAGAGAGAGAGAGAGAGAGAGAGAGAGAGAAAGAGAGATGGGTGAGAGAAGGAAGAAAGACAACGATAGAGAAAGAGAAAGAGAGACAAAACATCAGAGAGAAGAGAGGGGGCGAGAGAACGAAAAAAAAGACAACGATAGAGAAAGAGAAAGAGAAAGACAGACACAATATCAGAGAAGAAACAGACAGACAGACACAGAAAGACAGAGGGATCAGACAGAAAAAGACAGACAGACAAAATCGGTCATATTGTATCAAACATATTGGTCGGCCCTATTGAGCCTTTATCGCTCTTTTGTTGAACAAATGGAAACTACAAAAATAATTTGTACAAGAAATAAAGAAATAGAAAGAAAATTAAAAACAAAACCAGGAAAGAAATGAACAACTGGAAAAAATTAAACAAAAATAAATTCGAAGGAAATTTTTAATTTATCAAATTAGAGTGGGGCGAGCCTGATCCAAACACTTGTATGATGAAAATACAATGCACTTGCAAAAAAAAAGATGACAAAGCGATTCACTGTAATTCAAATCTCTTGGGGGGGAGAGAGGGAGCTAATATTAATCAGTTGAAAATTTATAATCTGTGAGCCAAAAAAAAAAGACTGAATAAAATGGATGAATAGAATAAACTTAGGGAAATTGCATCGCACATAACGTTTCCTGTCCAATCATGTCAACGCAACCTTCCCTCCTTCACCACCTTCTCCTCCCCCTCCTCCTCCTCCTCCTTTCCTCAAATGCATCATCATCATCCTACTACTACTAACTACAACTACAATATATCCTGGGTATGATTGGCAAGTCCAATCGCTTTTTATCCTATGGTGCTAGAAGGCGGTGATGAGGGTCTACATGTCCTGGGAATGACGTTAAACTCTATCTGATTGTGAAGTTGCAGTTCTGGAGGTCTGGGGATGTGGATCACCCTTTTATCATTTGCTCCCAGGTCGGCACTCTGAACCTGAGTGGGTAGTACCTGTTAGGGGTTTCAATCTTATGAGTAAATAGAAAAATGTGTGTATTAAAAAAATGGGTATCCATTAAGAATGAATTTATTTCGAAACTTTGTCGGCATTTAAATGACCCCACTTGAGGTTTTGATAAATGCGTAAAACAAACCAAACCAAACCAAACCAAACTAAACCAACATGGGTGACGTAAAACTGCATATTGTGATGAGTTTCCAATTTGGAGCTCCACTGAGTGTGGAGTCCCCCTTCATCGCCATTATCCAGGTCCACTCTGAACCAGAGTGGTAGGACCTGTTAGGGTTCCATCTATGGAAATAGATCAAAATCGTTTAAAAAGATTGAAATGCCCATCAACGAACGAATAAAATAAAATTTGGGGGCTAAAAAACCTAAAAGGGTTTGACATGACGTAAAATCCTAGCAAACTAAAAAAACTAACAATACGAAGTAGACAGTGATGCAACCTGTCGACGTTGAAATTGTTTAGTTTTTTTAGTTTGTAGGATTTTACGTCATGTCAAACCCTTTTAGGTTATTTTATGCCCCCAAATTTTATTTTATTCGTTCTTGATGGGCATTCAATTCTTTTTAAAACTGATTTTGATCTATTTCCATAGATGGAACCCTAACAGGTCCTACACACTCTGGTTCAGAGTGGACTGGGAGTAATGGCGATGAAGGGGGACTCCACACTCAGTGGAGCTCCAAGATTGGAAACTCATCACAATATGCAGTTTAACGTCATACCCATGTTTGGTTTAGTTTGGTTTGGTTTGGTTTGGTTTGTTTTACGGCATATCAACCTCAGTGGGTCATTTAATGCCGACAAAGTTTCGAAATAAATTCATTCTTAATGGATACCCATTTTTTTAATACACACATTTTTCTATTTACTCATAGATGAAACCCTAACAGGTACTACCACTCAGGTTCAGAGTGGACCTGGGAGCAATAATGATAAAGGGTTGATCCACATTCCCCAGACCTCCAGAACTGCAACTTCACAATCAGATAGAGTTTAACGTCATTCCCAGGACATGTAGACCCTCAGTCACCGCCTTCTAGCACCCATAGGATAAAAAGGATTGGGACTTGCCAATCATACCCAGGATATATTGTTAGTTGTAGTAGTAGTAGTAGGATGATGATGATGATGAGGAGGAGGAGGAGGAGGAGGGGGGAGGAGAAGGTGGTGAAGGAGGGGAAGGTTGCGTTGAATGATTTGGACAGGAAACGTATGTGCGATGCAATTTCCCTAAGGTTTATCTATTCAGTCCATTTTATTCAGTTCTTTTTTTTTTTGGCTCACAGATTATAAATTTTCAAACTGATATTAGCTCCCTCTCTCCCCCCCCCAAGAGATTGAATTACCAGTGGAATCGCTGTCATCTTTTTTTTTGCAAGTGCATTGTATTTCTATCATACAAGTGTTTGGATCAGGCTCGCCCCACTCTAATTTTGATAAATTAAAAATTTCCTTCGAATTTTATTTTTGTTTAATTTTTCCAGTTGTTCATTTCATTTCCTGGTTTTGTTTTTTAATTTCTTTTCTATTTCTTTTTATTTCTTGTTACAAATTATTTTTGTAGTTTCCATTTTGTTCAACAAAAGAGCGATAAAGGCTCAATGGCCGACCAATATGTTTTGATACAATATGACCGATTTTTGTCTGTCTGTCTTTTTCTGTCTATCCCTCTGTCTTTCTGTCTGTCTGTCTGTCTGTTTCTCTCTCTGATATTGTGTCTGTCTTTCTCTTTCTCTTTCTCTATCGTTGTCTTTTTTTTTCGTTCTCTCGCCCCCTCTCTTTCTCTCTGATGTTTTGTCTCTCTTTCTCTTTCTCTATCGTTGTCTTTCTTTCCTTCTCTCACCCATCTCTCTTTCTCTCTCTCTCTCTCTCTCTCTCTCTCTCTCTCTCTCTCTCTCTGACGTTGTCTGTCTTTCTCATTCTCATTCTCTGTCCCTGTCTTTCTTTCGTTTGCTCCCTCCCCTCTCTCTCTCTCTGACGTTGTCTGTCTCTTTCACCTTTTCTTTCTCTGTCCCTGTCTTTCTTTCGTTCTCTCCCGTCACCCTCTCTCTCTCTCTCTGAAGTTGTCTGTCTGTCTGTCTGTATGTCTGTCTCTCTCTCTCTCTCTGACGTTGTCTGTCTCTCTTTCTCTTTCTCTGTGTTTTTCTCTGTTTTCTTTCGTTCTCTCCCTCAAACCCTTCACTCTCTGATTTTGTCTCTCTGTTTTCTGTCTCTCTCTGATGTTGTCTGTCTCTCTGTCTTTTTCGCTGTCTCTTTCTCTGTTTTCTTTCGTTCTCTCTCTCCCCTCTCTCTCTCCGACGTTGTATGTCTCTCTTTCTCTAACTCCTCTCTTACCCTGTCTCTAACTTTGCCTTTGATTTTGCTTTTCTTTCGTTCTCTCCCTCACTCCATCCTCTCTTTTTTGTCTCTGACTGTCTTTCTCTCTCTGTCTCTCTTTCTCTTTCTCTTTCTTTCTCTTCTCTTTCTCTGTCTCTGTCTCTGTCTCTGTCTTTGCCTTTCTTTCTTTCTCCCCCTCATTCTTTCTCTCTCTCTCTCTCTCTAACTGTGTATCTCTGTCTCTATCTCTCTCTGTCTTTCTCTGTCTCTGTCTGTCTGTCTCTCTCTGTCTCACTGACGTTATCTGTCTCTCTTTCTCTTTTTTTCTCTTTTTCTGTCTCTGTGTTTTTCATTCTCTCTTTCTCTCTCTCTCTCTCTCTCTCTCTCTCTTTCTCTTCTCTTTTTTCTCTTTCTTTTCCTCTCTGACTTTGTCTGTGTCTTTCTCTTTCTTTGTATGTGGCCTATCTTTATCTTTTTTCTCTCCTCTATTCCTCTGTCTCTTATTTTGTCTGTCTGTGTGTCACTCTTTTTCTTTTCTCTCTCTCTCTCTCTCTCTCTCTCTCTCCTTTATCTATCTACCTTTCTTTCTTTCTCTTACTCTCTCTCTCTTTCTTACAATCCTCTCCATCTCTCTCTGTCTGACTATATGTGTCTATCTTTCTTTCTCTTTCCCTATCCGTATATCTCTTTATCTCTCTCTCTCTATATATAAATATACAATACCCAAATATATATGCACACACACCACACACACACACACACAACACACACACCACACACATGAAAAGACTCAAAGCCCAACGTATATGTTGTCTTGATACAACATGACCGATTTTTCCAAAAATGGCGCTGGTGCTGTTGTTTGTTGGGTTTAAGGGCAAAAGAAGAGAAAGGGTGAGTAGACTCGGTTAAGGGTTAAAAGTGCCTCTTCATTTTCATGGCGGGAAGAAAGTAGTCGATAACATAAATAAAAAAACATAAAAAAAACAACGAGAAAAAAGAGAGAAAAAAAAGGAAGAAATCAAAGGAAGTATTGAAAATAGAATAATGAATAACAAAATGGAATAAATTCTAAAATGAAAAGGGAAATAAAGAAAGAAAAAGAAAGACGAAAGAAAGAACAAAGGAAGAGAGAAAGAAAGAAAAGAAAGAGAGAAGGAAAGAAAGAAAGAAGTTGTCATGCAAAAAAACGAAAAGAAAATAAGTCGACCTTGGATTATCTAGTTTTGTGTTGTAGTGGAGAAAGGTGTTCCTGGGAGGCGGTGTAGTGGGTAGGTGGGTATTTGTCTTGTGTGTTTGTGAAAATTGGTAGGAGGTTCGTCGAGAGGGGAAATTAAAGAAATTTCGAAAAAGAATGAAATAACCAAGAAGAAAAAGAAGCCATTAAAAATCCCCTTTACTTTATTTCTTCTAATCCTCTGAATGTATTATATATATATATATATATATATAATATATATATATATATATATATATATATATATAGCTCTGCTGATGAGGCCTAATGGGCCGAAATGTACATACAGAGATTGATTTTTCTCGATTTGTTTAGCCATACATTTAAATAGGCATTCCCGCCTAATTCATTATTAATTAATTAATTTTCAAAATTAGGTACGACTCCAATTAAGCACATATTCTCCCAAAAATTGTCGGCAAAAAAGCCATTCCAAACATACCGTGTTTACAACTTATCATATATAATATATATATATATATATATATATATATATATATATGGTGTTCGGGATAAATTTGACATTTATATTTGGGTATTTTTCTACTTAGGTTGGAGATATTGACGTACACTACGCATCATTTAAAAGCTTAGACCGTTCTTCATTCATATACGTGATGACAGATAGAATGGATGACTGGAACCTACCTGAACCATGGAAGAGAATAACTTGTATCACGATGATCTGCGCCGGCCATCAAAATAAGGAGGTTATGGTTGCTGCCCAATGCTCCCCGAACACTGTAAAAACAATCAGACATAAACTGGAGAATTGCAATGGAGACTACGAGGCTGTGGTTAGAAGAAAGCCACAGAACAGACAATCAGATTGCGTTCGTACAGCTGAATTCCGCGAAAATCTGCTGAAAAAAGTGTTGTAGTACCCCTAAATGCTTAAGTGGGGTTGCTAAACACTGTAGTCAAGCCCTATATAACAAGAGTAGCCAATGGTAGGCCATATGTATGGAAGCAGGATTCCGTCCCCTGCAACACACCTCTGGGAAAAGACGATCTGATTGCGTTCGTACAGCAGAATTCCTCGAAAATCTGCTGAAAAAAGTGTTGGAGGACCCTCAGATGTCTACGTGGAGTTGCTAAACACTGTAGTCAAGCCCTATATAACAAGGGTGGCCAATGGTAGGCCATATGTATGGCAGCAGGATTCGGCACCCTGCCATACCTCTGGGAAAAGTCAAAAATGGTTGTCGGCGAATTTTTACGACTATAGCAGTTCCAATGTTTGGCCTCTGAACTCCCCAGAACATAACCCCATTGATTATTTTGTATGTGGTACTATTGAGAAAGACACCAAAGGAAACTGTAATATCAGCTTGTTCCCGGTCCCGGAGCAGGATTAAGGCTGCGATCGATGCTAATGGGGGTTATTTTGAGTGAAACATGTTGACAGTAGTGTACTATCCGTGCCTGTTGAATTTTTTTACAATCCATTAAATTTTTGAAGATAGATATAGCATGCAAACCATATAATGCCAGCATTCCTTACAGAGCAGGATTGAGGTTGTGATCGACGCTAATGGCGGTTCTTTTGAGTGAAACTTGTTGACTGTAGTCTAATTTCTGTATCTGTTGAATTTCTTTACCATCCATTAAATTTTGTAGTTACCAAGTACTTTTTGTTTTTCCTTATGAAACTGTCAAATTTCTACCGAACACCATATATATATATATATATATATATATATATATATATATATATATATATATATATATATATCCTTTTTATTTTACAGATTCATTGAAGTGTTTTTGTCGTTTGGCATTTTCTTCCTTCTGTTTTTCATTTTCTTCTTCATTTTCTTCTTTGTTCTAAATATAAACAATTCTTCTTCTTTCATTTTCTATAATTTCCTTCCTTGCCCATTTATTACATCTTTCAAGGTTTCATCGAATTCAATTCGACATCTTTGAATGTTGTACTTTTTAATTTTTTAACAATAATTATAACGTCATATTTTCTGATACCCATTTTTTAAACAGTTCTTTTTATATTTTCTGTTTTTTTTTTAGTGTTTGATTGATTTTGTTAATTCTGTTTTAATTGTATTTCATTTAATCTTTTTATTTCTTAATGGTTTTGTTTTTATTTTTTTTTCGTCTTTTTATTTTCGCTTTTATCTCTTTTCTTTCTTTCTTTCTTTCTTTCTTTCTTTCTTCTTTCTTTCGTTCGTTCTTTCTTTCTTTCTTTCTTTACCTTTCATTTCAATTCCGTTTTTTTATCAACTTACCTTACTCTCTTTCTGTCACTCTTTCTTTCTTTTCACTGTTCCTTTCTTTCTTTTCCATTTCATTTCATTTCTTTTTTTTTTCTTTTCCATATTTTTTTCAACTTCCCTACTCTCTCTTATGTTTTGCTTTCTTTCTTTCTTTCTTTCTTTCTTTCTTTCTTTCTTCCCGTTCTTTATCAACTTCCTCTACTCCCTCTCATTTCTTTAGTTTCTTTCTTTCCCGTTTTTATCAACTTCCTCTTCTCCCTCTCATTTCTTTCTTCTTTCCTTTTCTTTTTTTTCTTTCCCGTTTTTTTATCAACTCCTCTACTCCCACTCATTTCTTTCTTTCTTTCTTTCTTTCTTTCTTTCCGTTCTTTTTATCAACTTCCTCTACTCCCTCTCATTTCTTAATTTCTTTCTTTCCCGTTTTTATCAACTTCCTCTTCTCCTCTCTCATTTCTTTCTTTCTTTCTTCTTTTTTTCTTTCCCGTTTTTTTTCAACTCCTCTACTCCCTCTCATTTCTTTCTTTCTTTTCTTTCTTTCTTTCCGTTTTTCTATCAACTCTTCTATGCCTCTCATTTCTTTCTTTCTTTCTTTCTTTCTTTTCTTTCTTTCCCGTTTTTTTATCACTCCTCTACTCCCTCTTCTTTCTTTCTTTCTTTCGTTCCCGTTCTTTATCAACTTCTCTACTCCCTCTCATTTCTTTCTTTCTTTCTTTCTTTCTTTTTTTCTTCTTTCTTTCTTTTTTCTTTCTGTTCCTTTTTTATCATACTTTCCTAATTTATGTATTTTCGCTCTAGTTTTCTTTCTTCCTTTCTTTTCCATTTCATTTCTATCTAGTTCCCTAGCAACTATCAAGTTCCATACTCTCCCTCTCTTTCATTTCTTTCTTTCTTTCTTTCATATCTTTCTTTCTTTCTTTCTTATCTTGTCTTATCTCATATAAGTACAAGAAAAACTCTATATTCAAACCAGTTGCACTCCACTGAAGAATAGACCTCGTATCGAATCCTTTATATCTTTCCGCTTTGTTGTGTCCTTAAAAGGGATACAATCAAACAAGGTTTTAGTCGAGTGGAAGGATTAGTCAACACGTTCGTAGATTTAAGGGGTTTTATTGCAGAGAGATACAATAAGACGGACAAGGAAACAGTGAAGCTCGCTACTAATCCCCGAAGCCGAGCCAGTGTTCACTATATATATGTATAGTCAGACCACATTGGTGAGAGAGAGAGAGAGAGGAGAGAGAGAGAGAGAGAGAGAGAGAGAGAGAGAGGTCCAGCATAATGCCGTGTTCACTATATATATGTATAGTCAGACCACATTGGTGAGAGAGAGAGAGAGGAGAGAGGAGAGAGAGAGGAGAGAGAGAGAGAGAGGTCAGCATAATGCCGTGTTCACTATATATAATGTATAGTCAGACACATTTGGTGAGAGAGAGAGAGAGAGAGAAAGAGAGAAGAAGAGATGTGTGTGTGTGTGTGGAGAGAGAGAGAGGAGAGAGAGGAGTGTGTGTGTGAGAGAGAGAGAGAGAGAGAGAGAGAGAGGTCCAGCATAATGCCGTGTTCACTATATATATGTATAGTCAGACCACATTGGTGAGAGAGAGAGAGAGAGAGAAAGAGAGAGGAAAGAGAGAAGAGAGAATGTGTGGTGTGTGTGTGAGAGAGAGAGAGAGAGAAGAGAGAGAGAGAGAGAGAGAATGTGTGTGTGTTGTGTGTGAGAGAGAGAGAGAGAGAGAGAGAGAGAGAGAGAGAGAGAGAGAGAGAGAGAGAGTAGTGAATATTCCATTACAGCACTCTACTTTTCTTTTCTTTTAGCCTTTTTATTCATTAATTTCGCTAGGCCTTCTCTTTCATTCCTTGCTTCTTTCTTTCTTATTTCATTTCTTTCTTCGTCTCTACTCTTTTTCATACCCACCCTAAATTTCTCATTCCTACAACGCATTTTCTTCTTTCTTTTCTGCTTTCTTTTATATTTTTATTTTTTCTTTCTTTCTTTCTTTCTTTCTTCTTTCTTCTTTCTTATTCTTTACTGACCGCGTCTTCTTTCTTTCTTTCTTTCTTTCTTATTCTCTACTGATCCCGTCTTTCTTCTTTCTTTCTTTCTTTCTTTCTTCTTATTCTCTACTGTCCGTCTTTCTTTTCTTCTTTCTTTCTTTCTTTCTTTCTTATTATCTAACTGATCCCCATTTCTTTCTTTCTTTCTTTCTTATTCTCTACTGATCCAGTCTTTCCTTTCTTTCTTTCTTTCTTTCTTTCTTTCTTATTATCTACTGATCCGTCTTTCTTTCTTTCTTTCTTTCTTCTTTTCTCTACTGATCCGTCTTTCTTTCTTTCTTTCTTTCTTTCTTATTCTCTACTGATCCGTCTTTCTTTCTTTCTTTCTTTCTTTCTTAATTTCTCAAAAAAAAAAAAAAAAAAAAAAAAAAAAAAAAAAAAAAAAAAAAAAAAAAAAAAAAAAAAAGAAAAAAAAAAAAAAAAAAAAAAAAAAAAAAAAAAAAAAAAAAAAAAAAAAAATACTGATTCCGTCTTTCTTTCTTTCTTTCTTTCTTTCTTATCTCTACTGATCCCGTTTTCTTTCTTTGCTTTCTTTCTCTTTTCTCTCTGATCCTCTTTCTTTCTTTCTTTCTTTCTTTCTTATTCTCTACTGATCCTCTTTCTTCTCTTCTTCTTTCTTCTTATTCTCTAGCTGATCCCGTCTTTCTTCTTTCTTTCTTTTCTTATTCTCTACTGATCCGCGTCTTTCTTCTTTTCTTTCTTTCCTTTCTTTCTTTCTGTTCTTTCTTTCTTATTATCTACTGATCCACTTTCTTTCTTTCTTTCTTTCTTATTCTCTACTGATCCAGTCTTTCTTTCTTTTTTCTTTCTTTCTTTCTTATTTCTACTGATCCGTCTTTCTTTCTTTCTTCTTTCTTTTCTCTTACTGATCCGTCTTTCTTTCTTCTTTCTTTATTTCTTAATTCTCTACTGATCCCGTCTTCTTTCTTTCTTCTTTCTTCATTCTCTACTGATCCGTCTTTCTTTCTTTCTTTCTTTCTTTCTTATTCTCTACTGATCCCGTCTTTCTTTCTTTTCTTCTTTCTTATTCTCTACTGATCCCGTCTTTCTTTTTTCTTTCTTTCTTTCTTTCTTATTCTCTACTGATGCCGTTTCTTTCTTTCTTTCTTTTTTCTTATCTCCTACTGATCCGCGTCTTTCCTTTTCTTTCTTTCTTCTTTCTTATTCTCTACTGATCCCGTCTTTCTTTCTTTCTTTCTTTCTTCTTATTCTCTACTGATTCCCCGTCTTTTCTTTCTTTCTTTCTTCTTTTTATTCTCTACTGATCCCCACTTTCTTTCTTTCTTCTTTCTTATTCTCTACTGATTCCAGTCTTTTTTCTTTCTTCTTCTTTTCTTTCTTATTCTCTACTGATCCCGTCTTTCTTTCTTTCTTCTTTCTTATTCCTAAATGATCCCGTCTTCTTTCCTTCTTTCCTTTCTTTTCTTTCTTTCTTTCTTCTTTTATCTACTGATCCCACTTTCTTTCTTTCTTTCTTTCTTATTCTCTACTGATCCAGTCTTTCCCTTTCTTCTTTCTTTCTTTCTTTCTTTCTTAATTCGTCTACTGATCCGTCTTCTTTCTTTCTTCTTTCTTATTCTCTACTGATCCCGTCTTCTTTCTTTCTTTCTTTCTTATTCTTCTAACTGATCCGTCTTTCTTTCTTTCTTTCTTTCTATTCTCACTGATCCGTCTTTCTTTCTTCTTTCTTTCTTATTCTCTACTGATCCCGTCTTTCTTTCTTTCTTTCTTTCTTATTCTCTACTGATCCCGTCTTTCTTTCTTCTTTCTTTCTTAATTCTCTACTGATCCCGTCTTTCTTTCTTCTTTCTTTCTTATTCTCTACTGATCCCGTCTTTCTTTCTTTCTTTCTTCTTTTTTCTTTCTTTCTTTCTTTTCTTTCTATTATCTACTGATCCCCACTTTCTTTCTTTCTTTCTTTCTTATTCTCTACTGATCCAAAGTCTTTCTTTCTTTCTTCTTTCTTTCTTTCTTTCTATTCTTCTACTGATCCCGTCTTTCTTTCCTTTCTTTCTTTCTTATCTCTACTGATCCGTCTTTCTTTTTCTTTCTTTCCTTATTCTCTACTGATCCCGTCTTTCTTTCTTTCTTGTCTTTCTTATTCTCTACTATCCGTCTTTCTTTCTTCTTTCTTTCTTATTTCTACTGATCCGTCTTTCTTTCTTTCTTTCTTTCTTTTCTCTACTGATCCCGTCTTCTTTTCTTTCTTATCTTCTTATTCTCTACTGATCCCGTCTTTCTTTCTTCTTTCTTTCTTTCTTTCTTTCTTTCTTTCTTATTCTCTACTGATCCCCACTTTCTTTCTTTCTTTCTTTCTTATTCTCTACTGATCAGTCTTTCTTTCTTTCTTTCTTTCTTTCTTTCTTTTTATTCTCTACTGATCGCGTCTTTCCTTTTCTTTCCTTTCTTCTATTCTCTACTGACCCGTCTTTCTATCTTTCTTTCTTTTTTCATTCTTTCTTTCTTTCTTATTATCTACTGATCCCCACTTTCTTTCTTTCTTTCTTTCTTATCTCTACTGAATCCAGTCTTTCNGGAGAGATCCGTCCGACTAGGTAGGGAGAGTAGAGAAAGAAAGGAGAAAGCTTGAGATAGATCGATAGATTATATTGGATAAAGAGATTTATATATATTGATTAATATATTATATATATAGTATATTATTATAGAGAGAGAGAGAGAGAGAGAGAGAGAGAGGGAGAGAGAGAGAGAGTTAGGGTAGATATTTAAAAGACTTGATAGATAGATAGATACATACATACATACAGGACTTGATAGATAGATAGATAGATACAGACTCAGATAGATAATAGATAGATAGATAGATAGATTTTGTTTTTCTTCTTCAACCGTTGATCTAGTCTGATAAATGATATCTATCGAAATTGATAGGTAGATATTAAAGCCTTATATAGATAGATAGATAGATAGATAGATAGATACGCACTGATAGTATCAGATAGTATAGCTAGATAGATAGATAGCTCGCACGTGATAGTATAGACTATATACGATAGTAAATAGTTATATAGATAGAGAGATAGATAGATAGAGAGAGAGAGAGAGGAGAGAGAGAGAGAGAGGGGAGAGATTGATAGGTAGATATTTAAAAGCTTATTATTTTATATATATATTATATATATATCTTATATAATATATATATATAAACCACTGATAGATAAGAATAGATACATACATACATACATAGCACTTCATACAGACTGATAATAGTATGTTAATATAGATAGAGAACTCAGATAGATCTGCTGTACAGAGATAGATACACACTGAGATAGATTAGATAGATAGATAGATAGATAGAATATGGCTTATATGAAGAGACTCAGATGAATAGTATAGAAACAAGAGAAGAGAGAGAGAAAGAGAGGAGAGAGATTGATGGATAGATATCAAAAAGCTTTTATATATATATATATAATACATATATATATATAGATATATACACTGATAGTATAGTACATACATACATCATACATTACCCGATAGATGAAGTGGTTTTTAGTGACGTATGATAGATAGATAGATAGATACAACACTGATATAGATAGATAGATGGTTTATATAGATAGAGACTCAGATAGATAGATAGATAGAGAGAGAGAGATTGATAGGTAGATATAAAAGCCTTAATATTTATAATATATAATTAGTATATTATATATATATTATAGTATA
The DNA here is from genome assembly GCA_023376005.1 of Doryteuthis pealeii. Lineage (NCBI taxonomy): Eukaryota > Metazoa > Mollusca > Cephalopoda > Myopsida > Loliginidae > Doryteuthis > Doryteuthis pealeii. Next base: position 22,057,915 of record CM042170.1, on the reverse strand, counting down.
TACCTGATAGTAGATACAATACATCTACATACACACATACACACTATAGATAGAAGTAATGGTTATTAGATAGAGGCTCATGATAGATAGATAGATAGACAGATGAGAGAGAATAGAGATAGAGAAGATAGAGAAATAAAGAGAGAGAAGGGACACAGAGTAGATTAGATAGATAGATAGATACCAATAGATAGACAGATAGATATGATGATGACTCAGATAGATATTCATTTAGAGTGATAGATAATAGATAGATAGATAGATAGATAGATAGATCGCATTATTTTTTCCTTCTTCCTTGTTGATCTATCTGTTGATGATTGGGTTATCGATGCGGCCATCCTCCACATCTCGATTCTCCTCATCAAAAACCATGCAAAACCGATACTGTAAATGGCGACCTTACATTTCCCCTTAACGCTGTCAGTTTTCTTGGAAAAACAATGATTACTTTTCTTTACTTTGCTTTAGCGCCGTTTTTTTTGTTTTTAACTTAAACGTTTTTTTTGCTCTCCCCTCCTCCTTTTCATCCTCTCTCCTCCTTCTACTCCTCTTTCTCCCTTCTCCTATACAATAGATTATTTCATTCATTTCATTACCTGCCTAGTAATCAGCGACTGCCCGAGGGTAGTCACCCCGAACAAGGGCTGTTATGGTATGATAATCAAAACCGGTTGGTGAGTCGAGTTCTGAACGTTCAGGGGTTAGTTGAATTATTTTTTTTAATGCTATTACTTGCCAGTTCCACTCTGATGCACGTTTACAAATGATAGATAGACTATGAAGAGCTTCAGACAGATCATAGATCAACAGAATGGTGATATTAATATAATATATATATATATATAATATATATATATATTATACCAAGACGTGTTGGTAAATCCTCTCGGCGGTGAGAAAAAAAAACAGCCAAATAGTTTGATGTAAAATGATACATACAAACATCAACCGGAGAAAAATTTTTTTTGAAAAAAAAACCAAGACTGAGTCGTACCAAACAAAAATAATGCTATCTGGTAACGTATTTTGCGCCAAAAGAATAAAAAGCAATTTATATGTAATATATGTATTAAGATTAATATATATATTCATACACACGCTAGGAAAAATAAGCTAATAAGTTAAAAGTGCTCAATACCTAAGTGAGCAAAAAATAAAGATAAATCTAATGAGTCTGACTCATTAGATTTAATCTTGATATATTATAAGTATATCATATATATATATATATATATATACTATATATATTATCATACTACATATATATAATATGTAGATATTATATATATGTATATATATCAATATATATATTATATGATATATAATATATACTTCATTTCTGTGTTGGGTTTGCAAGTTTCTTGTACAGGTGTATTCTAGGCTGTTCACTCATTCGCCTTAACATGTAGTTTGTTGTGAGTTCAGTTCTGTATGAGAGCTTCAATGTTTATATGGAACCTAGAACTCTACAACAACTACGTTAGAGAATAGGAGCCAGCTAGACATAACTCAGATTACAATGTAAACGGTCGTCTAACGAAGCTCTGTGGCCCCAGATACCACAAGTGGAAATGGTCCATAATCCGTACCCATGGTAATTTAAGGCCTTTTTTATTCACAATATATATATATATAATTATATATTATATATATATATATTATATTATATATTATATATATATGAGAAAGTTTATAGAAAAGAAACAACAAATGTTATTGTTTTGCTGGCAAACGTTTGTTTCGACCCATGAGAGTCTTTCTCAAAGTAAATGGTAAAACGAAATAAAAATATCATAGATCCGAGGCAAAGATGCTTTCGCTCTTTTAGAATTTTTTGTTGTTTTTTCTATAAACTTTTCTTCACATATTGTCGGATTAATATCCATTTTACCTTTTCATATATATTATATATATATATATATATATATATATCATCACTCAATAAGTCCGGGTAAACTAAGAAACACCAACTTTGAAAATTTGACTTTATTCATCAACATAGTCCCTTTCTAGATTGATACACTGATTCCAGCACTTCTCTAACAATTCGATGCCTTTTTTGTAAAGCGATTGTCTTTGGCCTCGAAATACGCCTCAGTTTCCGATATCACTTCTTCATTGGAGCCAAATCTCTTTCCCAGGACATTTTTCGAGGTCTGCAATAGCTAGAAGTCGCTGGGGCAGACCTGGAGAAAAGGTGGTATGGAAGCAATTCAAAGTGCAATTCATGTAGTTTTGGCCATCGTTGCGATCGACTTGTGGTACGGTGCTATCTGTCTTTGTTGAAAGAGCACTTCTTTATTCTTCATTTTTTGGCGATTTCTTCCTTCAAACACAACAAAATGTTATAATATATTCGCTATTGATGGTTCTTCCTTTCACAGGTAATCGATGGACAAAATACCCTTGTCATCCAAAATATGGAGGCCAAACGTTGCCTGCTGATGGTTGCGTCTTGATCGCTTTGGACGGCTTTCCCTAGTGCTGTCCATTCAGCTGACTTTCATTTGACTCTGGAGGAAGTGATGGATTCAAGTGTCATCAAACAAAAAATATTTTATCTTGTGGCGATTAGCTTTGTTTGGTTGGATTTTACGGCATGTTCACCATGGTTGGGTTATTTTATGACAAAGACGTTTTGTTTAATTCTTTTTAATCAAACAAAGAATAAGTTCTCTTGTGGCTTAGCCTTGTATGGTTGGTTTTTACGGCACGTCAATCCTTGTTGGGTTATTCATGCTGAAGACGTTTTGTTTTATTTCATTCTGCGATGGATATTCAAAAGATTGTTTAAATTCAACACAATTTTTTAACTCTTTTTTTCTATTAATAGATGGAACCTGTTTGTACCGGCCGTTCCTACAGTGAGAAAATACACACCGGTTCTCACTATAATAGTAGACACCGAGTGAAAAGGTGGTACTTGTTACCGTACTGTTACCGTACTGTTACTGTAGCGGCAAGCTAGCGTTCTTGTACCTTATTGTAAATACACTTTGTCTCTTTTACTACCTCGACTGACTTCTTTTTTTTTTACTGTTGAACTAACATCACAACAGAACCCTAACCTTTTGTGTTTAAACAAGTTTTTTTTAGGTTGGTTGATCACTTGGTTGGTCGGTTTTACGGCCTGTCACCTTTGCTGGGTTATTTTTTTTGCTAAATTACGCCTTGTTTATTCATTCTTCATGGATATTCAAAAACATTGTTTAAATTCAAAACATATTTTTTTAAACTCGTTTTTTTTTTCTATTTTAACCCATAGATGGAACCCTGATTGGTATTATCACTCCATGATGATGATGATGATGATGATGATGATGATGATATATCCTCCTGATTTTCCCTGTTCTAATAGAGGAATTATATTGAGAAATAAAAAAAAATCGACTATTTTGACTAACACTTACGTCTGTACTTAAATTGTCTGAAGACCATTTGAAGACAGCTTTATTTTGATGTATGATATATGTTCTGTTTGGTATTATACCTGTCCTATACAAAAGGCATTACTCTTTTACTCGCCTACGTGAAGAGTAGGGATGTGATCTACAGAGGATCTGCTTCATTTTGATGTATGATACAATGTTCCTGTATTGGTAATTATACTGTCCTAAACAAAATGGAATTTTTTTTACTCACCCTTGTATATATGTACATATTGAATCATAAATAGAAATCTCAAAATGTTTAATGTAACCAATGATAATTCCTCTTTTTCCAGATTTTTCTTGTGGTTACCTCCCCTGTCTGCAATGGACAATGGCTTCTTGATGCCTGAGACCATGGCTTGTTGCAAGATATTGGCCAGGGAATAGGTAAGTAAGAAATGCTCTTGTGATCATTTCAATTAATGATTATTTAAAGAATTATAATTGTTATAGGTGATATACTCTATAGACTATAGTGGATGGCCGACGGAGTTACTATAAGTAACTGGGACAATTATGGCTTGAGAGTAAGCCAATGCGAGTCAGCTCATAACTCTATTTGTCGGACGTAATTCCCACTTCTCTGTACTGTAATTGTCTACTCTTTTGTTAATACATTTTCCTACATTTGTTACCCGTCGTTTTGTTCTTATTTGACCCCTTAAAACCCCACAACAATAATATGTCGATAATCAATAACCTTTTCGAAGATTTAATAAAAAGAATCAATTTTTCATAATATGGTTACATGACAGAGAGAAATGGTCTAGAAATATTGCTCCAATTAGTGAGACCAAATTCTAATTCTTATTATAATGGAGATTGTTGTGCTTTTCTATCTGTAACCGAAACTATATCACTACTCAAGTTACAATTCCCTTAGTTACTGAAATCACATTCTCAAGGATTTTATTCTTATTTTAAACTCTATTATTAATAAAATTGTTTTACATTATTCATACTGTTAACCATATCTACATACTAACAACATACAATTACATTTATATATACAACAAAATAGCGGTTTACAGTGTGAAGGGGAGGCTAATTTGCATATTGATATAAACAAATCGAATTTAATAAATATGTGCTTAGTATTATTGATTTCTAACTGTTTGGTTTTATTTTAATGATATAAGCAAAAATCTCTTCAATGAATCTTAAATGAAATCAATTAACAAGAAAAAATAAACTGTCATATTTATTTTTTACTTCCTCTTTTAACTAAATACTTAAATTAGAAAAATAACAATGAAAGACGAGAGTGATGGAAGAGGAAGTTCAGTTGTTCTATTTTCCATTCTACCCCCTCTGTTTCAAATCTTTTTTATCTGCATTCTTATTTAGTTTCATTAGCCTTTCTAATTTAATACAATATTTAGTACATTAAAACTTAAATACTTGCACCCAGAGGGTGCATATATTTGCTAGTATATATAAAAATAAAGCTGACTACTGAAAACGGCGCAAAGCACTCAATGATTTGCCACCTTGTTGGTTGGGGGTGGTTGAATACACCGACTGCACTCTGTACAGAAAAAGCCCTACTATTTGATAAGCTCTTACATCTGTGCTTAAATTCAATGGTTTGAAATGGTTGGTTGTTTTTAGGGCATAAACATCCTCGGGTCATTTAATGCCGAATCAAGTCATTCTGATATCGGATTGGTTACAGGGTGACCCAGAACAAATTGAACTCAAGTTATTTATTTATTTTCCCATTAAACTAATCCTAAGCCCCAACCCTAACCCTAACCCTAACCCCTACCCTAACCTTAACCACCTAGTTAAAATTACAGTTTTATTACAAAATTTGTGGGTTCTTTTTCTTCAAGTTTAGCCTAAATTTTATCTATTGAAAATAATTTTTAAAGGATTTATTTTTCTACATAATTGAACTTAATAAAATTAGTTTATGACATTGAATTTTAAAATTCCACCCAGCTCAGGCAATATTTTTCAAAAATTAATTTTTCACCACCTTTCTAGTAACAGTAATAATTCTATACTTAACTTCTTACTATTCAACTATTCTCTTGGCTGGATCTGGTTGTTGGGCTCTTGCATTCTGGATCGGAGTTGCTGGATCTGTTGTGTCCGTTGGTGAATTGTTGTTGGGCTGGATGGCATTATAATAGTTCTTCGAGCCTGGAAATTACTTTAGAATCTTTTGTGATATCTTGTTCTTGAGCTGTTGCTTAAATGTCACCCATCTAGTATTGAACAGGGCCTCATCGCTGCTTAACTTGGTGATCGAAGTGAACCCAGTGTTTTCAGCATGATTAAGGAATAGAAATGGGCAGAGAGAGAGAGTGAAAGTGGAAGTGAAAAGTGAGTGAGTGAGTGAGTGAGTGAGTGAGAGAGAGAGAGAGAGAGAGAGTGAGAGAGAGAGAGAGAGAGAGAGAGAGAGAGGCGGGCTGGTGTCTGTCTGTAATGTCTGTATGTGTGTGTGAGGGATTGATTAGCTTAACGTGTTCATGTTTTGGCAATCTATCGAATGTGAGGCCGATATTTTAGCAACAACTCACTCGTTATGTTTTTTTTACTTCTTTTTTTTTTTCAAAAAAACAATCGATAATGTACAAGGTTCACATCGTCATGAATTATAATGCGTTTTTTTTTTTCTTTTTTTTTTTCTTCTCTTCTTCTCTGCCTTTTATTTATTTTTTAAATTCACCCCAATTTTCAGTAGTTTTTTTCATTTTTTTATTCTTTTTATTTATTTATGTTATTTTTTTTTTTAATTTAGTTGTATTTTTTCCAATAATCATTCGCCGAATAATCTGTGTCGCCGTTTTTCTCGCTTTTACAATAGTTTTCTTTTAAGTTAACACGCTTCTTCTCTTCTTCTTCTTCTTCTTCTTTCTTCTTCTTCTTCTTATCTCTCTTCTTCTCTCATTCCTTTTATTATTTCACTTTCTTCTTCTCTTTCCTCTTTCTTCTTCATCCGATGCCTGGTATGTTTCTTGTTTGTTGTTTGTGAGGCTATATGAACCCTGATTGATGGAATTGCTTAAGTATAGCAGTCTACTCAGTAAGCCGCAACCTGATCTTGTAACTTTATCGACTTTGTATTTTCATGATATAATATTTCCATAAATTTAACTGGTCTACTGACTTTGAAATTACTGATACTACTGTGCCCATGCAAAAAATGTTAAATGGATGGAATTCTTGCACATTCAATTGTGCAGTTTTCTCGATCACTTTTCCCTTCTAATTCGTTTCTTCTAGGAATATTCACTAGATTCCTTCTGAAAAGCCTCCACACTCATGCTCAAAGTGATTACCACCACATTCCATGTTCGGTCACCACTTTGACTCTGATCTCATATTCCCCAGTAAGTAAGCACGTCGCACAGTCGAGATCTACTTGTCTCTCCTATAACTTACATTATATTCAAATTTTTAATTTGTGGATATTCTTCCTATACATCTTCTCAATAGTGTTGGTCATATTCTATCCTCTTATTCTTTTCCTATTCACACTACTTTTTTTTACTTATTATACGAGTAATAGACAAATCAAGGGTTTTTGGTTTGTTGCAAATCATGGGAATTAAGTTGATTCGATTGAATTTGGTTTAATTAGTAAAGAAAAAATTGATTTTAATGACAATATGAAATTCTATCATACTTTTATTCAGCTGGGATTTCTATACTGAGTTATTATTAATATTCCACATTGCTTAACCTTATATGCAAATATACTTACAAAATTAATTGCCCCAATTCCAAGAATATGTTTTCAGGTCTTTCAATTCTTTTAAATTGACTCTTACTAACTGATTTTTGTAAAAATGTTGTCATGATCGAATTGGAATTGATTTTTATAGAGTTAACGGTTACTTAAGAAAAGGAATAATATTTGATTCTGATTAAAACTAATCAGAATCAACTATTTCCTTTTTTTTTTGTTAAATTAAAAATTGTAATTGAATTTAAAACTTTAGAGAATATACCTCTTTTAACGTAAACACTATTTCATTCCATAAAACTGAACTTTATCACACTTGCTTTACTAATTATTTCCTGGTTTTTATCACTTAATTTTCTCTTCTTTACTTTTTAACATTTTCATTTTTTTTCTTAGAAATACAATCCTGTGCATAGCATTGAATAATTCACAATTTAGAAATTGACAGCTTCATGGAATCTATTATCATCCACTCATGCATCATCATTTATCTTCTCCGCATCAATCACTTCTTCTTCTTCTTCTTCTTCTTCTTCTTCTTCTTCTTCTTTCTTCTTCTCTTCTTCGTTCCTTTTCTCCTCCTCCTCCTTCTTTTTCTTCACTTTCTATGGGTTTTATTATTTTTTAAAAAAGTTTTTACTCTTTCTCTCTCACTTTCTTTATTTAATCGGATATCAACCTTCGAGGGTTATTTAATGCCAACGCTATCCTCGTAGAGGAACAATAGTGGTACTATGGAGAGGGAATTTCATACCCTTTCGCAAGGTTATTAGTCCGAAAGTGACCGTTATATCGTAACTGCAGTTTCATGCATATCATGCAATCTTTAGACGGTCAAAAATATTGAAATATTAAAACAGTGGCTTATTCAGTGTTTACATAATGGGAAGCGTGTTCACGCAATAGAATGTTATAACACGAAACTTATATTAAAAAAATAGACATGCATAGGTCTTAATGCACGGGGTGTCCAGATGAATATATATATATATATATATATATATATATATATATGGTGTACTCTCCCGTCGATCGACGTATGAGTGTTCATGCAATGAACATCCACACAGTGATTTGTTTATAGTGGTGAAGGCTTGTGTTGGACCATCCACACTTTTTGGCACAGTTGATAGGAAAGAATTGGTGCATCAAGGCTTGCCACAAACCCAATCAACGACCGACCTTAGGAATTTTGAATTCAGAGTTATCCCTCTCCTAGACTGGTTACCTACCCAAGGCTAAAGGCCCAGTCTGCCCTACTATTTAACCCATAGCTGGAGGGAGAATATATGGATTCATACCTTTCCTAAGGGTATATATATATATATATATATATATATATATATATATATATATTGGTTTGGCTTGGTTTTCTTTTCTTTTTTTTAATGGCATGTAAACTTTCATGGGGTATTTGATGTCAAAGCCATCCTTGTAAAACAAAAGTAGCAGTGTTATTTAACCCATAGCTCGGATGTGTTATTCCAGTTGGTTGGTTGGTTGGTATTATTTTATGGCAAAGAGGTTTTGTTTTATTCATTCTGGATGCCGCCCTGTCGGCTGGGGTGTTAGAATGCACCAACTGCACCTCTGCAGAGAGGTAAGACTCCCCCAATATGGCCACCTGTTGGCCGTGGGTGGCAACCCATGATGCTTAAGGATAGAGCCCAGGTGGATGAGCAGTTCATGACATGCAATACTCCACTTTGGCCCTATCTTGGGCTAGACGGGCGGTCGGAGAGGCCCCCTCCGATCAATCGGCTGGTCACGTCAAGCCCTAGCACCTATATGATCTTCCCAACCCTATTGCCCTTATGGCAAGCCCCAACCACTTTTTATCATATGGATGATAGAAGGCAGTGGCTGGGGGTTTACATGTCCTGGGAATGACGTTAAACTCTATCTGATGGTGAGGTTCCAGTTTTGGAGATTTGGGGAATGTGGAGCACCCCTTCATCACCATTGCTCCCTGGTCCACTCTGATCTGAAGTTGTAGTATCTGTTAGGATCCCATCTATGGGTTAAATAGAAAAATGTATTTATAAAAAAATTGTATTATCCATTAAGAATTGATTTATTTCAAAACTTTATCGGCATTAAATGACCCACTGAGGTTGATATGCCGTAAAACAAAACAAAATAAACAAATCATTCTGGATGAGTACTCAATTAATTGTTTTTTTCTATTTAAGCCATAGATGGGACCTTAACAAGTACTATCACTCCGAGTCAGAG
>CM042170.1:21998549-22033549 GCA_023376005.1 Doryteuthis pealeii | reverse complement strand
ATATATGTGTGTGTAGAAATGTAATTGGAAATGAATCCGACAATATGAGGAAGAATGAATAAAGAAAAGAAAGAACAAATGGATAATAAAAAGATGAATTTAATCAATATCACTTACACATGTGTTTCGGTCAGTTCATCTTTGTGTACACGGTTCAAACTATTATTATCATTAAATAAACAAATGAAATGAAATAAATAAATATATATATATATATAATATATGTGTGTGTGTGTGTGTGTGTGTGGGTTGTTGGATTTTACAACATATCTACGCTTTTTCGGTTATATGTTCATTACTTAATGTCCTGGGTATAACGTTAAACTCTATCTAATGGTGAAGTTTTTATTCTGGAGCTCTGAGGAATGTGGTGTACCCCTTCATCCCCATCACTCTCAGACCCCCCTCTCAGACACTGATTGATAGTAAAGATGCGTTCAAAAATGAGTTTAAAAATCAAAATACCCATCAAGCACGAATAGAACAAAATGCATTAGGCATAATATATATATATATATATATATATATATATATATATATATATATATATATATATATAAGTAAGTAAAGTCAACGGGGCGGTCTAAAGTCGGTATCAGCCAGTCAGCGAGGGAGTCTATCCCCTTTTCAATAGCGCTAGACCAAGGAGATTATTTTAGCATCTGAGGTGGAGCGCCACACCTACCGTCAGCTCCTTACTTTACCGCACAGATCCCTATGCTACTCATACGCTGAGTTGGCGAGGACCGGTATCAAACTGGGAACCTTGTGGCTTCTAGCCGAACGCTCTACCGACTGAGCTAACCAACACCTTCGCACAAGCAGGATTTGACACAATGTCAATTTCTTATACGGAGTTAAACAGGTATGAATTCAGAATTTTCCTTCTCCTAGACCGGTTGCCTAAGCAATGTTAAAGAGCCCAGTCTGCCCTACTATTTATCCATAGCTAGAGGGAGAGTAGGATTCATACCTTTCACAAGTGTATTAGCGCTATGTGACATCCAATTACCACGTCTAGGACTTGAACTCGGGACGACGAGTCCATTTCCCATGACTTTAACCATTACACCACGCGATTTGTCGGCATAATATAACCAGATAAGGATTTATATGACGTAAAATTCCACAACCAACCGACCGACCAACCGACCAAACAAAAGGATCTCCAGCTTACCCATTTATCGGATATTTTTATATTATATATAATATATATATATATATATATATATATATATATATATATATATATATATATATATATATATATATATATATATATATATATATATATATATATATATATATATATATATATATATATATATATATATATATATATATATATATATATATATATATATATATATATATATATATATATATATATATATATATATATATATATATATATATATATATATATATATATATATATATATATATATATATATATATATATATATATATATATATATGCAAGAAGCAAGTGGTGTAATGGTTATAGTCATTGGAAATGGACTCGTCACGCCGAGTTCAAATCCTGGACTTGGTAATTACATTTCACTTAGCGCTAATACCCTTGGGAAAGGTATGAATCCTACTCTCACTCCAGCTATGTATAAATAGAAGGGCAAACTGGGCTCTTTAACCTTGGTTAGGCAACCGGTCTAAGAGAAGGAAAACTCTGAATTCAAAACCTGTTGAACTCCGCTTAAGAAATTGACCTTGTGTCACATCCTGCTCGTGGGGAGGGGTTGGTGTATATATATATATATATAGTGTGTGATTGTCACTGTTTCAGCTTTTACTGGAATGGTGTGCCAAACGCAGTACTATTGGGAGAGTGCTCAATATTAAATAGAGCTGTTGTATAATATAATAAAATAAATATATAAAGGTTTTACATATTTAAGTAGAGTTCAGAATGTTTGAATCTACAGTTTTCCTTCTCCTAGATTGGTTGCCATACCTAGGCTAAAGAGTCTAGTCAACCCTACTTTTTACCCATTGCTGGAGTGAGAATTGTTGAATTCACGCCATGTCCAAGGTATTAGCGCAATGTGAAATACAAACACCTTCGTCCAGGGTTTGAACACGTATCGTCATGCCCATTACTTGCGACAATCACGTTACCCAACGAACACCTCCGACCCAGTATATCAGATAAGATTAATACTCGTGTTCCTTAAAAGCACGACCGTTATTATCTTATAATAACAATGAAACTTATTGCGTACAGTGCTCAGATGCACCACAACTCGTCAAGGCTCATGTACAGTTCATAGAATAATGGGTTATTTCCTAGTTGAGTAACATGATATTACAGGGGGACCCAGAAAAAACAGAGCCAAAATTATTTATTTATTTTACCATTAAACTAACCCTAAACCCCAACCCTAACCCTAACCCTAACCCCCCTAGTTGAGTAACATAATATTACAAGGTGACCCAGAAAAACAGAACCCACAAATTTTAAAACTGTTAATTCTAATTAAAAATTTTTTTTTAAGTTTAAGTCCAACAAGGGTTAGGGGTAGAGTTTAGGGTTAGGGATAGGTTAGGATGAGGGTTAGGGTTAGGGTTGGGGTTTAGGGTTAGTTTAATGGAAAAATAAATAAATAATTTGGGTTCTGTTTTTTCTGGGTCACTCTGTAATATCATGTTACTCAACTAGGAAATAACCGAATAATGTTTTTGTGTCAGGAACATGAATAGCGCACATTAATATTATACATGTAGGTGTGCGCGTGCGTGCATATGTGTATGGAGAGGGATATCAGGAATAGTGTTGGCGGATTACAGGAAGCATGGATGTTTGAAGTGAAAGATGCATTGTTACCGCAGCCTACAACGGATACAGACAGTTTATTCCATATCTCAGCAACTCTGAACGTGAAAATGTTTCCAAAAGTCATGTGAGCTATGCCGTTTCTGACGCTGTATGCAAATATGGAAATAAAAAAAAGCCTTAAGAAACTACCAGAAGACCGCCGTGTTAATTGGGGCTGTAGAATATGCTAATTACACTTTTTCAGAGGAGTAAGACCCACTATAGGGACTACCTGTTAACCGTGTGTGGTGATCAGTGTTGCTTAAAGATGGAATTTGATGGCTGTGCAGTCAGTGACAATTAACACTCAACTGATGGGTTTTTTTTCTCTAGTTATTTTACTTTGCTTATTTATTTTCTTTTTCTTTTCTTTTTTTTTTCTTTCCCTTTGTTTTTTTTTTTTTTACTTCTTTACTGCTTTGTTTTCTTTTCCTTTTTTCTTCTTTTCTTTTTCTTTCTTTCTTTCTTTCTTTCTTTCTTTCTCGAGTGCTCTTTTTTTCTTTCTTCTTTTTTTCTGAGTGCTCTTTTTACTTTGTTTGTTTGTTTGTTTTTTCTTTCTTTCTTCTCGAGTGCTCTTTACTCTCTTTTTCTTTCTTTCTTTCTTTTCTTTCTCGAGTGCTCTTTTTCTTTCTTTCTTTCTTTCTTTCTAACTCTTTTCTTTTCCTTTTTTCTTTCTTTCTTTTCTTTCTTTCTTTCTTTCTTTCTTTCTTTCACGATGCTCTTTTTTTCTTTCTTTCTTTCTTTCTTTCTTTCTTTCTCGAGTGCTCTTTTTTCTTTCTTTCTTTCTTTCTTGAGTGCCCTTTATTCTCTTTGTCCTTCTTTCTTTCTTTCTTTCTTTCTTCTTAACTTTTCTTTTCTTTTTTCTTTGGTTCTTTTCTTTTCTTTCTTCCTTTCTTTTTTTATTTCTTTGTTTTTCTTCATTTTCTTTCTTTCTTTTATCAGTCCTCTCTTTCTTAGCTTTTCTGTTTCTTTTCTTTGGTTTGGTTTTTCTTTGCCTCTTCTCTTTATTTCCTTCTTTCTTTCTTTCTTTTTCTTTCTTCTTCTTTCTTTCTTTCTTTCTGCCTTTCTTTCTGCCTTTCTTTCTGTCTTCGTTTTCTTGTTTAAAAAATAGTAGTATTGGTGAATATATATATGCTCAGAAAACTATGCCGCCCTGTCGTCTGGGGCGTTAGAATGCAGAGGGGTAAGACTCCTCCAATGGGGCCACCTGTTGGCCGTGGGTGGCGACCCGTGATGCTTAAGGATAGAACCCAGGTGGTGAGGCAGTTCATGACTTGCAATACTACACTTTGGCCCTATCTTGGGCTAGACGGGCGGTCGGAGAGGCTCCCTCCGATCAATCGGCTGGTCATGTCCAGCCCTAGTACCTTAATGATTGCCCCAACCCTATTGCTCTTATGGCAAGCCCCAACCCCTTTTTATCATATTGTGTGCTAGAAGGCGGTGGCTGCGGGTCTACATGTCCTGGGGAATGACGTTAAACTCTATCTGATGGTGGTTCCATTTTTGGAGGTTTGGGGAATGTGGAGCACCTCTTCATCCCCATTGCTTCCTGGTCCACTCTGACCGGAGGAGTGGTAGTACTGTTTAGGTCCCATCTATGGGTTAAATAGAAAAATGTATTTATAAAAAAATTGTATTATCCATTAAGAATTGAATTTATTTCAAAACTTTATCGGCATTAAATAACCCACTGAGGTTGATATGCCGTAAAACAAAACAAACCAAACCAAAAAAAAAAAAGAAAAAAAAGTACAATGAACTCGATCCCTAATCTTTAGGCATTAAATAACACACACGTGTCGACACACCTTTAAAAATCAATTAATCCAAAAATAGAATTACAGCACCTTGGCTTTTGTAGTAGTTACTCTCCTCTCCCAGTACTGAACATGCGCAATGCTGCTTAACTTCAGAGATGTCATTTAATAGCAACTAGTGCTTTATCCTCTCTCTTNGAAACGATGCACATTTGTGCGTCTCTGGGAATGACATGTGTACAAAGCGCTATTTTCTCTTGCCGCCAGGTTCGCCAAATGGGTAGTAAAGGTGACTAGTATTAAACAGCCGGCCCGGAAAACACTTATTCTCTTGTCGATAAGCACTTAACATGGCCTAGACACGTGTGCTCTTGTCTTTAGATGGGGACTTTCGCTCCCCCTCTAAACTATCAGTAAGTGACTCCAGTTTCATGATTTCTCGGACCCCTACGCATGGACACACCAGCGTATAGCTTGCAGCACTGATTCTGCACCATCCGCTCTTTCGAAGTATCTAGACAGGGTCTTTCTACTCCAAGATGACTTAGTCCAATCTGACTTTGAAGCTATTTGTATATCTCTTTTATGTAGTTTATGTTTTCATATCTCATTGCTCAGACAATAAAGCCTGGAAATAGTTTTTATCTCTGTTCGATTTATTCAAGAATAATACACCTACGTTGGAAGTACTTTAACTATTATAAACATGTGCTTCAGACAATAAAGTCGTATATATTTTTAACAGCTTGTTTCAGATTTTTCAAGCTATAAAAAACGTTAGAAAGGTTACTTGATACGTCATATAAGAATCATCGTGCTCAGACAATAAAGATCTTTTGTATGTTTTTACTTCTTTGTTCAATTATGCAAGCTAAATATGCACTACGTTAGCAGGTTATCTTTAACGCTATTTAAGAGCCATGTGCTCAGCACCAATAAGTCTGTATATATTATTTACCTTTTGTTCAATTTATTCAAATATATATGCACTTACGTTGGAAGGTACTTTAACGTATCATAAGAACCTGTGCTCCAAACAATAAAGTATATAATGTTACATTCTTGTTCGATCTTTATCCAAGGAATATATGTTGGAAGTTACTCTAACGTATTATAAGAACTATGTGCTCAACAATAAGTCTGTATAATGTTTACTTCTTTGTAGATTTATTCAAGTTATATATGTGAAGGTTACTCTAACGTAATTATAAGATATGTGCCAGACATAAAGTCTGTATATATGTTTACTTCTTTGTTCAGATTTATTCAAGTATATATGCACCTACGCTGGAAGGTTACTCTAACGTATTATAAAAACCATGTGCTCAGGCAATAAAGTCTGTATATGCTTTTACTGCTTTGTTCAGATTTATTCAAGTATATACGTTGGAAGGTTACTCTAACGTATTATAAGAACCATTTGCTCAGACAATAAAGTCTGTATATATTTTTACTGCTTTGTTCAGATTTATTCAAGTATATATGTTGGAAGGTTACTCTAACGTATTATAAGAACCATGTGCTCAGACAATAAAGTCTGTGTATGTTTTTACTTCTTTGTTCGGATTTTTTCAAATATATATGTTGGAAGGTTACTCTAACGTATTATAAGAACCATGTGCTCAGACAATAAAGTCTGTATATGTTTTTACTTTTTTGTTCAGATTTTTTCAAGTATATATGGTGGAAGGTTACTTTAATGTATTATAAGAACCAAACATTATATTCTTATACAGAAAAGAACCCTGATGTAAGAATAAGCAGAAACCCGAAAAATATATCAAAAACTCCTACGCAACAGAAATAGCAAACAAACTCCCACGTGACAATTTTATGACATCATTTTTTTTCATAACAAAGCAACCAAAAAGGCGAAAAATGGACAAAGTGATTAGGTCTATAAAAAGACAAAACACAGAATACTCAAATTAATTAGATCTTTAAGATCAATAAGTATTTCATTGATCCTTCGATGTCTGAGTCACTCCCTATCTATACGATACATTTGCATACCCATCCTCACCAATCAGTTTTTATATTCATATACCCTGAAAATTATTCATACCAACTTATTCATGAAGTTAATGAAAAAACTCTCATAAAATAATTCCTACCAACTAGCAGATATTATTTATTTAATTACCCTCACCCTCGGGCAATACCTTTCAAAAGTGTATGTCTACGCTGCCCGCAAGGCGTTTTTTTTGGGTTTTTTTTTTTCCTTTTTTACTAATGGAGTTAACAAAACATAACTAGCACTCTATTAATACACATGATTTTATTTCTACTAATTCATTAAAACATCTTTTTTAACAGAGATTCTATGCCTGAGTGTCTGTAACCGAAACTACATTACTACTTACTAGCAAATATATGCACCCTCCGGGTGCAAGTATTTAAGTTTTAATGTAATAAAATATCGTATTAAATTAGAAAGGCTAATGAAACTAAATAAAAATGCATATAAAAAGATTTGAAACAGAGGGGGTATAATCGAAAAATACAACAACTGAAACTTACTTTTCCATCACTCTCGTCTTTCATTGTTATTTTTTCTAATTTAAGTATTTAGTTCTAAGAGGAAGTAAAGAATAAAATGACAGTTATTTTTTCTTGTTAATGGATTTCATTTAAGATTCATTGAAGAGATTTTGCTTATATTCATTAAAATAAAACCAAACAGTTAGAAATCAATAATACTAAGCACATATTTATTAAATTCATTTTTAATATTAATATGCAAATTAGCCTTCCCGTTCACAGTGTAAACCGCTATTTTGTTGTATATATAAATATAATTGCATGTTGTCAATATGTAGACATAGTTAACAGTATTAATAATGTAAGACAATTTTATTAATAATTGAGGTTTAGATAAAAAATAAAATCATGGAGAATGTGATGTCAATAACTTAAAGAATTGTGACTTGAGTAGGAATATAGTTTCGGTTACAGACAGAAAAACACACAATCTCCATTATAATAAGAAAATGTCACAATACCCTCAGTAATTGCATACGTTTAGCAATGAGTATTTAATTTATATCATAATCATAGTCATTAATACATAGAATACATTTTATTTATTAACGATATCTCAATCAAAATCTGAGTTATATTTGTCTCAAAATAGTCCATGGTATGAATGCGTTTAAAATCCTTTGTTTTGTTTTACGGCATATCAACCTCATTGGGTCATTTAATGCTGACAAAGTTTTGAAATAAATTCATTCTTAATGGCTACTCAACTTTTATAAACACATTTTTTCTATTTAACCCATAGCTGGGACACTAAAAGGTAGTACCACTCTGGGTCAGAGTGGACCTGGGAGCAATGGTGATGATGGGGTGCTCCACATTCCCTAGACCTCCAGAACTGGAACCTCACCATCAGAGATTAACGCCATTTCCAGGGCATGAAGACCCTCAGCCACCGCCTTCTAGCACCCATATGATAAAAAGGGTTAGGGCTTGGCATAAGGGCAATAGGTTGGAACAATCATATAGGTGCTATAGTTTGATATGAACAGTCGGTTGATCGGAAGGGGCCTTTCCGACCGAACGTCTAGCCTAAATAATGGTCAAAGTGGGTTGTTGCATGTCATGAACTGCTCAGCAACCAGGATTCCGTACTTAAGCATCACGGGTCACCACCCAGGGACAACAAGTGACCCCATTGAGGAAGGGGATTTTACCCATTTACAGAGGGCAGTCGGCGTATTCTACTGCGATTTATTTTTACCGTATATAGTTATTTACTAAACGTAGCTAAGATGTGGCACAAGGCCAGACGTATGGTGCACCCAGTGAGAATCGAACTCATTACCAATGATTTGCTAATCTAACTTGCTAACCATTACACCCCGTGAGGTGCCCTATTAGTTATTAACTAAACGTAGCTTAGATGCGGCACACGCCCAGAAGGGGCACCCAGTGAGAATCGAATTCACTAACAATGGTTTGCTAAGCTAGCTTGCTAACCATTACACCACCTGAGGTGCCCTGATACTGAATATAGTTATTTATAAAGCGTAGTTTAGATGCTGCACAAGGCCAGAAGTATGAGGCACCCAGTGAGAATCGAACTCACTAACAATGGTCAGCTAAGTTAGCTTGCTAAACATGACATCACGTGAGGTGCCCATATAGTTAATTACTACGCGTAGCTTAGATGCAGCAAACGGCCAGAAGTATGGGGCACCCTGTGAGAATCGAACTCACTAACAATGGTCTGCTATGCTAGCTTGCTAACCTTTAAGCTACATGAGGTGCTCTGATGCTAAATATTTATTACTATGATATAGCTTAGAAGTGCACAAGGTCAGACGTATGGGGCACCCAGTGAGAATCGAACTCACTAACAATGCTGCTATGCTAGCTTGCTAACCTTTAAGCTACATGAGGTGCTCTGATGCTAATATAGTTATTTACTATGATATAGCTTAGAAGTGGCACAAGGTCAGACGTATGGCACCCAGTGAGAATCGAACTCACTAACAATGGTCTGCTATGCTAGCTTGCTAACCTTTAAGCTACATGAGGTGCCCCGATGCTAAATATAGTTATTTACTGCATAGCTTAGAAGTGGCACAAGGGCAGACGTATGGGGCACCCAGTGAGAATCGAACTCACTAACAATGGTCTGCTATGCTAGCTTGCTAACCTTTAAGCTACATGAGGTGCTCTGATGCTAATATAGTTATTTACTATGCGTAGCTTAGAAGTGTCACAAGGCCAGACGTATGGGGCACCCAGTGAGAATCGAACTCACAAAAAATGGTCTGCTAATCTAGCTTTCTAATTCTTACTCTACCCGAGACATCGAGTTTTTCCTCTATATTATTTACTAAGCGTAGCTTAGATGCGGCGCGAGGCCAGAAGTATGGGGCACCCAGTGAGAATCGAACTCACTGCCAATGGTTGGTAAGCTATCTTGCTAACCATTAAGCTACATGAGGTGCCTTTTACTGTATATAATATTGAATCATTTTCTTATTAAATAATCAATGTTTAAATTTTCCTAAAAATTCGTTTCTTACTTCCGTTCCATTGCAATGTATTTCTCCTGTCTTCTTTGTATCACTCTTCTGTCTCCTCTCAATTTGTGAATGGAAAATTTAAATGGCGTTTGTATTCGCCATTTATACATCTATCTTCACATCAGCGACATCTGGTGTGTGCAGCAGAAAATTGAGTGACAGCTGCGCCCCCTGCTTATCCCGATTATTTCAATATATCTCCAATTTCTCCAGTTTCTCTAGAGAATAAATATCCTTGCATATTATTATTATTATTATTATTATTATTATTATAGTAAAGTCGACGGGGCGGCCTAAAGTCAGTATCAGCCAGTCAGCGAGGTTTAGCTCAGTCGGTAGAGCGTTCGGCTAGAAACCACAAGGTTCCTAGTTCGATTTCGGCCCCCGCCAACTCAGCGTATGAGTAGCACAAGGATCTGTGCGGTAAAGTAAGGAGCTGATGGTAGGTGTGGCGCTCCACCTCGGATGCTAAAATAATCTCCTTGGTCTAGCGCTATTGAAAAGAGGATAGACTCCCTCGCTGCATGGCTGATACCGACATTAGGCCGCCCCAACAACTTACTTTATTATTATTACTAGCAAATATATGCACCCTCCGGGTGCAAGTATTTAAGTTTTAATATTATAAAATATCATGTTAAATTAGAAAGGCTAATGAAACTGAATAAGAATGCAGATAAAAAGATTTGAAACAGAGGGGGTATGATTGAAAAATAGAACAACTTTGAAACTAACTCTTTCATCATTTTCCCTTACTCCCGTCTTTCATTGGTAAATTTTCCTAATTTAACTATTTAGTTAAAATAGGAAGTAAAGAATAATATTACAGTTATTTCTTCTTCTTAATGGATTTCTTTTAAGATTTATCCCCGAGATTTTTGCTCATATTCATTAATATAAAACCAAACAATTAGAAATCAATAATACTAAGCATATATTTATTAAAATCAAATTTTAAAGATCAATATGCAAATTAGCCTTCCCATTCACACTGTAAATTGCTATTTTCTTGTATATATAAATACAACTGCATATTATTAGTATGTGGATATGGTCAACAGTCTTAATGATGTATAACAATTTTATTAATAATTGAGGTTTAAATAAAAATAAAATCATGAAGTATGTGATGTAAATAACAAAGGGAATTGTGACTTGAATAGTAATATAGTTTCGGTTACAGACCGAAGAACACACAATCTCCATTATAATAAGATTATTATTATTATTATTATAAAATTTATTATAAATCATTAATTATTATCGTATTATTATTATTATAAAATATCTTTGCGTATTATTATTATTATTATTATTATTATTATTATTATATTACTCCTTTTGAGTTTTCACATCAGTGTTAGCTGATGGTCTTTCACTGGAGTCTGAGTGACAGCAAGTCTCCTCAGGTCTCCAGGACTCTTCTGAGTATTCTGGCAGATTGCAGCAATGCAGTGTTCTGAATGGTTTCAATTCTTCCTCTGATTTCCAAACTTTTCAAACCCTTTTCCAATCCTTTTGGGACCGTTCCAAGTACACCAACTACAATTGGTATCACTTTCACTTTCATATTCCATAACTTTTTCAGTTCTCTGGCAAGGTCCAGATATTTGTCCATTTTTTCATTTTCCTTTAGCTTCACCTGTGATCTGCTGAAACTGCAAAATCCACCAGTTGACAAGATCTTTCTTTTTTGTTTATCAACACTAGGTCTGGTCTTCTTGCTGGGATAAGGTGATCCGTTTTTATTTCAAAGCCCCAGAGAATCTTATGCGTTTCGTTCTCAAGAAAAGATTCTAGTTTATGCATATACAATTTTGTTGTGTGGTCAAAATTTATTTTTTTGCATAATTCCCAGTGGATCACCTTCCCAACCCAGTCGTGTCTAGTTTTGTATTCTCGTTGTGCTAGTTTGCTACATTCGCAGAGTATATGGTTTACAGTTTCATCTCTATTACCGAAAAGTCTACAATTACTTTTTTGTTGGGTCTTATCAATTTTCGCTTTTATATAGTTTGTCCTTATGGCATTATTTTGTGCAGCAATTATTAATGATTCTGTTTCTGTTTTGAGGTTTCCCTTTCTTAACCATGTCCAAGTCTTTATTATTATTATTATTATTATTATTATTATTATTATTATTATTATTATTCACTCATTTTGTGTTTTTCATATCAGCGTAAGCTGATGGTATTTCACTGTAGGTTGAGTGACAACAAGTATCCTCAAGTCTCCAGGACTCTTCTGAGTATTCTAGCCGATTGCAGCAACGCAGTGGGCTGGATGGTATTAATTCTTCCTCTGATTTCCATATCCTACAATCTTTTTCCAGGTTATTTATTTATTTATTTATTTATTTTTACCGTTCCAAGTGCACCAACTACAATTTGTATCATTTTCACTCTCATATTCCACAGTTTTTTCAATTTCCTGGCAAAGTCCAGGTATTCATCCATCTTTTCATTTTACTTCAGCTTCACCCTGTGGTCTGCTGGAACCACAAAGTGCACCAGTTGACATGTTCTCTTTTCTTTTCTTTTTTTTTCTTTTTTTTGTTTTGTTAATCAACACTAGATCTGGTCTCCTGGCTGGGATATGGTGATCCGTTTTTATCTCACAGTCCCAGATTATTATTATTATTATTATTATTATTATTAGAAAAAAATATGCACCCTCCGGGCGTAAGTATTCAATTTTTAATTTAGTGAAATATATTAAATTAGAAAGACTAACAACATTAAATATGAACGAATACAGAAAGACTACACTTATTTTAATTATATTTCAATTGGTTAGTAAGTTGAAAAATAGAAGTGAATCCGACAATTATATTGAAAAAATAAATAAAGAACAGAAAATGTTGAATGGATAAAATTATTTATTGGAGTGCTGACATGTGTTCCGACCGAGAGAGTGTCCTTGTACATATTGTATTCTATTTATTATTATTGTAAATACAAAATAAAATAAAATAATAATGATAGAAAAATATAAGATTTTCAAGTGGTCATCATCAGCGCAACATATTTGATATTTGAAATTAAAACGGTAAAATACAGATAATTTAGATGTAAAACCATTGATAGGATTGATTTTAATACATTGGAAAATAAAACAAGAATAAGGTTTTTATTTTTATTTTTTTTATTTTGAATTTTGACATGGCAACAAACTTGGAACATTTGACCGGATGAAAGACAATATTAGGAACATTTGTTCTCAACAAACATTTTTTTTAAAAAAGAGAGAAATAAGAAATTACAGCTATTCGCTCATTTCATTCATAAAGGAGGAAAAGAAGAAAGAGAAAAAAAAAGGAGAGGAAAAGTGTTGTACCGGCCGTTCCTACAGTGGAGAATATACACCGGTTCTCACTATAAATAGTGAGACACCGAGTGAAAAGGTTGTACTGTTACCGTTAACGGCAAGCTAGCCTTTCCTGTACCATTATTGTAAATACACTTGTCTTATTTTACCCTACCTCGACTTGACTTCTTTTTTACTGTTGGATTAACATCACAACAAAAAGGAAATAAGAAGATAAATTATAACCACACAAATAAAAACATAAGCACGTCCATTTCTGAAAATAAACTCTGATGATGAAGTTCATGCTTCGAAATCGATAAGACAAAAATAACATATTTTTGTTTTTATTTTTCATACGCATTGTATTGGCCTTCAAAATATTAATATATTATAACATACTTAACAATGCTTCAAGCAAATTACCAATTGCTTTTAAAACAAGAATATTAGAGATTAATAATACCATGTAATTATTCCTTAAACCCGGTTTTGTTAAAACCAGTATACAAATCAACCACGCCATATATAATGTAAACCTTTATTTCTTATTGATATATAAGAAGCATTACAGGGCACCTCATGATGTGTAATGGTTAGAAAGCTAGATTAGACAACCATTGTGAGTGAGTTCGATTCTCACTGGGTGTCTCATTCTTCTGGCTTTGTGAAGCATCTAAGCTACGCTTAGTAAATAACTGTAAGATACACTGCAGAATTTTAAACGCACTAACAATATGAGCTGTTTTGAGGTAAATCTATCTAATCTATTTTCATAGGGACGTCGATAATAGATAAGATTTATTGAAAAATAGATGGAAATAATCCGACAGTATGAAATTTAAAATTTTTGAAAAAACAAATGATGTTATATAATTGCTGACAGAAATCTGTTTCGACCACTTCAATAGATCGGCTGTCAGCAATTATATAACATCATTTGTTTTTTCAAAAATTTTAAATTTCATAAGATTTATTCTATGTATTAATGATATTGACTATAGATTAATACTAATTGATAAACTTTCGTAATTCCAGTGGGTATTGTGACGTAAGCAGTGGCGTAGTCTCGGTAACAGTCCCACACTGTCAGCTGTGGATTTAAAATACACCGACTGGATCTCTACAGAGGGGTAAAACCACACAAAGGGGCCACCTGTTGGCCGTGTGTATCAAACCATGATGCTTAAAGACGGAACTGGTGGCTGAGCAGTCCATGACATACAACACTCCAATTTGCCCCTTACTTAGGTTGGCAGAGAGGCCCCCTCCGATTAATCGGATATTCTCATCAAGCCCTAGCTCCTATATGATTGTCCCAACCCTATTGTCCTTATGACCAACTCTCAACCGTTTTTATTATATATGTGCTAGAAGGCGGTAGCTGAGGGTCTGCGTATGATTTTAAACTGTATCTAATGGGGAAGTTCCAATTCTGGAACACTGCGGAATGTGGACTACTCCATAATCGCGATTACTCCGATGTCCTCTGCCCCCACCCCGGAGGGGTATTACCTATTAGGGTCCCATCTATGGGTTAATTAGATAAAAATATATATTTTTTTTGAATGAGTTTGAAACGAAAGATTGAATACCCAACAAAATTGAATCAAACACATCGAAATATTATTTATATAACAATAAAGATGAGGACAACAGTCCAGAAAATACAAATAATGCAAATTATCAAGCCCCATCTCAGAAATTCAGATAAATATGTAAACCGTAGCTGGGTTTTTTTATGCCGAGTTTCCCAGCTTTGAAAAGGTTCTTGAATTTGAAAAGAAACCCCTGAAGATGGCTGGAAGGAACATCGGCCGAAACAGATGAAAAAAAAAAGATGAGGACAACAGTCCGAAAAATCTAAATAATACAAAAGGGCCGATGTGCTTTAAATCCAAACCAACAACCAAAAAATATTATGTGTCTCTATGTATGTGTGAGTGTTTTGTTTTTTTTGTTGTTTTTTGTTGTTTTTTTGTTGTTGTTTTTTTGGGGGTAGCTGAAACGGATTAATGGCATTTCAGTTAATTTCAATGGAGAAAATTGATTTGATGTACGAGGAAATTGATTTATAAGTTCAGTCACGGAACGAATACAAACTCGTAAGTCAAGCTACCTCTGTGTAGTTTAATTTGGTATTTGAAATGTTTTGAAGCAATAAATTGACTGTAGTCATAAAACTATAAATTTGTAAACGTTACATACGAATACAAACGCATATACACTTATATATATATATATATATATATATATATATATATATATATAATATAGAGAGAGAAGAGAGAGAGAGAGAGAGTAAGTATATTGATATAAATATACAAGTATAGATATTTATTTATTTTCTACATTGAGTGGGTAGCAATTAATCGGACCAAACGTTGAATTTATATATATATATATATATATATATATATATATATATAATATACCTTTTTTTTTCATACGTAAACGATCCGTCACATGAACATTTGAGTGATCTAATTAGGTGGAATCAATGATAGATGGGAGGCATCCCGATCCTGGCCTCTTGAAGGCGTTCTCCTAAAATCTTGAAGCATTGGGTTGCGCAGATCAATGGGAGCTAGCACAAATTTAATGTTGACTAACAAGCAAGATTAATGACCACTTGTTTGACCTCTCGTCAATAATGGACATTGGCATAGACGTTTGCTGAACAGAAATATATGATGTGAAGAGTCGAGATAGATGGAGAGACTGAACGATTTTGATTTTGAAGAGATCAAGATTATTTGATCAATAGAGTGGAAAACTTTGTTCAAATAATCCAATACTTGGCCATCTTTGTCTTTTCTTTTCGTTGTTCTTATGTAAGCCTATGTATATATATATATATATATATATATATATATGTGTGTGTGTGTATGTGTGTGCTTATGGAGAGTGGGTGATATAACAGATATATATATATAATATATATATATATATATATATACATACATATAAAGTAAAGTCGACGGAGCGGCCTAAAGTCGGTATCAGCCAGTCAGTGAGGGAGTCTATCCCTTTTTCAATAGCGCTAGACCAAGGAGATTGTTTTTTTTAGCATCTGAGGTGGAGCGCCACACCTACCATCAGCTCCTTACTTTACCGCACAGATCCCTGTGCTACTCATACGCTAAGTTGGCATATGTATATATATATATATATATATATATATACTAGTCGAAGCATTCGTTTCCTGACTGGACTAAAATGATATTAGGAACACCAGGTAGTGAGAGTGAGCCTATATATATATATATATATATATATATATATATATGTGTGTGTGTGTGTGTGTGTGTGTGTGTGTCTGTTTATGGAGAATGGGTGATATAACAGATATATGTATATATATATATATATATATATATATATATACATATATATATACTAGTAGAAGTATTCGTTTCCTGACTGGACTAAAATGATATTAGGAACACCAGGTAGTGAGAGTGAGCCTATATATATATATATATATATATATATATATATATATGTGTGTGTGTGTGTGTGTGTGTGTGTGTGTGTGTTTATAAAGAGTGAGTGATTTAACGGATATATATATATATATATATATATATATATATATTATATATATATATATATACTAGTAGATGATTCGGTTCTTGACTGGAATAGAATGATGTTAGAAACACCAGGTATTGAGAGAGAAAGCGTAAGAAATATTATATATATATATATATATATATATATATATATATATATATATATATATATAAAGGAAAAGTTGACTTGCCGGTGAATTTGGTCACGATCGTTAGTAAGTGTGGAATTCAGACGAGTAAGTCAGCGATATAACAAATACAAAGTGCTCACTACTAAGTAGAGCAATGTGTGTGTTGTGTGTGTGTGTGTGTGTGTGTGTGTGTGTGTGTGTGCTTACAAAGAGTGGGTGACTTACCGGATATATATTATATATATATATATATATATTAAATGTCTCCAACTCTTTATAAACATATATATAATATATATATAATATATTATATATATATATATATATATATATAAGTAGATGTATTTGGTTGCTGACGGAACAAAATGATGTTACGAACACCAGGTAGTAAGAGAGAAAGGGTAAGAAGAACCTTGTTCAAATAATCCAATACATGGGTATATTTGTCTTTTCTCGTTGTTCTTGTGTAAACTTATGTATATACATATAAATATAATATGTTATAAAATATTTTCATTTTAACAGCATTGTGTGTTTCATATCCTTTATCTATGATATATTATAATATATATATATATATATATAAATAGGCAATTAAAATTATGGAGTTAATATCCGAAATATTTTAGCATGAGGACCTGCATATCTAATACATTTCGCATTCATTCTCCATTATATATATATAATATATATATATATATATATATATTATATATATATATATATATATATATATATATACTAGTAGAAGTACTCTGTTCTTGACTGGGCTAAAATGATGGACTGGACTGGAGTCTACACAATAGATTGCTTAAATTGTAAGAAAAAATATGTGGGAGAGACTTCTAGATCCTTACCTAAACGATTATCTGAACATAGATATCATATTAAACGAGGTTTTCTAAACAATGCCGTAGCTAAACATATTTTAGACCATAACCATACCTTTGATTTTAAAGGTGCCAAAATATTAACCCACATACACAACAGAACACTGCGTAGAATTACGGAATCTTGTGTTATTCTCGCCCATCAAACCATCCCCCCAAAGACAAGGCTTTTTTAATATATCCCCTTATTTAGCAACACTTGTAGTCAGAAATCATAAAATCCCTTTCACATAACCATTTCCGACATATACTTCCCAACAAATTTAAATTTTCACATTATCCCAAAAAAAAACCTTACAACCATTCATACTTTTTACTTTATATATAAGAAAAAATATAAATAGAAAATTAAAAATACAAAAATAAATACAAAAATAAAAATTCTTTTCTAAAAATCCGTTGCGGGCCTACCGTTAACGGGTTAATACTCATCCTGTTTGAAAAAGAGAATTTGTCTATTGTCGATTTTGAAATATGTATTCTTTTTTCAAAAACTGTTACAATAAGATATACATGTCTGTCGCTGACCGAGAAACGCGTGGGCGGATGTGCTTATATTTGAAACTTCCGCATAACTTTTTTTTCCAGCATCAATGTTTTCGTTTTGAATTCATATTATTTTCGTCTCCGCTCTTGTTAAGTTCGGAGTAAAACAAGCTCTGTAGATGATTTTTATAAATCGAAATATTGTTCAATATTAGCTATGATATAGAATATGATATAAAATATTTTCACTTTAACAACATATTGTGTTTTTTGTTTTCATAACCCTTTATCTATACTCATACCGTCGGATTCATTTCCTTCTATAACTATATATATATATATATATATATATATATATATATATATATATATTGGAGGATATGTGCTTAATTGAAGTCATACCTAATTTTTTTTAATTAATTAGTTAATAATTAATGAATTTAGGCGGGGCATATATGTTCAAATGTAAGGCTAAAAGAATCGAGAAAATATCAAACCCTGAATGTACATTGACATTTTCTCGATTTGTTTAGCCTTACATTTGAACATATATGCCCGCCTAAATTCATTAATTATTAACTAATTAGTTTTCAAAAATTAGGTATGACTTCAATTAAGCACATATCCGCCAAAAATTGTCGGCTAAAAGCCATATCAAATAAACACAGTGTTTATTTACGTACTCTCATATATATATATATATATATATATATATATATATTATATATTAAATTTTTTACTTGAAGGCACTTACAACGCATGTATCGCATAAAATTCGATACTTTTTCTTATAGAAAATGAAATTGACAAGTGTAATCCCGGCAAAGGATCGCTCGGTGTGTAGAATATCGTACAGACTGTTTCGACTTTATTAAGTCTCATCAGCGACATATACTAACGATTTCCCTCCGAAGGAAATCGAAACCGGGACCTCAGCGAGCATAGTGAACCACTATATCGCCTCGACCACAGTACACAGCTAACGATCCTAGCGAAATTAAGCTTGTCATTATTCTCTCAAAAACGCCCCCCTTACCTATTATGGTAGAGGTATGTAGTATCATTTGACAAGCTTAATTTCGCTAGGATCGTTAGCTGTGTACTGTGGTCGAGGCGATATAGTGGTTCACTATGCTCGCAGACGTCCCGGTTTCGATTTCTGTCGGAGGGAAATCGTTAGTATATGTCGCTGATGAGACTTAATAAAGTCGAAACAGTCTGTACGACATTCTACACACCGAGCGATCCTTTGCCGGGATTACACTTGTCAATTTCATTTTCTATAAGAAAAAATATCGAATTTTATGCGATACATGCGTTGTAAGT
The DNA here is from genome assembly GCA_023376005.1 of Doryteuthis pealeii. Classification (NCBI taxonomy): domain Eukaryota; kingdom Metazoa; phylum Mollusca; class Cephalopoda; order Myopsida; family Loliginidae; genus Doryteuthis; species Doryteuthis pealeii. Next base: position 22,014,203 of record CM042170.1, on the reverse strand, counting down.
GCCTTCAAGTAAAAAATTTAATATATACTTTAATCAGCAACGTTTCTAAAAATAAACAAACATCCAAAAATCTTATATATATATATATATATATATATCCCAACTTTGATACTCAAATGTAGTACGTTAACGTGTTTATTACATGACCCTCTACTTCCTGCCCATAAATGTCGATGAATATATTTTTGCTAATGACCAAATATCAGTTTTGCCGTTAAGCTGAAAAAAAAAAATTATCAATTTTATCTTACTTTTCTATTTTAACATTTTCAGCTCCCACGCCCACTCCATTTTAATTTATTTTTTATTTTATTTTCCTTTATCTTTACCTTTCGTTGTTTTTTGTTTTTTAATAGAGGCTCCATTTCCACAATAATTGTTATTACGATATTATCTTCGTTAGACGCAAAATAATTATGGCAAATGCGGGAGCCCATAACGTTCAGATCCCTCGGCCCCTATTTATTATCTTTATCCCAACACTTTTTTGGCACCCTCCGCCCGCCCCCCCCCTTTTTTTTACAGGTTTGGAAATTTTTGAGTCAGAAACCCTAACACACTTATCAGCTATCAGCTCGCAAATCAGGAAGTATTCTTCCGATCTTTACGACTCTTTATCACTATTGGCATTTATAATATGAAACACTTAAAAAAAAAAAAACGAAATATTTATGGCCAAATATGTTTCTCTTGTTTTTATTGTCATTAACGACGTTACAGTTCTATTCAGCTTAGTTGTTAAAGCGTCTCTTCTTCAACGGCGAGGTTCACGATTCGAGTCTATTGCCTAAAAAAATCTTATTATAACTAGCAAATATATGCACCCTCCGGGTGCAAGTATTTAAGTTTTAATGTAATAAAATAGTGTATCAAATTAGAAATGCTGGTGAAACTAAATAAGAATGCAGATAAAAAGAAAAATTTAAACTGAAGGGGGAATAATCGAAAAATAGAACAACTGAAACTTATTCTTTCATCACTCCCGCCTTTCATTGCTAAATTTTCCTAATTTAACTATTTAGTTAAATTAGGAAGTAAAGAATAAAATTACACTTATCTCTTCTTGTTAATGGATTTCTTTTAAGTTTTATTCCCGAGATTTTTTGCTAATATTCATAAAGATAAAACCAAACAATTAGAAATCAATAATACTAAGCACATATTTATTAAAATAAGATTTTTTATAACAATATGCAAATTAGCCTTCCCATTCACACTGTAAACTGCTATTTTTTTGTATATATAAATAAAATTGCATGTTATTAATATGTAGATATTGTCAACAGTATTAATAATGTAAAACAATTTTATTAATAATTGAGGTTTAAATAAAAATAAAATCCTGTTGAATGTGACGTAAATAACTAAGAGAATTGTGACTTGAGTAGTAATATAGTTTCGGTTACAGACAGAAAAACACACAATCTCCATTATAATGAGATGGTGATTGTGTGTTTATCTGTCTGTAACTGAAACTATTTCACTACTCAAGTCACAATTCCCTTAGTTATTTACGTCACATTCATGATTTTATTTTATTTAAACCTCGATTAATAATAGTCGTCGGGGCGGCCTAAAGACGGTATCAACCAGTCAGCGAGGGAGTATATCCCCTTTTCAATAGCGCTAGACCAAGGAGACTATTTTTGGCGTCTGAGGTGGAGCGCCACACCTACCATCAGCTCCTTACTTTACCGCACAGATCCCTGTGCTACTCATGCGCTGAGTTGGCGAGGACCGATATCATGCTAGGAACCTTGTGGTTTCGATCCGAACGCTCTACCGACTGAGCTAACCCGGCCCCTAATACTGTTGACCATATCTATACCATTTCTCTGAATTTTTTAGATGAGGCTTGATGATTAGTATTATCTGCATTATTCGGACTATTGTCCTCATCTTCATTGTTAACTGAAGAACGTTTCGGCTGATATGAACTCCGGCCTTCTTCTGGTATTTCTTATCGGACTCGGGAACGCTTCTTCCCTAGCTATGGTTAGCGGAATGAGAACAGAATACCCTCGTGGACTGAATAAAGGGTTAGGTTCAAAGTTCCGTGATGACTCCCGATTACGACAAGAAGCTTCCCGACTCCGATCAATCGGCTGGTCACGTCAAGCCCTAGAACCTATATGATTTTCCCAATCCTATTGCCCTTATGGCAAGCCCCAAACTCTTTTTATCATATGGGTGCTAGAAGGCGGTGACTGAGGGTCTATATCTCCTGGTAATGACGTTAAACTCTATCTGATGGTGAGGTTCCAGTTTTGAAGGTTTGGGGAATGTGGAGCACCCCTTCATCACCATTGCTCCCTGGTCCACTTTGACCTGGAGTGGTAATACCTGTTAGGGTCCCATCTATGGGTTGAATAGAAAAACATGAGTTGATAAACAAAATTGCATTATGCATTAAGAATGAATTTATTTCACAATTTGGTCGGCATTAAATGACCCACTGAGGTTGATATGCCGTAAAACCAAACCAAACCAAACTAAACTAAAATCTTGCCATCCAACGTGGAATATGTACATCTTGTTTAAGCATGGCTTATGCATTAAATAACCCATGAAGTTTAATATGCCATTAAACAATTTGGGAAAAGTATGAACTCTCATTCCCAAGCTACGGGTTAAATAGTACCACTACTGTGAATAATTTTGATGTTTCGGACTATTGTACTCATCTTTATTGTGGTATATATAAACACAACGTCTTCGCCGCTATATCCTCCGACTTTCCTCAAGTGTACCTTGTGTATTCGAGCATAGTAATGACCCAACCTGAGAAATAATGTTTGATAGTTTGTTCAATCAAACAGGCGTCAATGAACACAATAAAGATGAGGATAACAGTCCGAAAAATCAAAATTATTCCCATCAAGCCTCATCTAAAAAATACAGACAAATAGTACCACTACTATAAGAATGTCTTTGGCATTAAATAATCTACGAAGATTGATATGCCATTGGTGGGGTTTAGAACATATTTATAAACGTTGTGTATATAGATACCACAATAAAGATGAGGACAACAGCCAGAAAAAAACTAGACAAATTATACTTAATTATTATTGATTTTCTGAAATATTATCTATAGTAAACGCGCGCCCTGTTGGCAGGGTTTAGAATATGTTTATCAACGTTGTGTTTATACGTACCACAATAAGGATGAGGACAACAGTCCGAAATACCAAAATTATTCACATCAAGACTCACCTAAAAGTTACATACAAATACAACCACTACTATAAGGATAGCTGTTGGTTTATTTTGGGTATATACGGCGTGTTGCAATTCACCACTTAAATTTATAGACTAAGCCTATCAATATCCTGAATACGTGGTTAGTTAACTATTTAATCACTGATATTGACAGCCGTTCATTTTTTTTTCTATCTATTTATTTATTCGACATTGACGAACGGGCCTTCAGCACTAAGGAACACCAAGGAGCAACCAAAGGATCATACCCAACATTAATGGACATCAAGGAGCAACCAAAGGTTTCTTCACTAACGATCGCGCTCTGCTTAACACGAGGGATCTCCGCTTTTGCCTGAAGCCTCAGGATGCCCACAAAAAATCGTAACAATGGTTTTGGCATCAAATAATCTACGAAGGTTGATATGTCATTGGTGGGGTTTAACGTTATGTTTATACAAACCACAATAATGATGAGGACAACAGCCCGAAAAATCAAAATTATTCACATCAAGCCTCATTTAAAAATCACAGACAAATAGTACCTCTACTATAAGGATGGTTTTGGCATTAAATAATCTACGAAGGTTGATATGCCATTGGCGGAGTTTAACGTTATGTTTATACATACCACAATAAAGATGAGGACAACAGTCCGAAAAACTAAAATTATTCTCATTTAAAAATATAGACAAATAGTACCACGACTATACGGATGGCTTTGGCATTAAATAACCTACAAAAATTGATATTCCATTGACGGAAGTTAGAATATATTCATAAACGTTGTGTTTATACATATCACAATATATATGAGGACAACGGTCCGAAAAACCAACATTATTCACTTCAAGCCTCGTCTAAAAATTAGAGACAAATAGTACCACGACTATAAGGATGGCTTTGGCATTTAATAACCTACGAAGGTTGATATGCCATTGGCGGGGTTTAGAACATATTTATAAACGTTGTGTTTATAGATACCACAATAAAGATGAGGACAACAGCCCCCAAATCAAAATTATTCACATCATGACTCACATAAAAATACAGACAAATAGTACCACTACTATAAGGATGGCTTTGGCAATAAATAACCTACGTAGGTTAATATGCCATTGGCGGGGTTTAGAACATATTTATAAACGGTGTGTGTATAGATAGCGCAATAAAGATGGGGACAACAGTCCGAAAAATCAGAATTATTCACATCAAGACTCATCTAAAAATATAGACAAATAGTACCATGACTATAAGGATGTCTTTGGCATTAAATAACCTACGAAGGTTGATATGCCATTGACGGGGTTTAATGTTGTGTTTATACACTCCACAATAAAGATGAGGAAAACAGCCCCAAAAAATCAAAATTATTCACATCAAGACCCATCTAAAAATACAGAGCCTATCTATACGCACACACATATACACACACAAATATACACACACACAACACACACACACACACACACACACACACACACATATATATATTATATATATATATATATGTGTGTGTTTGTGTTTGTGTGTGTGTGTCTGTCTTGGTACTATTTGTAGCCCGACTATACGGATGGCTTTGGCATTAAATAACCTACGTAGGTTGATATGCCATTAAATAAACACACTTAATCAGACCTACATGATAAAGGTTTTGATTGTTTGCAAATGGTCAGACAGACGGCGCCATTTATAATAAAAACGACTGGGATGATACTGATGATGACGTCATGACTCATTATGATGATTGAAAAGTTTGTTGTTCGGTTTATTTGGGAGGGGGGGTCAATTTATTTTACTTTTATCATTTACATACATCAATTATCAGATTGATACTGTGGATAGGGTTGATGGGGGGGGGAGTCACTCTTGATAATAATGATGACCAATGGTGATATTAGAGAAAAGGAACTGTCATTAAAATTCCAACTATGAAATTTTTATTTATTATTATTATTATTATTATTATTATTATTATTATTATTATTATTATTATTATTATTATTATCTATTTCTCTATTTTCATTACTAATTGAACTTTATTATATTTATTATTATTATTATTACTATCTATCTATTTGTCTATTTTTATTACAAATTAAACTTATTATTATTATTATTATTATTATTATTATTATTATTATTATTATTATTATTATTATTATTATTATTATTATCTATTTCATTACTAATTGAACTTTATTATCATTATTATTATTATTACTATCTATCTATTTGTCTATTTTATTACTAATTAAACTTTATTATCATCATTATTATTATTATCATTATCATATTATTATTATTATTATTATTATTACTATTATTGTTGGTGTTGTTGTTGTTGTTGTCATAGTTATTATAGTTTATTATCGTCATATAATTACATATAGTTATTATTATTATGACTTCAGTCTTTGTGAGTTTTTCCCACCAGCGTTAGCTGATGGTATTTCACTGGAGTCTGAGTGACAACAAGTCTCCTCTGGTCTCCAGGTTTCTTCTGAGTATTCTAGCCGATTGTAGTAATGCAGTACTCTGGATAGTCTCAATTCATCCTCTGATTTCCAGATCCTCCAGTCTTTTTTCAAACCTTTTTGGGATCGGTTGCAACTGCAATTGATATCACTTCACCCTCATATTCCACAGCTTTTTTTCAATTATCTGGCAAGGTTCAAGTATTTATTATTATTATTATTATTATTATTATTATTATTATTATTATTATTATTATTATTATTGATGCTGGCAATTTTGCTTTTTTTATTTACGTCCCTGTTTTATTTTTCATTGATTTTTTTTGTGGTCATGTGAATATGGGCTGATGACAGAATTTTATCGAACTAAAAATTGACTCCGTAAATGTCTAGGTATTTGTTTTCGTTATTTTTATGGGAAAATGGACAAAATTTTATGCTTTTCAATTAATTAGATTTCCTCTTCTTATTTTTGGCTTTGTTTGTTTTTTTTTTTTTTTTTTTTTTGTTTAGAATAATAATAATAATAATAATAATAATAATAATAATAATAATAATAATAATAATAATAATAATTAATAATGAATTCCATTAAAAATAGAAGTCCCCACTGATTAAAAACGCGAAACATCATTGCCATATAAATCACCGCCGCACCTACACCAGCTTGTTAACCATTACACCACGTGAGATATCCCAAAAAGATAAGTAAATAGCAACTGTAGTAGCTTTGTTGTTTGGTATGGTTGGTTGGTTGGTTGGTTGGATTTTACGGCATGTCAACCCTTGCTTAGATTTTCTATGCGGAAGACATTTTTGGTGGGTATTGAAAATTCATTTTTTAACTAAGTTTTTTCAACACATTTTTATTAGCTTATTTACTTCTATTTAACCCATAAAATATACTACCACTCCAGGTCAGGGTGGATCTAGGAGTAATAGCGTTGGTTGGATTTTATGGCATGTCAACTCTTGTTGAGTTATTTTATACCGAAGACGTTTTCTTTATTCATTCTTGATGGATATTCAAAAAATATTTTTTATCCTTTTTATCTTGCGAAAAACCGTGCTAGAAGGCCATGGCTGAGGGTCTTTTAGTGTTGTGGGTATGACTTTACAACTGCATCTAATTGTGAAATTCCAATTTTGGTTTGGCCTGGTTTGTTTTACGGCATAGCAACCTCAGTGGGTCATTTAATGCCGACAAAGTTTTGAATTAAATTCATTCCTAATGTATACTCAAATTTTTCATTAACACATTTTTCTATTTAACCCATAGATGGGACCCTAACACGTACTACCATTCAGGGTCAGAGTGGACCTGGGAGCAATGGTGAATTTGGTGCTCCAAATTCCTAAAACATCCAGAACTGGAACCTCACGATCAGATAGAGTTTAACGTCATTCCCAGGACGTGTGGCGCTCCATCCCAGACGCTAAAGTAATCTCCTTGGTCTAGTGCTAATCAAAAGGGGATAGACTCCCTCGCTGAATGGCTCATACCGACATTAGGCCACCCAGATGAATTTAATTTTTATTATTATCTAATAAAATAACTAATACACAGTTATATAATTACGGCCAAGTCACGATGAAATCACCGGTTGCCGCAAGATTACCAAAGTTAAGCAATCATGTTCTTTTCAATACTTAATTGGGTGACCCCTTAAGAAACAGCGTGCTTTGTAGACAATCTCAGTTTTTTGTTTGTCCAAATGACTTGATGTGGTATTAAATGACCCAAAAAATGTTGATATGCCCGCAAAACAAAACGACCAAATCAATCAACAATTAAATGGTTCAAAATAATTAATATTAACTAGCAGGGCCTGTGGATATACCACAGAATGATAATGTAATTATTACAACGTTTGATATGTTTACTTAAGAGCGATTGCCAAAATAGTTCTATATGTAAAAAGTATAATAATTTTGATTTAACTCACTCTCTCTCTCCTTCTCTCTCTCTCCTTCTCTCTCTCTCTCTCTCTCTCTCTCTCTCTCTCTCTCTCTCTTCTTTTTCTTTATTTCCCTCCTTCTCTCTCTCTCTTCTTTTTTTTCTTTCTCTCCTTCTGTTCATCTTCTCATTATGTTCGATTGAAACAGATTAGCGTAATCGCTTCCGCCCTCACTCATTCCTTCTATCTTTCCCTACTCTCTTTTTACCATCTTATTATATCTTTCTGTATAGCATGTCCTTTTTCTTGCCTTTCGTTCTTCATAATAATAACAGAATGGTCAATTATTTAGCTATGGTGAAGACACTCATAAGAAATTCTTTTAAATTGGCAGAAAAGCGACACCAGATAATCGGGATTTACATTTTTCTATTTCATCTTGGACGATTTGGACGGTCTCATTTTTAATCAGAGGATGTTGCAAGATACTAACGGTCGTACAATTAAGGAACACGAGTAAGGATATATAGATCCTTAGCTAACAACCGTTCTTAAAAATAGTTATAGTTATTTAGTAAGCTTAGCTTAGATATGGCACAAGGCCAGAAGCAAGGGGTGCCCAATGGGAATCGAACTCACTAACGATTGTCTGCGAATCTAACTTGCTAACCCCTACAGCACGTAAAGAGCCCTGAAATACCCTATGAGTAGCGTTTGACACAAGGTCACATGTATGGGGCATCCAGCGAGGATCGAACTCGCTTTTCAGTAGTAACATATCTGCGAGACTAGCCTGCTAGCATTACACCACGACGGGACAATAAAATTTTAATTGTTATAATATCGCGTTGTGTACTGGATAGAGTCGTGGTGTACTGGTTAGAGGCGCGTGGTGTACTGGTTAGAGTCGTAGGAAATGGACTCGTCGACCCGAGTTCAAATCCTGGACGAAGTCACAATTCACATAGCGCTAATACCCTTGGGAGAGGTAGGAATCCAACAATCCTCCCTCCAGCTATGGGTAAATATTAGGACAGACTGGGTTCTTTAACCTTGGTTAGGCAACCAGTCTAGGAGAAGGAAAACTCTGAATTCAAACCTCTAAAAATCTCCGTTTGGTAGGGACACTACTAGAATGGGCTCAGTCCTAAGTAGTGATCTATTTCACGAGAGAGAGAGGGGGGGGCAATATATACCTATTAGGTTCCCACCCTGGCGCGACACAATGAAGCCAAGAGGTACAGAAGAAAGTGGCGGCATCAAAGCACCGGCACATCAACATCTTCAGGGACAGCCTTCACATGCGACATCTGTGGTCGAGAATGCTTTTCGAACATTGGATTTCACAGTCACAGGAGACGCTGTAAATTTAGGGACACAAGAACTATATTATAGTCTTCCGAGACTGCAATGCCAATGAGGTTCCCATCTATGGATCAAACAGATACGTTTTAAAAAAAAAAGATTTTTATCGAATTTAGGAATTATTTTGAACTGATCTATTTGACCCATAGATAAGTTCCAGGTACTACCAATACAGGTTAGAGTTGACCTGGAGATAAATGCACTGGAGCGGTACCCGACACTCCCCAGATCACCGAACGATCAATCATAGCTCTATGGTCAATTTCTTCCTTTGACTCTATCCTCTGGGGGTGGGGGTTCGGTTTCAAATACAGCGCCGCCTAGTGGCGTGTTTGTTTTGACACTTGGGATGGTACAGATGTATAGAATTCCAGCCATTTCCAGATCTCTCTCTCTCTCTCTCTCTCTCTCTCTCTCTCTCTCTCTTCTCTCTCTCTCTCTCTCTCTGTATGTATGTCTATCTCCTCCCTCTCTCTCTCTCTCACACACACACACTATCTATCCTTCTGTCTCCCACAATATCTCTAACTCTGTCTCTCATTTTCTCTCTCTCTCACACACACACTCTCTATCTATCTATCTTCTATCTATTTATGTATCTCTTCTCTGTCTCTGTCTCTCTCTCTCAGCCTCTGTCTACCTATCTATCTATCTCTCCTTCTATCTCCCACACTATCTCTAACTCCGTCTCTCATTTTCTCTCTCTCTCACACACACTGTCTATCTATCTATCTTTCTATCTATTTATGTATCTCTATCACTCTATCTCTTTCTCTCTATCTATCTCTCTCTCTCACTCTCTCTTACACTCTCTATCTACCTCTATCTCTCACTCTTTCTCTATCTGTCGATCTATGTCCCCCCCTCTCTCTCTCTCTCTCACACACACACACACACACACACAAACATACAGTATTTATCTATCTATCTCAGGTTGTTTCTCTGATAAATTTTAACTGGTTTCGTTTGAGGCGCCGATACAATTCTATCTCATCTTCTGCTAATCAGAGTTCGAACCTACATACCGTCAAAATCGTGAATATCGACTTTGTTAACTTTCACTAATAGTTCTACTCTGTCAAATAACGGGAGAAGTAAATATCCAACACTTTCTAAAAAAGAAGACGTCATATAACTGCAAAATATTTGTATTAAATAGGAATACCTAATATCATATAACTGTATATTATTTGTACTAGCAAATATATGCCCCCTCCGGGTGCAAGTATTTAAGTTTTAATGTAATGAAATATCGTATTAAATTAGAGGCAGACAAAAAGATATGTAACAGAGTGGGGGTATAATAGAAAAATAGAAATGAAACTTACTCTTCCATCACTCCCGTCTTTCATTGCTGAATTTTACTTATTTAACTATTTGGTTAAATTAGGAAATAAAGAATAAAATGACAGTTATTTTTTCTTGTTAATGGATTTCATTTAAGATTCATTGAAGAGATTTTTGCTTATATTCATTAAAATAAAACCAAACAGTTAGAAATCAATAATACTAAGCACATATTTAATAAAATCACATTTTTAATATCAATATGCAAATTAGCCTCTCGTTCACACTGCAAACCGCTATTTTTTGTATATATAAATACAATTGCATGTTATTTGTATGTAGATATGGACAACACTAATAAAAAGGTGAAGAAATTTTATTAATAATTGAGGTTTAAATATAAATAAAATCATGGAGAATGTGATGTAAATAACTATGTTAATTGTGACTCGATTAGTAATATAGTTTCGGTTACAGGCAGAAAAACACACAATCTCCATTATAATAAGATATACGAACGGAAGGATTTTACCCAACACTAAAGGACGCCGAGGAACAACCAAAGGATTCTACCCGGCACTAAGGAACACCAAGGAAAAACCAAAGAGTTCTCCCCAACACAAAGGGACACCGTCGAACAACCAAAGGATTCTACCCAATACCAAGGGCCACCGAAGAACAACCAAAGGATTCTACCCAACACTAAGGAACACCAAGGAACAACCAAAGGATTCTACCCAACACTAAGGGACACTGACGAACAACTAAAGGATTCTACCCAACACTAAGGGACACGTAGGAACAGCCAAATGTTTCTTCACTAAGGATCATGAAGGGCAATTCTTCTAGACAAGGGACACCAGAGGATTCTACCCAACACTAAGGGACACCGAGGAACAATCAAAGGATTCTATCCAACACTAAGGGACATATAAAATGTATATATATGTGTACTAGTTGAATAACATATAACCACTAAGCAGCAGAGGTTTGTTATAAAAACTCTGCTGCCTAGTGGCTATACTTCATTCTGGGAGTCTGGCTTACTAACACTTACACCACGATGGGACACTCAAACACACCATGTTGGTATTGTTGTGGTTGTATAGTGGGTCCAACTTTCTTATTAAAAGGTGCTTGTACGTGCGGCTGTGAGGTTTGTTGCACTATCGTCACTATTTTTGGATGATACCGTTGCAATGGTGGTACAAGCTGCTGTTGTAATAGTGATAAAGGATGTTGCTGTCGTTGGGGGTCGGGTCGCTGGGGTCTGGTAGCTGGGGGTCGGGTTTGTAGGATAAAGTGGCTGCAGTTGCTGGCAGGGGTATTGCAATGTGTATTGTTGTTGCTGTTGCTGCTGTTGGAGGTATTGAGTTGGGGGCATTTGCTGCTGGGGGTTTCGCCATTTTTACTCAAAGCATTCTCCACGGGTAGGATGTGACACAAATAATAATAATCATCATCAGTTGCAGCAACAGCAGCAGCAGCACGCTCCGCAATTACAGAGTGTGAGGGAGATCAAATAATTTCGGATGAAAGAAGACGAACACAGGTGAAAATTAAACAATGTATATTGAAAATTATAATGGTACAAAAAAGATTGCTGCAAATTTGTGGCATTTGAGGACAGACTTATCTGCTGAGTTAAGGTGAGATTAATGGTTTCGTTGGGTGAATCTCTCTGTGTTTGCTGTGAAGAAGCATTAGAAGACTGTTCTACTCGCTTGTTGATAAGAGAATGATTGGTTCTCGCCTGTGTCCTGGTTTAAATCTCATTCGATAAGTGGAAGGCCCCTTAATGAGCAAAGTGTTGGGAGTGCTTGTTTTCAGCGACTCACCTGGTTAACGGCCCTTTGATAAGTGAAGGGGTTTGATTAACTGTGTTAATCACCAGACAAGGACTTGTTATATCTACATGGTTTTACATATGTCTACATTTATTAGGGAGATATCATAGCTAAATGGGTAGAGCATAAAATATGAAGCTACAAGTTCTTTATTTTTTATTACAAATAAATTAATTCATGTTATCTATTTTCTATTCTGTTCAATCTCTGACGTTGGACTAGTTTGATAACCATTACTCCATCGTGGGACGCCATTTTTACTCAACGCATTCCCTAAGAGTAGGATGTGACACAAAAATCGTAACAATCTTCATGATGATGATTGTTACGATTTTTGTGTCACATCCTACTCGTAGAGAATGCGTTGAGTAAATATGTATGTATATATATATATATATATTATATATATTATATATATATATATATATATATATATATATAAGGTATCCAAATGACTGGTAGTAAGAGATGATTCCATTCCATCTGAGATCCTCAAAATCTCACTGTATAACCATACTGTATGCTCTTGTAGGTGCAAACATATATTCATAGAAGGATTTTTATAAATCCCTAAAGAGAGCTCAATGTATAATAATCAATAAATTAGATTAAATACAGAGCAATATTTAACTTTCAAAGAAAGAAAAAAACTTAAAAAACCGTCATTCCGTAATAAATTTATTTCGACCAAAATCTCAAATGGCTTTTAAACATTTTTACATGTCGTATCAATGTCGAAGTTAATACATTAATGTGTCAATTAATTTAAATCTAACATTATTGAATTAATTAGTAACTGGAAAATTGGAGTCAGTTCCAGCTAAGACAGGTCTTCTTTCTAACCTGCTACTTGTACCATGTAAACTAGTACTACTGTTCCATGGTCAGGTTGCTCCCATCAGACAATTCTTATGGTCAAGCAGTCTCTGAGTCATTTATTTTTTAAATTTATTTCTGCAATACAATTGTTGTATGAAGGTCAGGTGACATCAGACAATGACAGAATGACACGAGTAAAAGCGACACTATTAACCATTAACACAGATATTTAAAGTTACCAGTGACTAGGTGAGAGAGAGAGAGAGAAAGACCAGTGACTAGGTGAGAGAGAGGAAGAGAGACCAGTGACTAGGTGAGAGAGAGAGAGAGAGACCAGTGATTAGGTGAGAGAGAGAGAGAGAGAGACCAGTGACTAGGTGAGAGAGAGAGAGAGACCAGTGACTAGGTGAGAGAGAGAGAGAGAGAGACCAGTGACTACGTGAGAGAGAGAGACCAGTGACTAGGTGAGAGAGAGAGAGACCAATACGTGAGAGAGAGAGAGAGACCAGTGACTAGGTGAGAGAGAGAGAGAGAGAGAGACCAGTGACTAGGTGAGAGAGAGAGAGAGACCAGTGACTACGTGAGAGAGAGAGAGACCAGTGACTAGGTGTGAGAGAGAGAGAGAGAGAGAGACCAGTGACTAGGTGAGAGAGAGAGAGAGAGAGACCAAGTGACTACGTGAGAGAGAGAGACCAGTGCTAGGTGAGAGAGAGAGAGAGAGAGAGAGACTGAGAGAGAGAGAGACCAGTGAAGAGAGAGAGAGACCAGTGACTAGGTGAGGAGAGAGAGAGAGAGAGAGACCAGTGATACGTGAGAGGAGAGAGACCAGTGACTAGGTGAGAGAGAGAGAGAGAGAGAGACAGTGACTACGTGAGAGAGAGAGACCAGTGACTAGGTGAGAGAGAGGGAGAGAGACCAGTGACTACGTGAGAGAGAGAGAGAGAGACCAGTGACTACGTGAGAGAGAGAGAGAGAGACCAGTGACTAGGTGTGTAAGAGAGAGAGAGAAACCAGTAACTAGGTGAAAGAGAGAGAGAGAGAGACCCAGTGACTAGGTGTGTGAGAGAGAGAGACCAGTGACTACGTGAGAGAGAGAGACCAGTGACTACGTGACAGAGTCAGGTCCAGCTAAGACAGGTCTTCTTTCTAACCTGCTACTTGTACCATGTAAACTAGTATTACTGTTCATCATCAACAACAGCAGCTTCAGCAGCACGCTCCGTATTTTATGTTATCTATTCTCTATTCTGTTTCATTCTCTGACGTTGGTCGTTTGCCAATGAAAACCAGACAAGTAATCAACTTTTATAATCCGGGGACTATTAAACAACATTCCGTTTTATTACCGGACAGAAGAACTATGGCTGTTTGTCTTTTAGTCTTTTAGTCGCAATCCAACAACCAAATTCTGATAGTTTTACGACCATTTCCAAAAACACACACACATTCTTTTCTTCCTTCGTATCTAACAAGCTTCTCCCCAACGCTACCTACCCCCTCTCTCTCTCTCTCTTTTCTCTCTCTCTCTCTCTCTCTCTCTCTCTCTCTCTCTCTCTCACTCACTCGCTCACTCACTCACTCACTCACACAATTTTCCGTCTTTTGAGCCACCTTCAATCTCTATCTATCGATCTAACTTTCTCTCCCTTTCTCTCTCTCTCTCTTTCTCACTTCACTCACTCACTCTCACTCACTCATTCGCATAATTTTCTCCGTCTTTGAGCCACCTTCAATCTCTGTCTATCGATCTCTCTCTCTCTCTCTCTCTCTCTCTCTCTCTTCTCTCTCTCTCACTCACTCTTCACTCTCACTCACTCATTCACACAATTTTCTCGTCTTCAATTTCTATCTATCGATCTAACTCTCTCTCCCTGTCTCTCTCTCTCTCTCTCTCTCCTCTTCTCTCTCTCTCTCTCTCTCTCTCTCTCTCTATCTATCTATCTATCTATTCTCTCTCCATCTTTGCCCGCTCCATCTTTGCCCACCCCCCCCAAACTTTCTCTCTCTCTCTCTCTCTTCTCTCTCTCTCTGGCACGCTCTCTCTCTCTCTCTCTCTCTCTCTCTCTCACTCACTCATTCACACAATTTCTCCGTCTTTCAGACACCTTCAATCTCTATCTATAGATCTCTCTCTCTTTCTCTCCATCTTTGTCCGTTCCGATCCTCTCCTACCCCAGCCCAATCTCTCTTTCTCTCTCTGTTTGTCTGTCTCTCTCTCTCTTTCTCTCTCTGTCTATCTCTCTGTCTATCTCTCTTATCCACCACCCCGATACGTTCCCACTCACCCTCACCCTCGAAGCAACTGGTGTGCCTCTGATTGGACAAATCATAATTTCTATGACGAAGCAATAAATGTGTCTAATGGAGACGACTGACACTAGAGTTCCTTGTTAACAACCTCATTAAATTTTATTTTTCTCAATGGTTTTATGTTCTTGATGACATCTACGGGGGCAACTGATCACACAACAGGCAAGGGGTGGGGTAGAGTAGTTTATCACACTAGGGGGATAATAACATTCATGGCTTTCGCGACTGATTCGGAAAGATAATAATATAGAGGTCATGATCATGATTGTCATCTATCTATCAATATATATATATATATATATATATATATATATATATATATCCGACTGTTTAGCTCAGTCCGTGGAGCGTTCGGCTAGAAACCGCAAGGTTCTTAGTTCGATACCGGGCCCTCGCCAACTCAGCGTATGAGTAGCACAGGGATCTGTGTGATAAAGTAATGAGCTGATG
>CM042170.1:21981049-21993549 GCA_023376005.1 Doryteuthis pealeii | reverse complement strand
ATAGTATAGATAGAACAGACTGAGATAGATAGATAGAAGATAGATAGATAGATAGATAGATAAATAGATCGGAACAGGCAGAGATAAGATTTGATAGCTAGATAAATAAAAACAGACAGATAGATTGAACAGAGTGAGATAGAAGATAGAAAACGACTGAGATAGATAGATAGATAGATAGATGATAGATAGAGAGATAGATAGATAGATAAAACATGACTGCGATAGTATATCGAAAAGAGGAACATGACTGACCATTAGGATAGGATAGAATAGATAGATTAGATAGATCAGGAACAGAGATAGATTGATTTATAGATAAAAACAGAAGATAGATAGATAGATAGATAAGATCGAAACAAAGATAGATTGAAACGAGATAGAATCTGCTCTCTNAACACACACACCCTCCACAGAGGAGGAGATAGGTTTAAGTCGATACACAGGTCTCGCCAATCAGCGCCTCATCGAGTACCCAGCACGGGCCTTTGTGCGGTAAGTAAGAGGAGCTGATGTGAGAGGTGTGGGCTCACAATCTCAGTCGACTAACACCAATCATTGGTTTAGCGTAACAAGCAGTGAAAGGAGATAGACTCCCTCGCTGTCTGCTGACCAAATATTCAGCTCTCACGCCGACGAATTTTACTTTACCTTATAGGAAAGATGCCAATATAGAGTAGGGACGGGAAGGAGTGTTCGTCTGTTGTGTAGATTGTTATCCGTCCTAAGGACAATGGGATGGTAGGTGTAAGTGCCCGCTACTAGTCGCCTAATGCTTCTTGGTCTTGGCAAGGTGAAACGACGAAGTAGACCCCCTCCCTGTCTGGCCTCGATACTGACATTAAGTCCACCGACGGACATTTACTTTACCTTATACCGGAACATGTTGATGCAATGGAGAGACGGAGGGTAAAAGAAGGTGTCTGTGTGTGTAATGGTTATCGTCGTAGGAAATGGACAAGGTGATTTACGAGTTCGATATCTAGCATGTTTGATTTTCTACGAAAACTCAATTCTTTTGAAAAAGTACGCCTCCAAACTGTTCTCTATTCGGCTAAGCGTAAAATAATAGAGGCAGACTTGTTTATTTTAATTTAATTTTATAACTCAATTTCTTAAAGAATACAGTTTTTTTAAAACGATTTCTAAAAGAGGTACTATAGCCCCCCTGGCTCAGGGTTATATATTGTCTCATACCCCACTTGTACTGGACTGCCGGTGGCACTAAGGCCTCGTTTTAACGTGGGCGGCCACCCAAACCGACAGCTCATGGGTGGGTGGAAAGAAAAATGCGTCGGATTATCCTCGGCATGTCCCCCACAAGGCGGCGCCTCAGGCGGGCTGGGCAATAAAGCCCATCCCGATGCCCGTTTAAGTCAAGGGGGCATGTGTTGCACTGGGGAAATAGCCCCTGGGATCGACGCTTTATTTGTACTTTAAGGGTTCGTGAGTGGCCGGAAGCACACTGGGACCCCCACCCCCCGGTATGGGGTAGGGGATAGAAAAGTCCCGATCAGGGTGAGGTTGAACCTGGGGGTAACTGACGAAGACAGGGGTACTCTCACTCACTCAGAGCTCCAGGCTTGAAGGCCTTCATTGATAGAGCTTTAAGCGTCAATACCCCAGGACGACCTGACCCTCAGCCAACTTTTTCTAAACTATTATAAAAATTGGATATAGAAGCTTCCAATAAGGGCAATCTGGGTTGGAACAATATACCATGTTTTCTCAAAAGCAGTCACGTTAAATGCAAGAGCCAGCGTTGCTCGCATGGATTTGGACCTCGGATCGAGAAGTCCAAAATTCCCAGACCTCAACCTTACAGACGCACGCGCCTTCTCTTTTCACGTTATATGTACCCTGTTGTTTGTTTTTTTTAATATTTCGTAGTATATAATATATATATAATGATTCGTGTACGGCTTTTAATGTATCACACAATTGAAGACCAACAATATTTTTATTGATTTTTTTTTTTGTTTCTTTTTCTTTTTCAGTCTTTCCTGCCGGAATTCTGTCTTCAAGCTCCATTCTACGATGCAGGCAGTATCCATTGTCAATATTTTCTTATCCATATTTATTATTTTTCCTTCTTTTCATACGCACAATTTCTTTGTCTAAATTACTTTCTAAATTAATAATACATTAATCTTAGTGGCTGTAACTGTATTCGCGTGCACTTGTGTTTGTTTACGTGGTTTCCGTGTAAATGTCAGATTGCGCTGTTTGTTCATACGTGTGCGGTCACTGTTGCATCGCCGCCACATATGAAAGTACGTAAGGTTTACACTCAATTTCTTAAAATACATTTTTTTTTTGTAACGCTCATTTTTTTTCTAATTTAACCTATAGATGAGAACCCTAAAAGGTACCTACCACTCCCGATCAAAGGTGACCTAGGGGTGAGGCGGGTAATGACAGAAGCAGGGATACTGAGCCACACACCCCGGAGCTCCGAGACTTCATTAGAATAGAGGTTAGTGTCTCTTTGTGTTTTGTTTTTACGCATTTATTAACCTCAGTGGGTCAGTTTAAGCTGATAGTTTTTTGAAATAAATCAATTCCTTAATGGATAATACAATATTTTTATAAAGTAACACTTTTCTATTTAACCCATAGATGGTACCCTAACAGTGTACGACCACTCCGGGTCATAGTGAACAGGGAACAATTGGTGATGAAGGGGTACTCCAACATTCTGCAAATCTCAAAAACTGGAACCTCACCATCGAATAAGTTATAACGTCATTCCCAGGACACTATATATATAATATATTATATATTATATATTATATATATATATATAGAGATGATACGATTAGATAGATAGATAGATAGATACGATAATATAATAATTTGAATGTCAAAACGAAAACATGGATTAATATAATAATTTTGAATTCAAAACGAAAACATTGATTTTCAAAGTGTACAAGTCATGACGGATTCGTATTCTTTATTAGACAATGATATGAGTATTAAAAATATTTTCATTTTTAACAACATTGTGTGTTTTCATACATTTTATCATATATTATACCGCCGATTCATTTTTCTTACTCTTTACCTCTCTCTCTCCTCTTCTCATATATATACTATAATACTTATTATATCTAGTGGTGTGTGCTGTGGTGTTGTGTGTGGTGTGTGTGTCGTGTCGTGGTGTATCCGCTAAGATTTTGCCAAAATTTCAAATATCAATTTCGCGAAAGTAAAGTCAGGAATGTCTACTTTAAGAGGAACTACAGAAAATGCACAATTTATTCTATCAGCCGCAAACTGTCTAATTACCCACGTTGTGTTACCATAGGATAGAGATAGGCTAACACGTGCCATAAATAACAAAGCCGTCATCGTGCGACGGCTGAATTCAATAAAGTTCGTCGACTCTGCTCTAATGATGCGGGAAACATTTCTTTCCACTCCAAGTCTTCCATTAACTCGGAAAATGGACGGAGGCTCAAGGAAAACAACAAAACGCCTAAAAATCAGCAGACCGTTACTAAAAACACACTCGGTGGACAAATTTAACACAATTTATATAATAACATAATAATAATAATAATAGTAATAATAATAATAAATATATAATAATAATAAGAAGATATAAGAAGAGAAGAAGAAGAAGAAGAACGAAAATACAACAACAGTGACAGAAGAACGTTAATAATATGAATGGAGGAATGAATGAATGAATGAATGAATGAATGAAGAAGAAGAAGAAGAAGAAACAAGAACAACAACAACAACAACAAACACACAACTGTTACACAGAACATTAATAATAAGAATATGAGGGATGAATGAGGAAGAAAAGAGAAAGAAGAAGAGAAGAAGAAGAGAAGAAGAAGAAGAAGAATGGAATAATTGATAATGGATAATGAAGAAGAAGAAGGAGGAGGAAGAAGAGAATGGATAAAGAAGAGAAGAAGAAGAAGAAGAAGAAAGTATAAGAAGAAGAAGAGAAGAGTAGAAGAAGAAGCAATGAAGGATAATCTGATAATGGATAATGAAGAGAAGAAGAAGGAGTGAGGAAGAAGAATGGATAAATGAGAAGAAAAGAATGGTATAAAGAAGAAGAAGAAGAAGAGAGAAAAGAAGAAGAAGAGAAGAAGAGAGAAGAAGAAGAAGATAATGGATAATGGATAATGGATAATGTAAGAAGAAAGAATGAGAGACAAAGAAGAATGGATAATGAAGAGAAGAGAATGGATAAAGAAGAAGAGAAGAAAGAGAAGAAGAAGAAGAACGAGAAGAGAAAGAGAAGAAGAAGAAGAATGGATGAGTACAGAAGAAGGAAAACTCCTTGAGGGAGCGCTGACCAGAATACATGTTACACTAACGCCAGTCGTGCCTAGTTTTGTATTATTATTTATTATTATTATTATTATTATTATTGTTGTTGTTGTTGTTGTCCTTGGCAACCTCCTGTCCCTTTTGGCTCTCATTCCCTTATTATGTTCATTTACCACCACTCACATCTTTCAACGCTTCTTCTCTTTCCCTTTCATCATCATAAGCTTTTAGCTTCATTTATTTTTCTTTTGTTTTTCAAATAATTCCCTCCTTCAATTTGTCAATATTCTTCATGTTATTACTAGCTCTTCCAAATGCAATATATATATAAATAAATAAATAAATAATATATATATGGGAGAATAAGTGCTTAATTGGAGTCGCCCTATTTTGAAAATTAATTAATTAATATGATTAGGCGGAATACCTATTAAATGTATGGCTAAACAAATCGAGAAAAATAAAATCTCTGTATGTACATTTTCGGCCTATTAGGCCTCATCAGCAGAGCTATAGATCGGAGACCGCCCTGTGCGTGATTTGAAACCGGACTGCAAGCTGACAGGCCGATCTCATACCTCTACACTAAACGGACCTCTTAGATTTTATATTTGTTTAGAGTAGGTTAATATATCAGTTTAATTCAATGGGGAAAATGTATTTTGATATACGAGGATACTAACTTAAAGAGTACAACAAATTAACTCGTGTCAATGACCACTGTATTGCAGAAAAAATAACACCATTGAGGGTGATAAAAATATCGGTAATTTTCACCTTTATTTGTCAAAATTCCTAGCATAAGGCAATTAGAGTAACCTCCTTGACTGTTCACATGAACTAAGCCAGTAGTTATTTAAAGTCTCCGTGCGAATAAACAAATCTTAGAAACTTTTTCGAAAAACATACACTGCATGCTTTAACACAAATATCATCAAGTATGTTTTAATACAATTAAGTTCATTTCAGATAATTTCATGCTAGAATTTAGCCAACTGACTTCACTTGAACCAAGAGGTAGCCATTTTGAATGTGTCCGTGCGAAAATAAAATTTAGAATCGTTTCGAAAAAATACAACGCATGCTAAAACAAAATGATCATAAAGTTTTCTTAATAACAATAGTCTCAGAATAAGCGACACAATGCCAATTTTATCTAGGAATCTTAACAACTAAAGGAGAATTGACACAAAAATGTTTATCGCTGTTTGACATAGTTAAGTTCTTCGGATGAAAGCGGAGGTACTAGGACACAGCGCTCAGTGATGTCTTGTATATAGCTATCTATTATGGTGTTTAATAATGTGATTGTTTATACTAGATATAAAGGATCATATTTAAAAATATGGTGAGTTAGCTATTGGATAACGAGTATGGGCGGTCAAAATACTGCCATCATATTTCGTTGTTTAATAATAAATATTATTTATTTTATTCAATAATTTATTTTTAATGTTAATTTTAAAATTTTGAATGTTTAATTTTGAATGTTATGTTAAATATATCATTTTATTTATATTTTTATAATTATATTATACTTATTATTATCTATTATTCATTATATTATTATTATATATCTATTAATATATTTATTAAATATAACAAATATGATAAATCATATATCAATTGTTAATCTATTAATAATGGAGATTATCTGTATTTCTGTCTGTAACAAAGAACCTATGTTCATAGCTTTACGTCACAGCTTACGTCACATATTTTTATGCTGATATCACCCCCAAATTTGAGTAAGCCAATCTTTAAAAATTGTTGTTGTACTCTCGTCCTTTTTTTTTCTACAATAAAAAGAATTAACTAAAAAGTTTACAAATAACTAAATACACTACGATTTTGTGGAAATCTGATGTGGAAAATATTCAAAATAATTGTTTGATTATTAAAGATGCATGCAACATTTTATTTGAGAGGGACAAGGCTCATTTTCATTTCAACTGTTTTATTTTTTTTTTACTCCTTTAATAAATATGAAGGATTTGTCTTACTTATGATACACAACCCTCTAACATTGAATTTTTTAACCTCCCACCCTCTCAGGCAATGTCTTTCAAAAATTCATTTTTACGATGCCCGTAGAGTGTTTTCTGTTGTAGTAGATTTAATATACTATGTGTTTAATATATCGATGTGTTTAATGAATTAAACTCGTAAGTCCATGTTACCCGACAGTATTGCAGAAAAGAACTACGTTACTTGAAATTGATAAAAAACCGACGACGCTTCAAGAAAGTGGAGGAATTGACCTCGGGTCGACGAGTCCATTTTCTACGTTCTAAAACATTAGACCACGCGCGCCGTCTATAAGGTAAACATATAATTCATTTTTTCTTTATCCGTATTTTTTATATTAGTTTAAAAAATGGAAAAATAGAAAGGAAGAGTGCTGAAAAGTGGTGATCAGATATATAACGTATGTTTTTAATGATTTGTTTAGGGTGGCTGGATTGGATGCTGATATCTATGGTTGTTTACTTGTCTTTATGGAAGGCTTTAACTGATTTATAAGATAGGTTAAATGTTAAGTCAAGAAAATCAACGTTTTACAATTAGATGAGATATCAATTTTGAAGCATAGACACTTAAATACTTTTGTTAATTTGTTTGTGGACTGATAATTGGTGGATTTATTACAATTTAGGAAGCGTGTAGTGTAATGGTTAAAGTCATGGGAAATGGACTCGTCGCCCCGAGTTCAAATCCTGTACGGGTAATTTTCATTTCACTTAGCGCTAATACCCTTGGGAAAGGTATGAATCCTACTCTCCCTCCAGCTATGGGTAAATAGCAGGGCAGACTGGTTTTTAACCATGGCTAGGTAACCAGTCTAGGAGAAGGAAACTCTGAATTCAAACCTGTTGAAACTCCGCTTAAGAAATTGACCTTGTGTCACATCCTGCTTGTCCGGGGTTGGTAATATATATATATATATATTACAATTTCATAAACAACAAACAAGCCTGGATTAGATTAACCCTAACATAAACGACTAAGATTCACTCAAAAGACATGATCAAAAATACCTCCCCACTTTTAACAGTATTTGTTGACAATTTTTTTTAAATTTTTTTGTAGACGAATATACATTTAAATTTTTTGGTTGGTTGGTTGGTTGGTTGGTTTACGGCTTATCAACGCTTTCGGGTCATCTAATGCTGAATCATCCTTTTGATATTCGGTTTGTTACTCTACAGTACCGTTCTATACATTTTAATTCAGATTATAATGGTAAAACTTTTCAAAAAATAATAAAATCGTTATAAAAAGCAATACTCTTGTTTAAGCTCTCTCACTTCCACTGGACACGCCGTTGTCCCAGTCAAATTTAATTTTCATTTTACTGCTAAACGTTGAACTCAAAAGCATAATTATGCATATCCAAAATTTAAAAAAAACAACTTGATAGTGAAAGTGTTAAGGATGTACCTTATCGTGTACTCATTTTCCTGCTAGCTTTTTACAAAAAAAAAAAAAAATAACTAAAACTCGTAAGTCAATGTACCATTGTATTGCAAAAAAAAAAAAATAACGCTCTTAAGATTGATAAAAACAGACGACGCTTCAGTAAGTGTTGTGATTAACGTTTTCAACAACTGACAAAGGGTGTGCAAGTAATTAGACAGAAGAGAAATCTTTTCAGAACGAGGCTGTGAGAAAATACGAGAAAAAATTCCCCATGAAATAGAGATAGATCTAGACACTGCGAAAAACACAGACGCTCCTAGCTGAGAGAAAAATAACACCTGTGACAACAAAAATAAACAGGTTGTGTCCTGCAACATCTGTGATGTGCGGGAATTATCAACATGATAAAGTTGGTGAGAAATTTTTTGTCTTCTTTCTTCAGAACTACTCACAGGATCTATCTACTATCAGTCTATCTATCTGTTTAGCTATCGATTTTGTTCATATCTATATATTCTATGTAATCTATATATCAATTCTGTTTCTATCTATCTATCTATCTACGTATGATCTATAATCGTATCTATCTATCGACTCTTTTCCATAAGTCTCATCTATGTAGTCTAAATCTATCGATTTTGGTCTGTAAATATAATATATAATATATACATAATTATATATATATATATATTATATATATATCAATCTATCTATTCTGTTCATATCTATCTATCTATTACTCGATCTGTTCATATCTATCAATCTATCTATCTGTCTATCTATCTATCTATCGACATTTCATATCTATCTGTCTATCTATCTATCTATCTATCTATCTATCTGTTCATATCTATCTATCTCATCTATCTATCTATCGATTCTGTTCATATCTATCAATCTTATATCTATCTATCGACATTTCATATGCATCTGTCTATCTATCTATCTATTCTGTTCATATCTATCCATCTATCTATCTATTCTGTTCATATCTACCTATCTATCTGATCTATTTATCTATCGATTCTGTTCATATCTATCTATCTATCTATCGATCGATTCGTGTTATATCTATATATCTATATATCTATCTATCGACTTTTCATGTCTATTGTCTACCTATCTTTCTATCTATATAGTGTATCTATCTATCTATCGATTCTGTTCATATCTATCTATCTATCTATCTATCTATAGATTCTGTTCATATCTATCTATCATATCGTTCTGTTCATATCTATCCGTCTATCTATTTATCTATTTATCTATGTATCTATCTATCGATTCTGTTCATATCTATCCATCTATCAGTTTATCTATCTATCTATGTATAATCTATCCGATTCTGTTTATATCTCTCTGTCTATTATTTATATAATCTTATCTATGTATCTATCTATCGATTCGGTTCATATCGTATTATCTATCTACCTATCTATATCTATCTATTTATCTATCTATTTATCGTTCTATCTATCTATTCTGTTCATATCTTATTTATTTATTTATCAATTTATATATCTATTCTGTTTATATCTATCTATCTATCTATTTGTTTTCATATCTATCAATTCTGTTATATCTATCTATCTATCTATCTCTCGATCTATCTATCTAATTCTGTTCATATTATCCTCTCATTATATTTATCAATCTATCTATCTATTCATTATATATATATATTTACCAACCCCTCCGAACGAGCAGGATGCGACACAAGGTCAATTTCTTAAGCGATGTTCAACAGTTGTATTCAGAGTTTTCCCTTCTCCTAGACTGGTTACCTAGCCATGGTTAAAGAACCCAGTCTGCCCTGCTATTTACCATAGCTGGAGGGAGGTAGGATTCATCCCTTTCCCAAGGGTATTAGCGCTAAGTGAAATGCAATTACCGCGTACAGGATTTGAACTCGGCGACGAGTCCATACATTTCCCATGACTTTAACCATTACACCACGCGCTTCCTATCTATCTATTATATAAGTGATTTTGTGTCACATACTATCCCGCGTTAGGAGTAATGCAATCAGATTAGTAGAAGGAAAATTCTTAATTCAAACTTGTTAAACGTCGCTTAATGATTTGGTCTTGCGTTGCATCCTGCTCGGGCGGAGGTGTTGGGTAAATATATCAATAATACCTTCAGTCTCGATAATTTTTGAAACATTCTTCGGTTTTTTTTTATATGATGCAATAACATCAAATTGAAATGTATCGTTGCACTTCATCCCCGCCGTTGTTTGAAGTCATTTGCACGTGCAGGAAGTGATAAAAAACATCTATTTATTTTTTTGTCTTTTTTTTTTTTTGTTTGCTTTTAATGTTGTTCGAAGAAGAAATAAAAGAAATCCGACCATTTCATCAACAGAAAATCATAATAGCATTTCCAAAAAGAAAATCGCTTTAACCAGGTCGGACACCTGGCCAATGTGCACCGGTTCTTGCGGCAAAGAACATTAACACCTAGATTTCTATAGAAGCTGTTAGATTTGAGATCACAGAACGAGAGAGAGAGAGAGAGAGAGAGAGAGAGAGAGAGAGAGAGAGGAGAGAGAGAGACAGAGAAGCGATAGCGAGAGAACGCAGAGATAACGAGAGAGAGAGAGAAGCGAGCGCAAAAGAAAGCGAGAGAGAGAGAAAAACGAGAGAGAAAAAGATAGGGAAAAGAAAATAGATTGATAGAGAGAGAGAGAGAGAGAGAGAGAGAGAGAGAGAGAAAATATATATATATATATATATTATATATATAGAGAGAGAGAGAGAGAGAGGGGAGAGAGAGAGAAAAGAAACAGACGCAGACGAGAGAGAGAGAGAGCGAGAGAGAGATGGGATAGAGAGAGGGGAGAGTGATAGAGATATAATATATATATATATATATATAGAGAGAGAGAGAGAGAGAGAAAGAGAGAAGAGAAAGAAGAGATACCGAGAAGTGAGAGAGAGCGAGAGACAGATATAGAGAAGATAGGGCGAGAGAGATAGGGCGAGAGGGGGGAGAGTGTGGAGGAGACAAAACAGACAGACAGAAAACCATCAAAGATGTCATGAAAACATTAACAAATAATTAGCGTGAATACAGTTGTAGTTAAACGAGACACACAAAAAAAATAAGATATAAAAATGCAAATTAAAATTGCACGTTTCACACGCATGTCAGACGGAAATGAAAAGAAAACAAAAACAAACACAAATCTAAACAACACACGCTTGTATCTCACACTCGAATTGTGCTACTGGTAAAGTTTCAATTCTGGAACTCTGGAGAGTATGGAGTACCCCTTCATCGCCATTACTCCCAGTAATTATATCACATATGCAATGGTTCTGATAGCATTTCAATTTAGTGCGTCCCGGGTCGCACATATTTGCTTTGAATGAAGAAGCGCGTGTGTACTGGTTAAAGTCTTGGAAATGGACTTGTTGCCCCGAGTTCAAATCCTGGACGTGGTAATTGCATTTCACTTAGTGCTAATACCCTTTGGAAAGGTATGAATCCTACTCTCCCTCCAGCTATGGGTAAATAGTAGAACAGACTGGGTTCTTTAACCATGGTTAGGCAACCGGTCTAGGAGAAGGAAAACTCTGAATTCAAACCTGATAAACTCCGCTTAAGAAATTGATCTTGTGTCGCACGCTGCTCGTGTGGAGGGGTTGGTAAATAGATATATATATTTGCTTTGAATGAGTCCCCGGGAAAATTTATGGGTCCCAACTAGTAACTAATCATATATATATATATGGGTGATTCAGAAAAACAGAACCCTAACCCTAACCCTAACCCCAACCCTAACCCTAAACCCTAACCATAACCCTAACCCCTCTAGTTAAAATTATCAGTTTAATTACTAAATTTGTGGGTTCTGTTTTTTCTGGGACATCCTAATTTACAAAACAAAAGTTCATAATTACTTATATACTCATAAATTGATATGATGTGATTGTATAAAAAAGGTTTTATATTCTTGTAGAGTAATCTGCCCCTGTGTTTAGTCTAAATAGAGTGATCTGCCCTTGTCAGAATAAGTATAAATCAAGAGCTGGAAGGCGGCCATTTGCAATTCATCAACCGACGTTTGAACAGCTGATCACGTCTTCCGTACTTTATAATTTTATCTCTCACTTTCAAGACAGACCTACCCTGAAAATTATACACCATTCCTATTTTTGTAAGGTAGCAAACTCAGAAAATCTGCAATGATAAACGAAAATACGTATTCTACTTAGAATAACGTAACAGTTTACTGAGAGCTTATATACTCTTAGAAACGCCAAAGAGTTCCCCTAAGGTGAGGTAATAATAAAATAGGATAGGTAACTCTGAATTACTTATTACAGGGTGAAATACTTATTGTTGAAGTGAGTTAGCGTACTGTTGGTTTGAGTAACAAGCTAAGCACAACTGAACCAGTGCCAAGACAACTCGGTACTTATGGGAATCCAGAATAGTCCACTCATGCATTTGGGTGATTCCATTCCTTGAGTCCTGATTGGCTGCTTGGTTTCTATGATGATACCTCCTATCATCATAGAATTGAATCGTGAGTTAGATACTTCATAAATAACCTGCCATTTTGCAGTAGTATTTGCAGCAAAACAGATTCGTATTAAGTTACGATTGCTTGCTGCCTTTTCTTACCAATTCGACGGTAATTGGAACTAGTATGATTATCCTACACTTATTTCACCAACTGTATTTGAATTTGATATTGTTTCCCAAGAGTCACAGTTGGCTGTTATAAAAGTATGCGGTTTGAATTTCCAGTGTACTATTTGACCTTTGACATA
>CM042170.1:21961049-21973549 GCA_023376005.1 Doryteuthis pealeii | reverse complement strand
AAAGATCATGAAGAAGAAGAAGGAAGAAGAAGAAGAAGAAGAAGAAGAAGAAGAAGAAGAAGAAGAAGAAGAAGAAGAAGAAGAAGAAGAAGATCTAAAATAAAATGAAAAATATAATCTAGAAAGAAAAAAGAAAAGCTTCATTAAGAAAATGAAAGAGAAAGAGAATAGAAAGACAATAAAATAAGAAGTTTGAGAAGGAGAAAAAAGAAAGAGAAAAGAGTATATATTATAATGAACAGAAGACTAAAGAAAAAATTTCGAGTTACAACGAACAAGACAGACAGACAGACAAAAAGAAAGAAAGAAAGAAAGAAAGAAAGAAAGAAAGAAAGAAGATATATTTAAATTTATGTTTATCTTTTAAGTATATAAGCAAAAAGGAGGAACACTGAAATTAAGTGAACAGAAACTAAAGAAAAAATTCGAGCAAAACGAACAAGAAAGAAAGAATGAAAGAAAGGAAGTAAGTAAGAAAGAAAAAGAAAGAAAGAAAGAAAGAAAGAAAGAAAATATATTCAAATATATATTTATTTTTTAAATATATAAGCAAAAAGAAGGAACACTGAAAATAAATGAAGAGAAGACTAAAGAAAAAATTCGAGCAAAAACGAACAAGAAAGAAAGAAAGAACAAAAGAAAGAAAGAAAGAAGAGATATTCAAATATATATCTATTTTCTAAGTATATAACAAAGGGAAGGAACTCTGGAAATAAAATATCGGAAGAAGAAACTAAGTGAAAACAGAAAAGACGAACTAGAAAGAAAGAAAGAAAGAAAGAAAGAAAGAAAGAAAGGAAGAAAGGAAGAAAGAAAGAAGAGATATTTAAATATATATATTTATTTTTTAAGTATATAATCAAAGGGAAGGAACTCTGAAAACAAAATGTCGGAATAAGAAACTATATGAAAAGAGAAAAAAAAAAAGCAAAAATAAAAGAAACACCCCTGAGAAAGAAAATAAAATGAAGAAGAATTAAACTCAACTAAAAACGTCAATATATTCCAAGATATGAATCAAAAAACAATGAGAAGAAACAATGAAGTAATCAGAGATTGTTCCTCATTTGTAACAAGATGCAAATTTTATTTATGGACTTCACTTCCTCATAAATATTTATGAGTGCTAAAATTATTCAGGGGAGGCAATCTGAGTCTTGCAGTAAACACAAGGTCTATGCAAATAAGACAACTATGTGTCATTTCAAAAGATTTTAACCGTTTTTGCCAGCCAAAATCCTGACACTTACTGTCCCGAAAATTGCCCCCCTCCCACCTCCCCTTGCACTTTCCAATTCTACATCCTAACTCACCCAGCCATTCACCCCTCTCTTCTCTCTCTCTCTTCTCTCTCTCTGTATATATATATATATATATATAATATATATATATATATATATGTACCTATTTCTCTCTCATGCTCGCTCACTCTCCACCCCTCTTTCTCTCTCTTTTGTCTTCATCTCTCTCTCTTTTCTCTCTCTTGCCCCCTCTCTATCTCTCTCTCTCTCTCCCTCTGTCCCTGCCCTCCCCCTCTCTCCATACATATATATATATATATATATATATATATATGTGTGTGTGTGTATGTGTGTGTGTGTGTATGTGTGTGTGTGTGTGTGTGGAGGCGCGTGATTCACTGGTTGCCGTCGTAGGCGAGGGCAGTTTGCATTTCACACAGCACTAATTCCTTAGGAAAGATATCGCAGGGCTAGGAGAGCCGCTTTGAGCGGTTTAACGTATGCAAATATAATATATATATATATATATATATATATATATATTATATAATATCTGTGTGTATGTGTGTGTGTGCACGTGTGTGTGTATGTATGTATGTATTATACATGTATATGTCTATCTTTGCCTACGTTAAACCGCATATATATATTATATATATATATATATATATGTGTGTGTGTGTGTGTCTGTGTGTGTGTGTTTATGTGTGTGTTTGTGTGTGTGTGTGTGCGTGTGTGTGTGTGTGTGGAGGAAGAGAGAGAGACAGAGAGGGACTGATAGGAACAGAATGATATCCACACACTTCAAAATGAATAATATATAAAAAATAGACTACGGCCTTCCATTGTGGTGAGGGCATACAATCGTGGTGTAATGGTTAACAAGCTAGTCTCGTGACCCATTATTAATGTATAACGAGTTCGATATTCGATATATATATATATATATATATATATATATATATAGGGTCATCCACAGACACGTTTTACGACTTATCAAGTCTCTTCAGTGTGGCTAGACATTTTGTAAGCTATCTACAACTGGAATTGAAATCCGGCACCTTAACCATTAGGCTGACTTCACTTACAGAATAGGAAGGGGATTTTAAATGTTTTAATACACACATCGCTTTGTGTGTAAAGGCCGTCACAGAGTGCTCCATTCCTTATATATATATATATATATATATATATATATATCGCCTATGCGATCTTCAGAAAAAAACCTGTTCTGAAGATAGTATAGGTGAGAAAATGCCAGTAACCAAGCACCGTTGACTCCATGTCCACGCTAATTTAACTTGGATATAAATACTCTATCAGTAATATTGAGCATATAGTATAGCAAACTTCGATGACAAACCTTCCTTTTGGAAGAACAGTAGTGGTCCTATTTAGCCCATAGCTGTGAGATGATGTTGGTTCATATCCTTCCCAGAGTATTGGTCCGACAGTGAACGTAATAGTTGGAACTCGCATACTATGAAGTCGCAGTCTAGCACGTTAGCCACTACGCCACAAAATCGTCTTTGATTTGAATCAGCTTAATACAAAGAAAAATTAAAAAGACGCCTGAGTTATAGGCTCCCTAACCTAGCCTAGCCTACCACGTAGAAGATATGTACAATTTTTCATCGTCTGTTTCTAAAACCAAACGTGTCAAAAATATAGACCACTCTGTCCGTAGAGGCATATGACTGTATCCCTTGCACAGGGATAAAACCCCAACCAGAACCACCAGAAGAGAGTGTCCTTGGTATGATACTGTTGTGATGTTAGTCCAACAGTAAAAAAGAAGTCAAGTCGAGGTAGGGTAAAATAAGACAAGTGTATTTACAATAATGGTACAGGAACGGCTAGCTTGCCGTTAACGGTAACAGTAAACCTTTTCACTCGGTGTCACTATTTATAGTGAGAACCGGTGTATATTCTCCACTGTAGGAACGGCCGGTACAACAGATACTAATCTGTATTTAATAGAGAGGATCTAGTTCGAGAGATCTGGGGATTGTGGAGTTACGCCACGAGGACTCTGCAATGCTTTGATTTCAATCAGATTAATACAGAAAAGGAAAAAGTAAGAGGGCACCTGAGTTATTGGCTCCCTAACATATTCTAGCCTACTATGTATAAGATGTAAACAATTTTCTTCATCGTTTTTTTTTTAACCAAATGTCTCAAAAATATAGACCAAACTTTCCACAGAGGCTTATAATACACTGCACAGGGATAAGACCACCACCACTACCAAAAAAGGAGGTCCTCGGTATGACACTAATTTGTGTTTGATAAAGAGGATCTAGTTCAAGAGGTCTTGGGATTGTGGAGTTACGCCACGAGGACTCTGCAAAGCTTTGATTTCCATCAGCTTAATACAGACAATGAAAAAGTAATGTCAAATTCTTTTGTTTTAAACAAAACGTTTACAAGACATAACGATGGAGAACAATTTTGGACATAATTTCTGTTGATTTCTCTGAATGTTTGAGATGAGGCTTGAAGATTAGTATTATCTAAAAAAAAAAAAAATTTTTTTAAATATGAGTCTAGGTAAAAAATCATACATAAGTAAAATAGGTAGATATTCTAGCCAAATCAAGACATTAGGTTTATAAGTTCCTAAAATTCACACACACTTGTCCAATTGCACACATAGCCGAGTTGATAAGGCAGTTAGGTTAAGACAGTTCTAAGTGACAGTTATCTCTGGAACCCGAGTTCAATCCTGAGTGAAAGCAGTTAGAAAAATAATTAATTAACACAACTCCTATGGTTAGCGGAATGAGAACAGGATACCCCCGTGGAATAAAAAAAAGGGTTAGATTCAAAGTTCCGTGATGGCTCCCGAATACGACAAGGAGGTTCCCGAGTCCGAGAAGGTTCCCGAGTCCGACAATAAATACCTGAAGAAGGCCGGAGGGAATATCGGTCGAAACGTTGTACAAATAACAATGAAGATGGGGACAATAGTCCGAATAACGCAGATAATACTAATTTCTGTTGAGTTTGATTTTTCATTTGATTTACACTAATATTGGCATGTTGATTTTAAAACTGCAGTCAGTTTTCTTCTATCACGTCAAGTTTTTTTTCTCTTCAGATTACTCCCAAAATAAGTACAATTCTATCGTTTGTCTATAGGTAATTGACTGGTCAACTGATTGCGTTGATTATTTTATTGAAAAGGAAGGAGAATTTTTCAGATCTGGTGATTGGGTTGATTCCCAGACAAAGAACAATTTGCGCATTTGTGAAGCTAGTCGATTTTGCATATCTTAAATTAAAACTCAGCGATTAAGACAGCTCTTGGGTTCTTTACATGATGTGTCAAGAGATTATGGATGTAGATCAAGGGAACACGTGATAAGTTGACATTTGGTATACCTATGATTTGGCGAGAGCCAAAATATCATTTCACGGGTTGTTACTTTTGTTTAATGATTTTCTTCATTCATTCTTTCATTCATTCTCTCATTGTAATCATTTCATTAGACCTTTCTTTCTTTCTTTCTTTCTTTCTTTCTTTCTTTGTAACCCTTATACATCCCTTCTTTTATAAATTTATAATAATTATCAATACAACGATTTATCTTTCTTTTTATATTTCTTTGTGACCCTCATTCATTAACTCTTTCTTTTTCTTTCTTTCCTTCTTTTTTTTTCGTTTTTATGAATTTATAATTATTGTCAATACTACAATCTATCTCTTTCCTTTTATATTTCGTTGTGACCCTCATTCATTCATTAACACTTTCCTTCCTTCTTTCTTTCTTTTTTTCTTTCTTTCTTTCTTTATAAATAATAATTATCAATACTACTATTTATCTCTTTCCTTTTATAATTCTTTCTGACCTTCATTCATTTATTAATACTTTCCTTCTTTCTTTCTTTCTTTCTTTCTTTCTTTCCTTCTATTTTTTCTTTCTTTATAAATTTATAATAATTATCAATACTAATATTTATCTCTTTCCTTTTATAATTCTTTCTGACCTTCATTCATTTATTAACACTTTCTTCTTTCTTTCTTTCTTTCTTTCTTTCTTTCTTTCTTCCTTCTATTTTTTTCTTTCTTTATAAATTTATAATAATTATCAATACTACTATTTATCTCTTTCCTTTATAATTCTTTCTGACCTTCATTCATTTATTAACACTTTCTTCTTTCTTTCTTTCTTTCTTTCTTTCTTTCTTTCCTTCTTTTTTTCTGTTTTTATAAATTTATATTAATTGTCAATACTACAATCTATCTCTTTCCTTTTATATTTCGTTGTGACCCTCATTCATTCATTAACACTTTCCTTCTTTCTTTCTTTCTTTCTTTCTTTCTTTCTTTCTTTCTACATAATAATTATCAGTACTACTATTTATCTCTTTCCTTTTATAATTCTTTCTGACCTTCATTCATTTATTAACACTTTCCTTCTTTCTTTCTTTCTTTCTTTCTTTCTTTCTTTCTTCTTTCCTTCTATTTTTTTCTTTCTTTATAAATTTATAATAATTATCAATACTAATATTTATCTCTTTCCTTTTATAATTCTTTCTGACCTTCATTCATTTATTAACACTTTCTTTCTTTCTTTCTTTCTTTCTTTATAATAATTATCAATACTACTATTTATCTCTTTCCTTTTATAATTCTCTCTGACCTTCATTCATTTATTAACACTTTCTTTCTTTCTTTCTTTCTTTCTTTCTTTCTTTCCTTCTATTTTTTCTTTCTTTATAAATTTATAATAATTATCAATACTAATATTTATCTCTTTCCCTTTATATTTCTTTGTGACCCTCATTCATTTATTCATTCATTAACACTTTGTTTAATGTAAACTTCACCATATAACATGTGTTATATACTTCTCTTATTCTTCTGGCCGGATCTGCTTCTCTGATCGTCTATCTTCTATCTTGGTCTGGTGTATCTTCTACAGGTCTTGTCTTTCTTATGTGGGGATTCCGTGTTTTTGCCGGGGATCATTTCTTATCAGAAGCATTGTGTCATTGTTAGCTTTTAGTAATAACAACAAGACTTCGATTTACAATGATGTTACTTTATTCATGAACCCCAGACCAGACAATCACGCAGTGAGCTCACATCTTGCTAGCTTCGCTTCTAAGTCCTAACTCTCTAACTCTCCAACTGACTAACTGAGTTGCTTACACCTTAAACCGGAAGGGTTTCTATTGACTTCCGTTCTCACGTTCCATCCCCAGAACGCAAGGTGAGAGTGAGGTCAAGCATTGTCACTCACTCTCAAGGCCATCAGCTGTACTGATCGCCATAAGGATTTCTATACTACCTTAAAAAGATATTAGGGATCCATAATTATGTAACACATGAACAAATGTAAAATTGAGTATCGTAGTCTACCTTCAGCCATATGCCCAGTGCCTCAGTTAGCTGAAATCCTAGTGTGAGGCAGTAGAGCTTGAGAGAAGCGTTGGATGGAGATGAATTGGCCTCCAAGATCTGACCACAAACCTGTTGATCCCAACATTCTACATGAGCCATTTGTTGACATAAAGGAAATTATGTTTCCACCTCGCGCATGAAGCTAGGTCTCTTGAAGTAATTCTTTAAAGCATTGCTAAATGAAGACAACTGTTTCAAAACCGCATTTTGGCATTCCCTGACCTGTCAATTGAACAAATCAAGGCCGGTGTGTTTGATGGTCTGCATATTCGGTAAGTTATCAAAGATGAACATTTCATTGGGATAATGTCAGACGTCAAAAGAATGCTTTGTTCTTGACAAGGTCTTTACCTTGTCAAGAACTTTCTTGGTAAATGTATGAGCAAAGAATTACACTGAAATTGGAAAGCCATAAAAGCGTTCGATTGCAACATGAGCACCAAGTTTCATTTTCTGCATAGCCATTTTGCTGACTTTTTAGAAAACCTTGGTGTGGTCAGCAA
This sequence comes from Doryteuthis pealeii, assembly GCA_023376005.1. NCBI lineage: Eukaryota > Metazoa > Mollusca > Cephalopoda > Myopsida > Loliginidae > Doryteuthis > Doryteuthis pealeii. The sequence goes on along the minus strand of CM042170.1, from coordinate 21,966,395 downwards.
TGGGCAAGATGAATAAATCCACCAAAATTTGAAATTCATGGAGGAATGTTATCAAAGTATATGGGATGTAAATATAATGGCTGACTAGGGTTAGGGTTAGGGTTTAGGGTTAGAGTTAGGGCTGGGGTTTAGGGTTAGTTTAATGGGAAAATAAATATGGAGCATAAAGAGAAATTGTCAGATTGAACAATAGAAACAACTATGGGTTATTTACTAGTTGGTAACATGATATTACAGGGTGACCCAGAAAAAACAGAACCCAAATTATTTATTTTCCTATTAAACCCCAACCCTAACCCTAACCCTAACCCTAACCCTAAACCCTAACCCTAACCCTAAACCCTGACCCTACCTTAAACGCTAACCCTAACCCTACCCCGTAGTTGAGTAACATAATATTACAGGGGACCCAGAAAAAACAGAACCCACAAATTTTGTAATAAAACTGTTAATTTTAATTGTTTTAAAGCTTAAGTCCATCAGGGGTTAGGGTTAGGGTTTAGGGTTAGGTTTGGGATTTAGGGTTAGTTTAATGTTAGAATAAATAAATAATTTGGGTTCTGTTTTTTCTTGGTCACTCATGTTACTCAACTGGGAAATAACCAAACTATGTGTGTAACTATTCATTTTAACTACTTGCACACAATTTTACTTACAATAACAATATCCTTTGTATTAACAAGATGAATTGATACAAACATTATAGTTAAGCAATCTTTTTTATTATTTTCCATTGTAAACATTTAAAACATTCTATAAAATAAGCTTCAATTTGTTACATGCAGTATCTTAATGGTTTTTGAGACCAAGAGATGGTATCCTATTACATAAAACGTTAATGTAATAAAGAAAGACGTGGGGTAATTCTTTGGATACAAAGTCCAAAAATTAGTCAAAAACAAGTGTCAGGTCTAATTCAAGAAAATGTGTAATGCCCAATGTAATGTTTTATTATTTTCCGTTATATATAAATTTTTGAAACATTCCATGAAATAAGCTCAGATTTGTTAGATGCTGTATTTCTATGGATTCTGAGTAAAATCGAGGGTATCCCGGTGCTCAAAAAGTTGAAGGGATATAGTCATTTTTAGGATTCAGAGGTCAGAAAACAGTCAGAAACAATTGTCAGATCCAACTCAACAAAAATTGTGTTCTCCAGTGTTATATATGATTTGGTTAATTTGCATATTGGTTTTAACAAAACCAGGTTTAATAGATAATTACTTGGTGTTATTGATCTCTAGTATTATTGTTTTATTCTCCAACGTATTAAAATCAATTGTATGTGTAAGTTTGAATTGAAATCAATTAGAATAAAGTAAAAATAAGAGTAATTTTTTTGTGTCTTTATTTTCTTTCACTAGTCTTTCTAATTCAATATAATATTTAGTTATGTTAAAAATTAAATACTAGAGCTCAGAGGGCACATATTTTTGCTAGTATAGGGGCCGGGTTAGCTCAGTCGGTAGAGCGTTCGGCTAGAAACCACAAGGTTCCTAGTTCGATACCGGTCCTCGCCAACTCAGCGTATGAGTAGCACAAGGACTGTGCGGTAAAGTAAGGAGCTGATGGTAGGTGTGGCGCTCCACCTCAGATGCTAAAAACAATCTCCTTGGTCTAGCGCTATTCAAAAGGGGATAGACTTCCTCGCTAACTAGCTGATACCGACTTTAGGCCGCCCCGTCGACTTTACTTACTTTTATATATATATATATATAGTCACAGACATGTGTTTCGACTTATCAAGTCTCTTCAGAGTGGCTAGACATTTGTAAGTTACCTATTGAAATCTGATCGGTTCAGTGTCAGTCAGACACCTTAACCACTAGGCTATATAGTTACCACACCGAAATGCGAAGGGGGTTTAACTGTTTTAATACACACATCTCTATGCCACCATAGAGTGCTCCATCCCTTATATAGGAAAGCATCGTTTTTACGCTTAGTTGGCGGTCGTCACGAACCCCCCCCCCAATATATTAATTCTGACCTCATGATTCACTATTAACACTTGTATTGGATTTTCTTTTCGATGACACAATTCTGGGTGGAAGAGAAAGAGAAAGTGACTCTTTCTACTTTGGTCGTTTAAAACTCTGATGTTGAAAGTGTCCAACATTTGTTGGAAAAATCAACAACACCTTCGACTAACAGTTCAACGGAGTTAATTTAAATCTTAATCACAGTGTATATGAAAGGTGTAATTGTCAATTTGATTTTGATCAACAAATAAACGAAAACGTGTAACACCATTTTGATTGTTAGCTACGAATCTCAAGCTGGACGACATCTTTTATTGAATCAAACTTTGAATCTAAAATCTAAAGTTATCGAGTGTAAATAAACTTGATTTTCAGACTGTTGTCCTCGTCTTTATTGGGGTATGTATACACACATTTTTGACCACTGTATCCTCCGGCCTTCCTTTAGGGGATATTGATATTGCTATGAAATCATCAATAACTTAAAATTGGTTGAATTTAAGACATTTTGATAGCCTTTTTTCGATTCCTTGAGCAAAAATTATTTTATAAACCAATTTTTAGAAGTAGAGACAAAATGTCGCCATTTTTTATGACCTCCCTTCCAAATTTCGAGAGCTAAAAATCGACATAGCTCCGCCAATTCTTAGAATTGGAAGCTCAAATTTGGGGGATTGTCTAACTTCACCTAATTCATAATAGAATAAACCAATTGAATGCGAATAATAAAAATGTGTCAAGAAAAGAAGGCAGAGGGGGCTCGTCAATATTACCGATTTTCTAGTTGCATACAGTTTCGAGCACTTCAAAGAAATCATAAGAAAATTATATCGAAGCAAAAATAGATTAAGACACAACTAAACAGCAAGTGTATGTAACGAGTTGATCAACGCATTGAATTAAGTGAATCTAGTAAAACTAACACAACGCTATCAGAGCAAATTACGATCTGGGTAGGAAAGCACTGTATCCATTGGGAAATTGCAAAGATTCGTAATCTAAGTTTTGACCATCCACCAAAAGGATATATAAAATAAACCAGAAGTCTCCTTAAATTTAGATCCGCATAATTTCTCTGAAATAAAGACGCGATTCACATTAATCCCAGCAAAATAGCAGACTAGTAATGCATTACAAGAAAAGAGAACGCGGTCAACAGGTAGGATTTTTAATAACCAGCAGTTCACAGGGTGAACAGTAGCCAAACAAGTAGATAGAAAAAATACCTGTACCTTGCCAGAGAACTGAAAAACATTGTGGAATATGACAATAATGGTATGCATTGATATTTTTTAAATTGCCGTAAGTACATACAGATCTTCATTATGGTTTTATCAATTGATTTACCTAATAATTTTACAATTCCGCTGTCACGGGGCTTAGAGTACGCTGATGTAGTATCGCCTGTAAAGAGTTAATACTCCATCAAAAATAGCTGGTGTTCTGGAGCCACTAACATATTAATGACATTTATGAAACGTACAAGTGAAGGCGTCGATCTCTCAATATTCTCTGCGCCCTTAAAATGATAGCTTACTGTACAAATTCACGGAAGTGGTTGGAAATTCAAGAGTGAGGGACGACCATCAGGATGGCGACTCTACCTCCAGGAAATTACCTGATGAATTAATGCTATTTATCGGATTATACTGTGTGTTTAACAGTCGTATTCTCTACATAAGATTCAATTTACGTTACTTACACAAAAAAACTCTTGGAAAGAAAACTCAGAATTCAGGTAATCTTCCAAATCGCAAAAAAAAAATCGGCCTCATAGTTTTGAAATTCGCTAGGCGAAGAAACTGCCATTTCACTAAGCGCCCGCTTCGCACTTTCATATCTACTCTACCCTTAACTTCAATATAACTCTGGTTGCCATACCCAAGGTTACGTCAAGACGTCTTCCTACTCTACATCTTTCCCCATAAGCTGGAGGAAGAATTGTTGGATAAATAACCTTTCCCAGTGCGCATTAGCGTATGTCAAAGAGCAAACAGCTTCGTCCAGGATTTGAAAATATAGTCAGTCACGTGTCATTTCATAGAGGATTGTCCATTGACCACGACCTGCCATTGTGAAATCCACTGTATTCCTAATAATATACCATTCTTTAGAAAAGTATATTTTGCTTGTGATCTAGTTGACATAGAGGTAGCTCAGTAATGTATGGGAGAATATGTACTTAATTTTCGGAACACTCCACAGTCGCCGACGTGTTCTATCTTGGCGCAAACAACTTTGATATTAGTATATTTGATTTCCATTGTTTGATCAGGCGTCATTTGACAGCAAGTCGCTCACTGCTAATACCTACAAGTTTAAATGTAATAGAGGTTATTGTCAAGATGTTAACGCTCTTACTCGTCATTGGCAATATCCCCTTGGGTGTGAATAGAGTTTTTCGAAAGTTAGTAACCTTGGAAGCATCTCAAATAGGATATTGACCGATGAAGCCTACGTGTTGACTATTCGAAATTCAATTTGGGGAATAGTCCAAATGTTTTCTTTCATCTTCCGTTTTGGTAGTGTTGCGCAAAGAATATTTTAACCATTACACTGTACAGGTTTCGTTTCTTATCATATGTCCTCGTTGTGACTTTGTGTGGATATTAAGCTAAGTTGAATAAATATCAATACATCGTCATATATGTGTAGACAGCCGGTGGCTGGGGGATCTTATGTCCCTGTGTATGAGGCTTAAACCTCCTGCTCTGATGATGAAGTTCTAGCTTCACTTGGTGCTCTAGGGGATGTGGAGTACACTTCTTCGCCATTATCGCCTAGTTACACCTGGCATCGCGAGCTCGCACCTCAACTGTCCGCGCGTGCAATTTGGCGTCTAACACTATATAAAAAATGACTTCAAAAATGATGTTAAGAATTTAGTTGAAAAAAATGAATACCCAACAGGAGAGATCAAAAAAAAATCTTCGCATAAAATAACCCAACAATGTTTGACATGCCATAAATTCATCCAATAAACCATTAAATTTAACAGAAGGTCTGAAGATTCTGTGCCCAGCTGGTCGTATCTAGGACAAATTCCAGCCCGGGCGAATGTTTTATTTGGCCGGTCCGGCTTAAAAGTTCTAATAACACTTCAAAAAGCCGAAAACGAATAATACATGTATAGATAAGTATGCAAAATAAGAAAACAAACTGGCAGCAACTATTATCTTAACACAATTCAATTTATATAGTGTCTACACATAGAGGATAAAACAATGCAAATTGTATAGAAGAACAGATTGTAACCGATCGTCGTTATAAACAGCACATTTTCTTTATTAAAGAAGTCGTCTATCATTTCAATTACATGAATGGCCTATTGTTGAATTCAGTCGGGACAGGCAATGGGCTCCTA
>CM042170.1:21929484-21960949 GCA_023376005.1 Doryteuthis pealeii | reverse complement strand
CATTGGCATTTGTTGAGCTACGAATTTGCTTTTAATTTAATTAGCGATTAAGGACAGGCTCTTGGGTTCTTACAGAATGTTGTTAGGATTATGTAATGGTAGTCAACGGGAACACGTTGATAAGTGACATTGGCTATACCTCATGATTTGGACGGAGGAGCCAACAATTCATTTCACGGAGTTGTTACGTTTTGTTATGATTTTCTTCATACATTCTTCATTTCATTTCTTCATTTGTTAATCATTTCACTAGACCTTTTCTTTCATTATTTCCTTATCTTCTTCTTCTCTTTCTAAGAATAATAACTTATCAATACTAACTATTTTATCTCTTTTCCTTATATGAATCTTTTGCCTTCATTCTTATTAACACTTTCTTCTTTTTTCATTTCTTTCTTTCTTTCTTTCTTTCTCATAAATAATTAATTATCAATACATACTATTTTATCCTCTCTCCCTTTCTATTATTCTTTTCGACCTTCATTCATCATACACTTTCCTTCCTATCGCTTCTTTTCTTTCTTTCTTCTTTCTTTCCTTCTTTCTAAATAATTAATTATCATCTTACTATTTTACTGCTTTCCTTTTATAATTTGCTTCTGTTTCTGACCTTCATTTCATTCATTAACCACCTTTCTTCCTTCTTTCTATTCTTTCTTTCTTTTCTTTCTTTCTTTCTTTCTTTCTTTCTAGAATAATTAATTAATCAATACCTACCTATTTATCTCTTTCCTTTTTATAAATTCTTCATGACCTTCATTAATCTTAACACTTTGCCATCTCTTTCTTCTTCTTTCTTTCTTTTTTCTAAACTAAATAAATTATCAATCTCTATTTATCTCTTTCCTTTTAATTCTTCTGACCTTCATTAATTCATTAACACTTTCCTTCTCCTTTCTTTCTTTCTTTCTTTCTTTCTTTACTAAAGTATAAATAACTTTATTCCAATGCACTATTTGACTCTTCTTTCCTTTTATAATTCTTTCGACCTTTACATTCATTTATTAAACACTTTCCTTCTTTTCTTTCTTTTCCTTTCTGTCAGAAATGAATTAAATTAATCAATGCTACTATTTCATCTTTTCCTTTTATATTCTTCTCTGACCTTCATTTCATTCATTAAACACTTTTCAATTCCTTTCTTTCTTCATTCTTTCTTTGTAACCCTTATATCCCTTCCTTTTATAAATTTATCATAATTTATTCAATTACAACGATCTTACTTTTCTTTTGATATATTTCTTTCAGTGGACCCTCATATCATTAACTATTCTTTCTTTTCTTTCTTTCTTTCCTTCTTTATTTTCTGTTTTTTTTATAAACTTGATAAATAATTTGCCAAATACTACCAATCTATTCCTTCCTTTATATTTCGTTTCCGACTGTGAACCTCCATTCAGTTCATTTAACACTTTCCTTCTTTATCCTTCTTTCTTTCTTTCTTTCTTTCTTTCTACTGAATAATTATTTCAATACAACATATTATCTCTTTTTCTTTCACATTCCTTTCTGACCTTACATTACATTTATGAACACCTTTCCGTTCTTTTCTTTCTTTCTATTCTTCTTTCTTTCCTTTCATTCCTTCTTTTTTTCTTTCTTGTAATAATTCATATCTTTATAATATTATCAATACGTGCACCCTGAGTTTTATCTTCTTCCTTTTATATTCTTTCATGACCTTCTTCATTTATTAACACTTCCTCTTTCTTCTTTCTTCTTTCTTATTCTTTCTTTTACTCTATTTTTTTTCTTTTCTTTATATACAAATTATCATCTCTCAATCACTAATCTATTTGATCTCTTTCCTTTATTCAATTCTTTTGATCCTTCTTCATTTATTAACACTTTCCTTCTTTCTTTCTTTACTTTATTCTTAATTATTATGTGTGTTTTATTTATTTACTTTCCTTGCTTTATTTTTTCGTTCTTATTATAATTCTATAATAAATTATCAATACTAATTATTTAATCTTCTTATCTTTGCTATAATTCTTCTGACGCCTTTCATTCACTTTATTTTAACACTTTCTTCTTTCTTTCTTTCTCTTCTTTCTTTCTATCTCTTTCTTTCTTTCCTTTCTCTATAACAATATATAAAATATTCAATTACTGAATTTTATCTTTCCTATATTATAATCTTTTGACTTTCATTCATTATTAAACACGTTTTCTTCTCTTTCTTTCTTTCCTTTCTTTCTTTCTTCCTTTTCTTTCTTATTAATTTATTTTATAATTATCAATACTCACGTATTGTCTCTTCTTTCCATTTATAAATTCTTTCTGACCTTGCATTGATTTATATTAACCACTTATTTTTCTTTTCTTTTCTATTCTTCTTTGCTTCTTTCTTTCTTTTCCCTTTTCTTATCCTTTAAAATGTATAATAATTTATCAATACTAATATTTCATCTCTTTCCTTCATGCTACAATTCTCGACCTTCATTCATGTATTAACACTTTCATTTCTTTCTTTTCTTTCTTCTTTCTTATCTTTTCATTTTCATTTTTTCTTTTCTTAATATTTAATTTATCTAATATTATCAATACTGATACTTTATCTCTTTCCCTCTTAACTCTTGTGACCCTCATTCATTTAATTCATTCGTATTTAACAATTTGGTAATGATTACAATCACCATACATGTATGTTATTACTTTCTTTCTCTGCGGAGTTTCTGTCTTCTCTCTGGTATCGCCTCTTCTATCTTGGTCTTCCCCGATGTACACAGTGTCTTGTTTTCCTATCTCGGGATTCCCCGCTTAGTGTGTATGTCAGGATCACTTATCAGAGCCTTGGTCATTGTTAGCTTTTAGTGCGAATAACAATAACAAAAGACTCCCTTGTTACATGAATGTGTACTTTATTTCATGAACCCCAGCGCAGACAAGTCACGCAGTGAGCTCACGTCTTGCTAGCTTCACGTTCTAAGTCTCACAACTGCAACTGCTGTCCAATCTGACTAGACTGAACTTGCTTCAACTGAAACGGAAGGGCTTCTATTTGACTCCGTTCTCACGTTCCATTCCCAACGCCAAGGTGAGAGTTGAGGTCACCGCATGTCAGCGTCACTCCTCAGGCCCCACAAGCTGTACTGATCGCCAGTAGGATTCCGTGATTACTATCTTAAAAAAGCTTAGAGATACCAATAAATTAGGTAAGCACCAATGAGACAAATGCTACACGCGAGAGCAATCGAGACTCGTGATAGCATCTACCTCGCCAGGATGGCCCATTGCTTCTTGCAATCGCCGTGTGGGTCAGTACGAGCTATGAGAGAAGCGCTGTCAGTTATGAAGCATGGGACATTGGCCTCCGAAGATCTAACCACAACCTCGCGTATGTAGAATCCAAATTATTCTACATAGAGGCCATTTCGCCGGTTGACATAAAGGGAATGCGTGTGTTTCACCAACCTCGCGCATGAAGTCACTTAGGTCTTCTTGAAGTCACTCTTTTTCTCAAGCCCAATTGCTTAAATGAAGACCAACTGTTCAAAACCAGCTATTTTTCATTCCCCTGACCTGTCCAAACTATGTATATTTGCTAACCGAATAACTCCCAAGCGCCCGGTGTAGATGTTGGATGGCCCCACTCGTTGTTAACATATTCGGTAAGTTCTCGATCAAAGAGGTGAACAGTTTCATTGGTGTGTATAAAATGCAGAGTCCAAAGAGGAACTGGCTTATGTTCTAGACCACTAGCATATCTATTCTTGTCAAGAACTTTCTTGGTTCAAAATGTATGAGCAAAGAATTAAAACTGAAATTGGAAAGCCATAAAAGCGTTCGATTGCAACATGAGCATCAAGTTTCATTTTCTGCATAGCCATCTTGCTAACTTTTTAGAAAACCTTGGTGTGGTCAGCAATGGGCAAGATGAATAAATCCACCAAAATTTGAAATTCATGGAGGAATGTTATCAAAGAATATGGGATGTAAATATCATGGCTGACTAGGGTTAGGGTTAGAGTTTAGGGTTAGAGTTAGGGTTGGGGTTTAGGGTTAGTTTAATGGGAAAATAAATATGGAGCATAAAGAGAAATTGTCAGATTGAACACTAGAAAAAACTATGGGTTATTTCCTAGTTGAGTAACATGATATTACAGGGTGACCCAGAAAAAACAGAACCCAAATTATTTATTTTCCAATTAAACTAAAACTAAACCCCAACCCAAACCCTAACCCTAACCCTAAACCCTAACCCTAACCTAGTTGAGTAACATGATATTACAGGGTGACCCAGAAAAAACAGAACCCACATTATTTATTTTCTCATTAAACTAACCCTAAACCCCAACCCTAACCCTAAACACTAACCCTAACCCTACACCCCTAGTTGAATAACATAATATTACAGGAAGACCCAGAAAAAACAGAACCCACAAATTTTGTAATAAAACTGTTAATTTTAGGGGTTTCTTTAAGTTTAAGTCCAACAAGGGTTAGGGTTAGGGTTAGGGTTTAGGGTTAGGGTTAGGGTTGGGATTTAGGGTTAGTTTAATGTTAAAATAAATAAATAATTTGGGTTCTGTTTCTTCTTGGTCACTCATGTTACTCAACTAGGAAATAACCAAACTATGTGTGTAAATTATTACTTTAACTACTTGCACACAACTTTTACAATAACAATATCCTTTGTATGAAGAAGATGAATTCGTACAATCATTATAGTTAAGCAATTTTCTAAATTATTTTCCATTGTAAACATTTAAACCATTCTATAAAATAAGCCCCAATTTGTTATATGCAGTATCTTAATGGTTTTTGAGACAAAGAGATGGTATCCTGTTACATAAAACGTTAATGTGATAAAGAAAGATATGGAGTAATTTTGTGGATACAGAGTCCAAATGTTTGTCAAAAACAAGTATCAGACAAAATTTGTGATACCCAGTGTTGTCTTTTAAGGGTTAATGTATTTTGAGTATAAATCTAACAAATGTATAAGAGATTGATATAATATCAAATTTCCCTTGTCTACATTTCCCCAAAAGTTCATAATATTGTATTTGTTGATAAATCTCATGAGAGTACTACAGAACTGAAATATTTCAGGCTTGTCATCATTATTGACTGTTAATTTCACAATGATGTATCTAAGTGTTTAATTTTGGCCTGGATATTGTATTTATAGACAATAAAGATGAGGACAACAGTCTGAATTATTAAAATTATTAATATCAAAACGTTACTTTCTTTTTACTTCTTCTTCTGTTCATCTTCTATCTTAGGTTCTTCTTCTTGGGGACTTCGTCTTGGTGGTCGGTCGCACTTGGCTCATTCTTCTTCCAATCAGTCCTGTTACCAAGACACCCATTAATCACAATACCGTGTTATTTTTCTTAAGCTTTTATTTCCTTAACTAAACATTTCGTATAACTAAATATCTGACTAACATAGCGCGCGTATGCAGAGTGAGTTACAGTTAAGGCAGGACATATTCACTGCCTGACGTCCAACTGAAAACTGAGGACCAAACCAGGTCCCACGTGACTTCACGTAATTTGGCGGGCTTTCTGTACTATTCCATGGAAAGTCCCGCCCGTGATATGAAAAGGGCCATCCCTTTAGAAATACAGGGAATTGACAATAATCTTATGCAACCGCATAGATTATGTAACAGTGTAATGTTTAATTATTTCCCATTGTATATAAATTTAAAAACATTCCATTGTTAAATGCTGTATTTCTATGGATTTTGAGAAAAATCGAGGGTATCCCGTTGGTCAAAAAGTTGATGTAATATAGAATCATATAGATCCAACTTAACAAGAATTGTGTACCCCAGTGTTATATATAATTTGGTTAATTTGCATATTGGTTTTAATAAAACCAGGTTTAATAAATAATTACTTGGTGTTATTGATCTCTAGTATTATTGTTTTATTCTCCAACGTATTAAAATAAATTGTATGTGTAATTTTGAATTGAAATCAATTAGAATAAAGTAAAAATAAGAGTAATTTTTTGTGTCTTTATTTTCTTTTATTCGTCTTTCTAATCCAATATAATATTTAATTATGTTAAAAATTAAATACTAGAGCTCAGAGGGCACATATTTTTGCTAGTATATATATATATATATATATATATATATATATATATATATATTGTAGTGTGAGATGGTCACTGTTTCAGCTTTTGCTAGAATAGTGTACCAAAGGCAGTATTATTAGTAGAGTGCTCAATATAAACATAGAGCTGTTATATAATATAATAAGATAAATATATAAAGGTTTTACATATCTATTTATTAGGTGACAAAGGATCATTCACAACCATATTGGATTCATGCGATGCAATCATCAGGTGAAGATGTTTCAAATGACTTAGTCGGGTCCTATACCAACTGAGCCTACTGACATTTGAAACATCTTCACCTGATGATTGCATCGCATGAATCCAATATGATTGTGAATGTTCCTTTGTCACATATTAAATATATATGTAAAACCTTTATATATTTATCTTATTATATATATATATATATATATATATATATATATATATATATATATATATATATATATATATATAGTCATCCACAGACACGTGTTTCGACTTATCAAGTCTCTTCAGTGTGGTTAGACATTTGTGAGCTACCTATTGAAATCCGATCGGTTCAGTGTCAGTCAGACACCTTAACCACTAGGCTATATAGTTACCCACAGAAATGCGAAGGGGATTTTAACTGTTTTGATACACACATCTCTATGTATGTAAAGGCCACCATAGAGTGCTCCATCCCTTATATAGGAGAGCATTGCGTTTACGCTTTAGTTGGTGGTCGTCAGCGAACCCCCCCCCCCAATATATTAATTCTGACCTCAGTGATTCACTATTAACACTTGTATTGGATTTTCTTTTCGATGACACAATTCTGGGTGGAAAAGACAGAGAAAATGACTCTTTCTACTTTGGTCGTTTAAAACTCTGATGTTGAAAGTGTCCAACATTTGTTGGAAAAATCAACAACACCTTCGACTAACAGTTCAACGGAGTTAATTTAAATCTTAATCACAGTGTATATGAAAGGTGTAATTGTCAATTTGATTTTGATCAACAAATAAATGAAAACGTGTAACACCATTTTGATTGTTAGCTACGAATCTCAAGCTGGACGACATCTTTTATTGAATCAAACTTTGAATCTAAAATCTAAAGTTATCGAGTGTAAATAAACTTGATTTTTCGGACTGTTGTTCTCATCTTTATTGTGGTATGTATACACATTGTATAATAAAAAAAAATACTAGTTAAAATTAATAATGATTGAAAATCTTCATTTCAAAGAAAACAAAAACAAATTTAATAAGATGAAAAATAGTTAAAAATAATTATCAGTGCCAATCTCCATTTAAAAGTGTATAAGTACAATAGAGTAATCTGCCCCTGTGTCTGGGCTGAATAGAGTCATCTGCCCCTGACCAGAGGACAGTATAAATAGAGACATGGAAGCAGCCATTTGCAATTCTACTCTTGACGTTTGAACCACATCTTTTGTACTTTATAAAAAAGAAAACAAAACACAACCAAATTTAATAAGATAAAAAATAGTTAAGAATAATGATGATAATGATTGACAAGAATATTGTTTTCGATCACTGTATCCTCCGGCCTATCTTTGGGGGATATTGATATTGCTATGAAATCATCAATAACTTAAAATTAGTTGAATTTAAGACATTTTGATAGCCTTTTTTGGATTCCTTGAGCAAAAATTATTTTATAAACTAATTTTTAGAAATAGAGATGTTCTAGAACTTATTTAACAGATTTTATGTCGCCATTTTTTATGACCTCCCTTCCAAATTTGGAGAGCTAAAAATCGACATAACTCCGCAAGCTCAAATTTTGGGGATTGTCTAACTTTACAATCGTCTACACGTGGACACAATGTCTGAAAAATTGAAGAGGTGGGTGACATGGTCTGGACCATTTAACATGGAATTACCCAAATATTTTCTTCCTTTATTCTTTTTATTTCTTCCTTTCGTTCATTCATTCTTTCTTTCTTGTTTACGTCTTTCTTTCTTTCTTTCTTTCTTACTTCTTTCTTTCTTTCTATCTTGCTTTTTTTCTTTCTCTCTTCCTTACTTTATTCTTTCTTTCTATCTATCTTATTTGCTTCTTTCTTTCTCTCTTTCTTATGTCTTTCTTTCTTTCTTTCTCTCTCTCTCTCTCTCTCTCTCTCTTTCTTTCTTACTTCTTTCTTTCTTTCTTTCTTTCTTTCTTTCTTACTTCTTTCTTTCTCTTTTACTTCTTTCTTTCTTTCTTTCTTTCTCTCTTTCTTCTATCTTTCTTTCTCTCTTTCTTTCATCTTCTTTCTTTCTTACTTCTTTCTTTTCTTTCTTTCTTTCTTTCTCTCTTTCTTACGTATTGTTTTAATCACCATAAAATACATGCATCATTTACATAAATTTACGTTAAAAATCAACTGATCTGGGATTCTCTCAAGCCACTACCTGCTTTCATTGGGATGAGGGATATATTTCCAACTTATAAATAACACATCACTCACTAAGTACCCTGCCTGACATATAAATGGCCCCACTAATAAGAAATCCATTCAATTTCTATAAATTACTAAACTTCAAATAGCACGTGTCAATATTTGAGCCCAATCGGATTATTAGTTTACAAATTGGAATTATTTAAGTGAAGCTACTGTTGCAAATTTTCAAAACAATGGAAAAATCTGAATTTCGTGTGTTGATAAAGCATTGCTTTCTGATGGGAAAAATACTGTTGATGCTAAGCAATGGCTTGATAAGTGTTATTCGGACTCTGCTCCGTAGCAAACAACGGTTAAGAGGTGGTATACTGACTTTAAACGTGGTCGTACAGACACAAATGATGCTCAGGTCGACCAAATATCAAAAACTGAGGCGTATTTTGAGACCAAAGACAAATCGTTCTACAAAAAAGGCATCGAATTTTTAGAGAAGCGTTTGGGTCAGTGTATCACCCTAGAAGGAGACTATGTTGATGAATAAAATCGAATTTTGCCTAAAAGTTGTTTTATTAGTTAGGCCCGGGACTTAATGTGTAATGTGTTATAAGGTTGAAAAGTTTACTTTGTGAAATAAATACAGTTTGTTTTTTTTACATTCCCCGAGAAAATCCGCAACAGTGAGTTGAGGTTCATTTGTTCCGTAGTTTGGTCCAAAATATGAGTCTTTCTCACAGAAAGTTCGACTTAGCAATTGATTTGAGGACAGTCGGAAACGATCTTAAATGCTTTCTGTCCCCATCTTTTATTGGCCAAATTACTGCGATTGAAAGAAATTAATACTTATGGAATAAGTATTATTTCTTTAACTAATATATAAACCTCTCATCTGTACTCTTACAAAAACAAAAAGATTTATATAGTGCAATGAGTTGATTACTGAATAATGAATTTGATCCTTACTAGGTGGCCCATAGTTTTGTGCTATATATAAACTGTGCTTATTTTTTAAATATTGCATTTATTCTATTTTTTTTAATGACCATCTTGTAACTACAACTTGTGCCAGAAAAACCTCTTAAGAAACAACTACACAAAAAAAACCAGAAACATGGGCAAACTTAGAATCAAAGAAGCTATATTGATTTCTAGATTGCACCCGAGAATCAGTAACATAGCTGAGCTCAATGAAGAATTCATGATAGAATAAACCAAAAGTAATTTCAAAGAGATTTACTTGATCCATAGACAGAATCAAAGAGATTTATTTGATCCATAGACAGGATCCTAACATATACTACCACCCAAAGAAAGATTCATAATAGAATAAACCAAAAAGGAACCTCAATCCAAGATAAGTCCGATAATAAAATCGACATTTTTCAGTAAAGATGAATAAAATTGAAATGATGAAATTTGTCTGTGAGTGTCGCTGTATCTGGTAAAAACGCGTTAGCTACTAATCCGGCGTCAACGGGTATTTCTTCTGAAGATCAAGTGGATTTTAGATTAAGGATTAGTGAGGATTAATTGTTCTCAGGTGGTCATTTTCCGCTCGGGTGGAGATCATTTCACGACTCAGGAGGCATAAGATGTTGATAGCTTGTCTGGTCAATAAATTGACCACCCGGGGGGGGGGGTGCAGGAAGAGATGCAAAGGAAAAGACATGGCGAAAAATTACAGGTTGAATATTGGAAAAGTTATTTTCAAAGGCGTTCTGAATGGAATGTGGGCGCTCCCTGAGTTGTTGACTCCCTGACCTAACCTAGCCTACCACACAGAAAATATGTACAGTTTTCATCATCGTTTGTTTCTAAAATCAAACGTCTCAAAAATATAAACCACCCTGTCCGCAAGTTTTATTATACGCTGATTGTATTTACTGTGGAATGTGTAGTACCTCATCATTACTATTACTCCCAGGTCCACTCTGACTCGGAGTGGTAGTACCTATTAGAGTCTTATCCCTGGATTAAATATATATTTTTTAATTATTTGTATACTATAGGACCGTGTGCAAAAACACTATTACGATAAAACTGCACTAGAAATGTAAATATGAATGTTCAATGAAGGCGATTCTCTAACCTATATATATATATATATATATATATATATATATATATATATTCGGGGAATATATGTAGATAGATAGATAGATAGATAGATAGGGTCAGACTCCGATAGGTATGAACGCATGGATAGATAAATATGAGCACAGTAATGGGAACAGGTTCAGATATATAGATAGATAGATATGAACACCCACAAAATATATATATATATATATATATATATATATATATATATATATATTGTAGAGAGAGAGAGGGGAGAGGAGAGAGAGAGAGAGAGTGGGAGAGAGAGTTTCTTTTTTGTCAGCGTTTTTTTCTTTCTTTTATTCTCCTTGTCCACTGTAACTTTTCTTTCTTCCTTTTCTTAATCTTAACTTTTTCTCCATGTTTTTTATTTTTTTCTTCTTGTTCTTCTTCTTCTTCTTCTTCTTCTTCTTCTTTCTTCTTCTTCTTTTTTTGCACTTGTTCTTTTTTCTCGTCGTTTTTCTTTTTGTCCTTCTTCTTCGTTGTTCTTTTTCTTTCTTCTTTTTCTTCTTTTACTTCATTTTCTCCGTATTCTTCTCCCATTCTTCTTCTTCTTCTTCTTCTTCTCTCTTCTTCTTCTTCTTCTTCTTATTTTTTCTTTCTTCTCTTCTTCTTCTTCTTCTTCTTCTTCTTCTTCTTCTTCTTCTCTCTCATTCTTCTTCTTCTTCTTCTTCTTCTTCTTCTTCTTGCTGTTGTTGTTGTTTTTGTTGTTTTGTTGTTGTTGTTGTTGTTCTTCTTCTTCTTCTTCTTCTTCTTCTCCCCCTTATTCTTTCTTCTTCTCTTTCAATCTTATTCTCCCAATATTCTTCTTCTTCTTCTTCTTCTTCTTTCTGCCCATTCTTCTTCTTCTTCTCCCCCCCTTCTTCTTCTTCTTCTCTCTTCTTTCTTCTTCTCTTTCTTTTCTTCTTCTCTTTCTTCTTCTTCTTCTTCTTCTTTCTCTTTCTTCTTCCCCATTCTTCTTCTTCTTCTTCTTCTTCTTCTTCTTCTCTTCTTCTTCTCCCCATTCTTTCTTCTTCTTCTTCTCCCCCATTCTTCTTCTTCTTCTTCTTCTTTCTTCTTCTTCTTCTCTTCTCTTCTTCTTCTTCTTCTTCTTCATTCCCCCCTTTTTTTCTTCTTCTTTCTCTTTCATTCTTCTTCTTCTTCTTCCCCTCCCATTCTTCTCTCTCCATTCTTCTTCTTCTTCTTCTTCTGCCCATTCTTCTTCTTCTCCCCTCCTCCTTCTTCTTCTTTTTCTTCTCCCCATTCTTCTTCTTCTCTCCATTCTTCTTCTTCTCCTTCTTCTTCTCCCCATTCTTCTTCTTCTTCTTCTTCTTCTTCTTCTTTTTCTTTCTATTTATCTAAATGACGCCACACTAATATTTATTCATTCGTCATTCATTAAACCGTCCAAAAGATTTCAACATATGGCCGCCATCGACATGTACTTACCACGGATGTGGAGAGAAAAAATATTTAGTTTTTCAAATCCAACAGAAAACAAACATTACCATTGCCCTAAATTAAAAAATACAAAAAAAAATATAAAATAAAAAAATACACGAACCATTGAAACATAAAAATTAATTTCATATGTTAAAAAAAATTTATCTGCGAAAATCGGTTACAATTTCGTGCTGTTTGCATTTGCACCAATCCTCATTGATGGGGTGGGGACTCTTTAGCGTAGGAGTCCTTTTTCTCTAGCTAAGGTCTCGCTGGGGTTGAATAGAGAGAAAGGGTGAGTGTGGCGGGGGCGGGAGTTGCACGACTAACGAGCCGTGTGAATTGTGGCATCGACAGGAATTTGTTCAAATAATCCATCAATTTGTCGAGTGGAAGAAAACATGTTTTTTCAAGATATCATTTTTTTAAGTTTTTAAATCCACCAGATGGATTTAGACTAAAACCATGTGTAAAAAAACCAGTGTTGAATCATTCGGGCGTTAATGAACTGGGGACTTTGAGATTTCGTATCTATAACATAAAAGAGGAGGCGCTTGTAATGAAATGGTTATCGTCGCAGGAAACGAAAAATGCGACCAGATTTCAAATTCTGTATGAGTCTGGTTTCTTTTACAATATTACAGGTTGAATATTGGAAAAGTTATTGTCAAAGGCGTTCTGAATGGAATGTGGGCCTTCTCTGAGTTATTGGCTCCCTAACCTAACCTAGCCTTCCACACAGAAAATATGTACAATTTTCAGCATCGTTTGTTTCTAAAATCAAACGTCTCAAAAATATAAACCGTAAGTTTTATAATACGCGGATTGTATTCTCTGTACTGTGGAATGTGTAGTAACTCATCATTCCTATTACTCCCAGGTCCACTCTGATTTGGAGTGGTAGTGCCTATTAGAGTCTCATCCCTGTATTAAATATATATTTTTTTAATTATTTGTATACTATAGGACCGTGTGCAAAAACACTATTACGATAAAACTGCACTAGAAATGTAAATATGAATGTACAATGAACGCGATTCTCTAACCTATATATATATATATATATATATATATATATATATATATATATATCGTCGGGGGATATATGTAGATAGATAGATAGATAGATAGATAGATAGGGACAGACTGAGAGAGATATGAGAGAAATATGAACGCATGTATAGATAAATATGAACACACCAATGGGAACAGGCTCAGATAGATAGATAGATATGAACACACACGCAAATACACACACACATATATATATATATATATATATATATATATATATATGTGTGTGTGTGTGTGTGTGTATGGAGAGAGAGAGAGAGAGAGGGGGGTTCTTCTGTTTACAAGTGCAGTAATGGGAACAGACTGAGGTAGATAGATAGATATGAACACACACCGAAATATATACATATATATATATATTATATATATATATATATATATATATATCGTCGGGGGATATATGTAGATAGATGGATAGATAGATAGACTGGGACAGACTGAGAGAGATATGAGAGAGATATGAACGCTTGGATAGATAAATATGAACACAGTAATGGGAACAGGCTCAGATAGATAGATAGCTAGATAGATAGATAGATAGATATGAATACCCACAAATATATATATATATATGTAGAGAGAGAGAGAGAGAGAGAGAGAGACAGAGACAGAGACAGAGTTATTTTTGCAAGTTCCTTTTCTCATGTTTTTTATTCTCCTTGTCCACTGTTCCTTTTCTTTCTTCCTTTTCTTATTCTTAATCTACTCCTTTTTCTCCATGTTCTTCTTCTTCTTCTTCTTCTTCTTCTTCTTCTTTTTTTTTTCTTCTTCTTTTTCTTCTTCTTCTTTGTACTTGTACTTTTTTCTCGTCGTTTTTTCTTAACGGTTATCTACGTAGGAAATTGGTCAAGGCGACACGAGTTCAAATCCTGGAGGTGACTGATTGCATTTCACATAGCGCTAATACCTTTGTGAACGGAATGCATCCAAATATTCTCTCTAGTTATGGATAAAGAGTAGGGCAGACTGGGGTTGGCAGGGCAACCAATTTAGCAGAAGGAAAACTCGGAATTTAAACCTGTTAAACTCCCCTTGAGAAATTCATGAGGCGCTTGTGGTATAACGGTTAGGAAATAGTCACAGCAACTCGAATGTCCCAGGTATTACGTTAAACTGTATCTAGTGTTGTCATTACTCACAGGTCTACTCTGACCTGGAGTGGTAGTACCTGTTAGGGTCCTATCCATGGATTAAATTGATCAAAATTAGTTTTTTTAACATAAAAGAGGAGGCGACACTCGTGTAACGGTTATCGTCATAGTAAATGGACAAGGTGACACAAGTTCAAATCCTGGCCAATACCCTTGAAAACGGAATGCATCCAACTATTCTCCATCCATATTTGTTTTGAATGAGTCCCCGGGAAAATGTTTGGCTCCCAACCAAAGCCGTCTAACGCCTACCTTGTAACCTATCCTGTGTAATTCGTTTCTAAGAAACTATTGAAATGAACTTATAGTTAGCTTGAAATGGTGAGAGAAGAAAAACGAAAAACACTGGGACGCATGGATACAATTTTACTGCGTCGTCTTAGATTTTTGTGCATCAGGGACGCAGGACGCGTACCTATCAGCATCTCTGCGTATGCATCTAGTTTAGAAGAAATGAAGTCTCAAAAACGCATTCATATCAGATACAAAAGGGTGAAAATAATTATATTTAATAAACGTATGGTCTTTCAAAAAGTTTTCAGCCTCAGCAAAACAAAAAAATATCTTACGAATTGGTTTGGTTTTTGGTTTGTTTTGTTTTACGGCATATCAACCTCAGTGGGTCATTTAATGCCAATAAAGTTGAAATAAATCAATTCTTAATGGATAATACAATTTTCTTATAAATACGTTTTTCTATTTAACCCATAGATGGGGCCCTAACAGGTACTACCACTCCGGGTCAGAATGGACCAGGGAGCAATGGTGATGAAGTGGTGCTCCACATTCCTCAAACCTCCAAAACTGGAACCTCACCATCAGATAGAGTTTAACGTCATTCCCAGGACATGTAGACCCTCAGCCACCGCCTTCTAGCACCCATATGATAAAAAGGGATTGGGGCTTGCCAATAGGGTTGGAAAATCATATAGGTGCTAGGGCTTGACGTGACCAGCCGATTGATCGGAGGGGGCCTCTTCGACCGCCCGTCTAGCCCAAGATAGGGCCAAAGTGGAGTATTGCATGTCATGAACTGCTCATCCACCTGGGCTCTATCCTTAAGCATCACGGGTCGCCACCCACGGCCAACAGGTGGGGGAGTCTTACCCCTCTGCAGAGGTGCAGTCGGTGCATTCTAACGCCCCAGTCGACAGGGCGGTCTTACGAATTGAAAAGTCCGCATATAAAAAAACAAAAATGGACATATAGCATAGTGGATAAAGGCGTTAATTTAAAACAGATATAAGTGACAGTTTTCTTTTCAGGTTCAATCCTGATCAGGGGTAGCAGTAACATAGAATAATAATTACCACAGCTTAACACCTTTACCCTATCTATGGTTAGCGGAATGAACGCAGGATACCAACGTGGGTTGGGTTCGAAGTTCCGTGATGGCTCCAGATTACGACAAGAAGGTTCCTGATTACAAGAAGGTTCCTGAATTCGAAAGAAAAGTTCCTGAGTCCGACAAGAAATACCTGAAGAAGGCCGGAGGGCACATCGGCCGAAACGTTGTACAGATAACAATAAAGATGAGAACAATAGTCCGAATAATCCAAATAATACTAAAAATGGGGGAATAAATTCGAGCCTTAATACGATGTTTACTACGATGTCACCGTGCAGCACGTCAGCTACAAGGCCATGGAGGAAATCCCACAAGGTAGTTGGAGTTGCCCTATTTACTTTTATTGACTTGGCCGGCCATTTTGAGCGGAAGTGACTAGAAATCTTGATGTATAGGTCACCCGGTGAGTTTCGAACTCATTAGAAATGGTTTGCTAGTCAAATGTGCTGACAATTTGCACCGCACACTGTGTCCCTTAGAAGAACCGTAGTGTAGCTCTTTAACACATAACGGTGGGGGTGAGGTGGTTCATACCTTTCCCAAGGGTATTAGTCCGAAAGTAAGCCTAATAGCGTTAATGGAATTCGAACTCACTTATTTCGATGTCGCAGTCCAGCACGCTAGACACCACGCCAGGGGGATTAACCCATCCCTGATTATTTGAGCCCTACCAATTTTTAATGAAAACTTTTGTATTTTACGAAATATCATCATCATCATACAGCACGGAATCATTTGAATCGCCATCCGTCCCTATCGGCTATAAGACTTTTAAGTCCTCTAGGTGGCATCCAGTGTCCATACAGAGCTTTAACTCTGTTAAAAAATGTATTTATATATGTAAAAAATGTATTTATGTAAAAAATGTATTTATATATGTATATATCCTACTGTAGTAATCAATCTGATTCCCAGCATGAGGACAGTGATGCGTATACAACACCTGTCGACTCAGTCCACACCGATCGTTATGAGTGCCAGATATTTTCTAAGATATGCAAGACTTTGGCAGGATTGAAAAGTCATGAACGAGCCCACAAACGGTCAATGAATCTTTTGAATCGCCATCCGTCCCTATCAGCTATAAGACTTTTAGGTCATCTAGGCGGCATCCAGTGTCCATACAGAGCTTTAACTGCTAAAATTTTGTATTTTATTAAATCTATCTATCTATCTATCTATCTATCTATGAATATATAAAAGGCAGTTGTGTGCATATATGTATGTATTTATGTATGTATGTGTGTGTATGTATGTCTGGCTGAAACTATGAAAATATGATTTTTGGTCGCCATACACCTGAATGTCGATATGTATGTATGTATTTATATATGTATATATCCTAATGTAGTAGTCACTCTGATTCCCAGCATGATCCCCAACATGAGGACAGTGATGAGTATACAACACCTGTCGACTCAGTCCACACCGATCGTTATGTGTACCAGATATGTTATAAGATATGTAAGACTTTAGCAGGATTGAAAAGTCATGAAGGAGCCCACAAACGGACAATGAAGGAAGGAGTGGCAGTCGCCTGATAAGACGTTGCGATCAATATATATATATATATATATATATATATATATATATATATATATATCCAAGTGTGACGCCCAAAACAGAATTTGGGTTCTGTTTTTATTTTTATTTTTATTTTTTTTTTGCTAGTAGTCTACATAAGTAATAGTAATATAGAGGGTGAACCCACAAAACACAATTTAGGTTCTGTATTTTTGGATCATCCAGTATATATATATACATATATATATGTATAACTGCACTGATGAGAGGTGATACCTCGAAACACGTGTCTGTAGTTTACTCTGTATATATATATATATATATATATATATATATAATATATATATATAAGAAGAAACAAACGGACGATGTTTGTGATATGGCTATTTTCAGCCGACAATATTTGGGAGAATATGTGCTTAATTGAAGTCGTACCTAATTTTGAAAGTTAATTAATTAATAATTAATTAATTAGGCGGGATTATCTATTTAAATGTAAGGCTAAACAAATCGAGAAAAATCAATACGAAATGTACATACAGAGATTGATTTTTCTCGATTTGTTTAGCCTTACATTTAAATAGGTAATCCCGCCTAATTAATTAATTATTAATTAATTAACTTTCAAAATTAGGTTCGACTTCAATTAAGCACATATTCTCCCAAATATATATATATATATATATATATATATATATATATATATATATATATATATATATATATGTATATGAAACACTTAGCTGAACGCAAGATGCGCCAGAGTTTTCCTTCTCCTAGACCAGTTGTCATACCAAGGTTTAGAGAGTCCATCTTTTCATACTATTTACCCATAGCTAGAGGGAGAATAATACTCTACGAGGAAATCCCTAGTAATAGTATCTTTTTTTTTTTTATTTTTATTGACAACTTTCATTCTATTCATTGTTATTGGTTTTTGGGGTTAAAGTCATCGGCGATTTCCTTAGAAGGTGACATCACACTTAGTCGGCCAATTTAGCCGGAAGTGGCTAGAAATGTTGATTAAAATGGCGCCATTTTAGAACCTCAAAATGAAAAATAAGCAAAACAGATTTGATCGTCTGTTTATCGGGATAATTTTTTCCTGTCGATTCACCTGAAAGTGTTTCCTCGTTTTCTCACCAGGGGGAGCCACCGAATTGAGGATTAATCATCTATTTACCGGCCTTTTCGTCTAATTGGCTAAAGCGATATTTAAGTAGATAAATAGACCTAAACAGACACATATGTGCGTGAGCGTGCGAGCGGGTGGGCACGTGGGAGTGGACGTGCGTGTGCGCACAAGCGGAAGTGTATGGGAAAACAACATGAACATCACAAAAAATTAATTCAGTGATCAACTCTTAGAATAATAAAGTTTTTCTTTCAATATGATAGACAGTACGAATATATATATATATATATATATATATATATATATATAATATATATATATATATGTGTGTGTGTGTGTGTGTGTGGTGTGTGTGTATATATGTATATATGTATAAACATATGAACATATATAAAGTCTGTAACCATTTATATATATATATGTATATATATATATAAAAGGATATGTTTATTCATATATATATATATATATATATATATATATATAGAGAGAGAGAGAGAGAGAGAGGAGAGAGAGAGAGAGAGACAGAGAGAGAGGGGCGAGAGAGACAGAAAAGGAGAGAGAGAAAAAGAGAGAAAGAAAAGATTAAGCATATATGTAATTCATGGGAATTTGTGTATGTTTATGTATGTATATATGTATGTATGTATGTGTGCGTGTATATATATATTATATATATATATATATATATATAATATATATATCTTTGAAAGGAAGGAAAAACTCAACACCGTAATTCGATAATAAATTTATTTCGACCAATATTGGGGCCTATATAAATCTAAGTTGATTTAATATAGCTCCCCAAAATCCAGTCTCATCAGATGGAAGATCAGGTTATTTGAATTGCATAACTGAAAAATGTTACTTCTCAAAAAAATAAAATAAAAAATAATAATAATTTTTTTTAAATAAAAATTTTTTTTACATTGTAAGACTGTCAACATGGTGACAGTAAGTCAAATGGATACTTTTCAAGTTCTGGTTTCTTAGGGGGATGGTAGTCAGACAAAAGTAAACTATGAATTAAACTATTGAATGAATCTGAACAAGTCTAGAGTAAGAATAAAACAAAAAAATATATAAAATATAATAGAATATAAATCAAGAAATATATTTTAAAAATTTATATTTAAACCTTAAAATATATTAGATAATGTAATGTTGTATAAATATACTATTGATAAAAATTAAAATTAAAATTTTTTTTAAAATACCTCTCATCTATATATATATATATATATATATATATATATATATATATATATATATATATATAGTATATTGAGTAATTCACAATATAAATGGTTGATACTAGTATTAACCGGATAAATCAGTGTTATAACGAATATAATGTGCTCAATACGTTAGTAGAGCGGATTTAGTATTACAGTGTGTATTGAAATAACCTACTATATACATACGTACATATACCTTACATTAAGCATGTATATAATTCATGAGAATTTGTGGAAACCCGGGTTTCATGCATTTTATAGATTCATCTGGCAGATTTCTTATTCATACTTAAAAAGCATGAATCCAGGGTCACAAAACCCAAATATATTCCGATCTATAGCTCTGCTGATGAGGCCTAATAGGCTGAAATGTACATACAGAGATTGATTTTTCTCGATTTGTTTAGCCATACATTTAATAGGTATTCCCGCCTAATTCATTATTAATTAATTAATTTTCAAAATTAGGTACGACTCCAATTAAGCACTTATTCTCCAAAAAATTATCGGCAAAAAGCCATTCTAAACAAACCTTGTTACAACTTATCATATCGTCGTGTTATAAAAGTCACTAGAAGAGGAATGTTAACCTACTCTAAACAAATCATAAAATCTAAGAAGTTCGTTTGTGTTGGGGTTATTGGATCGGCCTGTCAGCTTGGCAGTCCGGTTTCAAATCACGCACAGGGCGGTCTTCCGATCTATAGCTCTGCTGATGAGGCCTAATAGGCTGAAATGTACATACAGAGATTGATTTTTCTCGATTTGTTTAGCCATACATTTAATAGGTATTCCCGCCTAATTCATTATTAATTAATTAATTTTCAAAATTAGGTACGACTCCAATTAAGCACTTATTCTCCAAAAATTATCGGCAAAAAGCCATTCTAAACAAACCTTGTTACAACTTATCATATCGTCGTGTTATAAAGTCACTAGAAGAGGAATGTTAACCTACTCTAAAAATCATAAAATCTAAGAAGTTCGTTTGGTGTTGGGGTTATGAGATCGGCCTGTCAGCTTGGCAGTCCGGTTTCAAATCACGCACAGGGCGGTCTTCCGATCTATAGCTCTGCTGATGAGGCCTAATAGGCTGAAATGTACATACAGAGATTGATTTTTCTCGATTTGTTTAGCCATAATAGGTATTCCCGCCTAATTCATTATTAATTAATTAATTTTCAAAATTAGGTACGACTCCAATTAAGCACTATATATATATATATATATATATATATAATCATCCACATATATTTATATATATATATATATTATATATATATATATATATATGTATATATATATATCCCATGACTTTAACCATTGCACCACGCGCTGTATTATATATATATATATATATGTATATATATATATGCGAGTAAATATGGAAAATAAATCCGACAATATTAAGAAATTTGAAAAAACAAGTGTTCCGAAAATAGGATGAATTTGTTTATCGATGTTTAAACATTTCGGTTTCTTTAAACCTTCATCAGGATGTATCTTGGGGTGAAGAAATTGATGGATGTCTTTATATATATATATATATATATATATATATATATATATATAACCAGGTGTTGACTCCAGGTCCTATGTACATTTAAATGCTCTATCAATGATATTGGGCAGTGACTACTTACAAATATAGATGTATTATCTACAATATAATATACCACATATATTATTTACCATATATATATATATATATATATATATATATATATATATATATATATATATATGGTTAATTAATATATTCATGTTTTATCAACATAATATGGTTTCAATCACCGAATGGATGTTGTCGACGAGTTTATATATATATAATATATATATATATATATATATATACACCAACACACATATTTCAAGCCCATAAAATTAAAACAAAATATGTAGACAAAAGATGTCTATACTAATTCAACAAATATGTCTGACTGATGAAATGCTGTCCAATTACTCACACATACATATTTTATGTGTGTGTGTGTGTGTGTGTGTGTGTGTGTGTGTGTTGTGTGTGTTCGTGTGTGTGTTCGTGTGTGGTGTGTGTGGTGTGCTTGTGTGTGTTCGTGTGTGTGTTCGTGTGTGTGTGTGTGTGTGTGTGAGTGTGTGTGTCGTTCATCTGACCTGGAAACTAATTTATTTATTCATATTTGCATGTATGAGAGTAAATACGACCTAAGTGCTTACAATCGCAAAGCAAGCCCGCTAATCAAACTGACTGTAGCCTTTGTCCGCAGCCCGGTTGTGGGGGAGGGGGCGATTGGGGGATGCGAGGGGGGTGTTGAAGACGATATCATCTGTGTCGGGAGCGGCCTGAAATACCGAACTGAAATACCACGGATACCGTTTCTGATTCCACGCGTCAGAAAGATGAAAAGTTCAACTATTCAATCTGAAATCAGTGGTCATCTCTTGGGCAGCGACGTTCTGGTCATTTAGCGGAGGGGAGAGAGAGGGAGAGAAAGGGGAGAGAGGGGACGGAGAGAAAGGAGAGGGACAGAGGAGAGAGGAAATAGATAGATAGACAGATAGACAGAGAGAGAGAGAGAGAGAGAGAGGCAAACAGAGGAATAGAGAGAGAAATAGATAGATAGATATACAGTTAGAGAGGAGAGAAGACAGAGAGAGAGAGAGAGAGAGAGAGAGGGGGGCAGACAGTGGAATAGAGAGAGAAATAGATAGTAGATATACAGATAGATAGAGAGAGAGAAAGACAGAGAGAGAGAGAGAGGAGAGAGAGAGAGAGGCAGACAGTCGAATAGAGAGAGAAATAGATAGATAGATATACAGATAGATAGATAGAGATAGAGAGAGAGAAAGATACACACACACACACACACAGAGGCAGACAGAGGAATAGAGAGAGAAATAGATAGATAGATATACAGATAGACAGACAGACAGACAGACAGAGGAATAGAGAGAGAGAAATAGATAGATAGATAGATTACAGATAGAGAGAGAGAGAGAGAGAGAGAGAAAGACAGAGAGCGAGAGAGAGAGAGAGTCCAGCCAAGTAAGGAGACACTGGGTGAGAGGCTAGACACTATTCGTAATGATTTTGTGCTGAAACTCGTGGAAATGACGTGTGATATGAGACTGACCCTAGCGCAGTTGTTGGCCACAGCCGTAGCAGGGAGAGATTATGTGGCCGAAGGTCAGCCGTTTTTGGGGTGGGGCTGGGGTGTATTGGATTTGTCATAACAAATCTGGGGATCTTCGGTGGAATTAGTCCAGAAAAGAAGATTAAAATATATCGATTATTAATATCGATAATTGTATAAGCATTGTGTCTGTTGTTGGCGCCGTCATTAGCCGGCGCCATTGTTATTTGGCGCGCTCGAATTGGGTGAGATAATTGGCGGGAAACAGGCAAGAAAGGGTTAGTCATGTTTGAAATCTTCTATTTACATATTCATATAATACGAAAAAAGGTACATTGTATTAGTATGGATATAAATGAGTAATTAGGAGGGATTTCATGAGT
Source organism: Doryteuthis pealeii (assembly GCA_023376005.1). NCBI lineage: Eukaryota > Metazoa > Mollusca > Cephalopoda > Myopsida > Loliginidae > Doryteuthis > Doryteuthis pealeii. The sequence continues at coordinate 21,938,006 of CM042170.1, read as the reverse complement.
GTGAGTGTCTGTGAACAAACACTAATACAAGCAGAAATACAGCATTACATATAATGTATTAGCAGCGGCTACCCGGCGTCGCCTGGGTAGAGAGTTTTTTTAAGTTAGTCCCGCAGATCCGTTATTATATATATTCTGACCCGGAGTGGTAGTACATGTTAGGGTCCATCAATGGGTTAAATAGAAAAAGTGAGTTGTGTTTTGTTGTGGGGTTTTAAGGGGTCAAATAAGAACAAAACGACGGGTAACAAATGTAGGAAAATGTATTAACAAAAGAGTAAACAATTACAGTACAGAGACGTGGAAATTACGTCCGACAATAGAGTTATGAGCTGACTCGTATTGGCTTACTCTACAAGCTATAATTGTCCCTGTTACTTATAGTAACCGTCGGCGCATTCCATTAGTCTATAGGATATATCACCTACAACATGTTTTTAAAAAATTGAATACTCATCAAGAATAAATAAAACAAAACATTGGCATAAAATAGCCCGACAGGGGTTGACATACCATAGAATCCAACCAACTAATGAAAAGTTTTTTTTATTCTACAAACTTGATGGTTTATAAAGTGACTTATACTAAATGAATATTCTTCGAGTGTCTTGTGCAATTGGTCAGTTGTAATGCTTCGCCATTCTTCTTCATTCATCTCTTTCAAAGTCTTCATTCATTCTCTTTTTAAATTTGATTATTTTATGGTTTTTTTTTGTCTTCCTGTCCAATTCAAATCATTTTTTCTCTCTGTTATTTTTCTTCCCTCATTCTCATCTTTCTCTCTTCTTTTCTCTCCTTCTTCGCATTTTATTGACTTAGGTAAACCTTACTTTAAAATCTCTTTTTTTTGTTTATTTATTTCTCTTTATCGTTTTAACCTTTATACACCCTCTTTTCCAATATTTCATATTCTTTTACCCCTCTCTCTCTCTCTCTCTCTCTCTCTCTCTCTCTCTCTCTCTCTCTCTCTCTCTCTCTCTCTCTCTTCATATATAGATATATTTTCCCATATCATATAGGGTTGTAATTTAGAAACTTTAGAAACCAGTTTAGGTGAATGACAGACTCCGAATTCAAATCTGTTCAACTCTGCTTTGGCATTAAATAACCCACGAAAGTAGATATGTCATTAACAAAGAAGCTAAACCAATCCAAACAAACATGACTGATATATACATATATAGATAGATAGATAAATAGATAGATTGTGTAGTGGCCTATTGTCGGCATCAGCTTGACAGCGAGGGAGTCTATCTCCGTTTCGCTAGCACTAGACAAGGGAGATTGTTATAGCTTAGAGGAAGCACCACATCTACCGTCAACTCCTAGATACTGTACCACACAGCTCAGATTACCCAAGCTGTGCTATTCATACACAGATTTGGCGGAGACCGGTATCGAACCTGGAACTTTGCGATTTCAATGTGGATGCTCAACCGACTAAACTAAACCAGTCCCTTCAAGTTAAACCGACTCCTTCACTGAAATAGATTTTTTTTATTTAATGGCATATCAACTTTCGTGGATTATCTAATGCCAATGCAAGCCTAGTATAAAAACAGTAGTGTTACTATTTAACCCATAACCGGAGATTATGTCGCATATGCCATTAACCAAAGAAACCAAACCAAAGCAAATATGTGTGTATGTTTTCAACGAATAAAAATTGTAAGTATGACGGTTCAATAGTGTGGCTAAAATCCAAGCGATGATTTTGTCACGTGATTCAGAGGCGCTGTAGACGCAGTGACATTAGGAACAATGAATCAAACTGGATAATCGAAGTGACACTGAAATAAAAGAGTTAATTTTGTTCTCGAGAAATGCGATAGGAAAAAAAAGGGAAGAGTAGTAAAATGAAAGTAGAAATCAAAGCGAAAGATGAACTGAAAGCGAAAGTGAAAGTAGAGCTGAAAGCGAAAGTGAAAGTAGAAATGAAAATGAAAGTAGTACTGCAAGTGAAAGTTCAATTACATTTGATGATCAGTATATTTACTTTTTTGTTTTTATCTGTCAGGATCAGAAAACTTGCCACAAGTGTAAATTGAATCGGATAGCTGAATTACGAGACAGGGATTTAAATGGATGAGCCAGGGCCTAGTCCATTGAAGGAAAGCACAAATGAAATTAAAAACAGCCGGCTCGGAGTCGAGAGGGGACAAATAATAAGAAACGAATGACAGAAAAAAAACAGGAAGAGAAAATAAGTATGATAATATACGGGGATAAAATGAAATAGGGAGAGATAAAAGAAATAAAGGAAAAGAGAAAGTATATAAGATGGTAAGGAGAAAGAGAGAAAGAGGTGTACAGAAGGGAGTGTAGACGGAAAGAAGAAGGGAATATACGAAGAAGTTTAATTAAAAATGACAAGGAAAAAAGTAAAGCTGAAGAAAAGGAGATGTATGAATGCAGGTGCGATGAATGAGGTGACAAAAAAGGATCGAGTGGGAGAATGAAAGAGAACATTAGGGAAAAGGAACAAGAGAGTACAAAAATCCTTAGATGACGACTGGATAAAGAAGAAGAAGAAGAAGAAGAAGAAGAAGAAGAAGAAGAAGAAGAAGAAGAAGAAGAAGAAGAAGAAGAAGAAGAAGAAGAAGAAGAATTAAGTAAGCAAAGAAAAATTAGGGAAGAAAGAAAAGAAAAGAAAGGAAATGAAAACGAAGCAACGAAAGGAAAGAAAGGAAAGAAGATGATGTAAGGAAGAAAGAAGGAGAAAAAGAAGAAATAGGGGAAAGAAAATGAGTGAAGGAAAGAAGATAAAGAAGAATAAGTAAGGAAAGAAAGAAAACTAGAAAAAGAAGAAGAAAGAAAGAAAGAAAGAAAGAAAGAAAGAAAGAAAGGGGGTAGAGAAACAACAGGAAGGAAAGAAAATGAATTAAATAAGGATAAAAAATAAAAGAATGTAAGAAAGAAAGAGAGGAAATAAAAAATAAGGAGAGAAAGGAAAGAAGAAAAAGAAGAAGAAATAGGGGAAAGAAAAAGAATGAAGGAAAGAAGATGAAGAAGAATACGTATGGAAAGAAATAAACCTAGAAGAAGAAGAGGAAGAACAAGAAGAAGAACAAGAAGAAGAAGAACAACTAGAACAAGAACAAGGAGAAGAACAACAACATCAACAACAACAACAACAACAAGAAAGTAAGAAAGAAAAAAAGAAAGAAAGAAAGAAACAGATAACGAAAGAAAAAGAATGAAAGAAGAACAAGAGAAACAAGAGCAAGTAAAATGAAAATGAAAAGACCAACCCAAAATACAATGATTAGATACATTCCGACAGATTAAAAAAAAACCACAATGTTTTGAAGCGTATAAAAAGATTAATATTTCTTCTTTTAAAAACTCATTACGTGTTTCGTAAAATACAATTCACTGAAATATATAAAGACTTTATCTAAAAGATCTTATAATGTGAAAATAAGTCAAATGTCACACATTCTATTTCATTCCTTCAGTTATAAGAAGAGTGAGAAACGACTGGAAACTCTCTCGTCTATCGGTGTACAGTGACTAGACTGTTCAATAATGCCCGGTAAATAAAAATTAACTAAAAAAGCTTATTTTTCAAATATAAATGAAAAAGAAAGAAAATCTAACCCTAAAAAAAAGAGATCTGATTTTTCAAAAGAGATTCTCTATTATTTTGAATTATAACCCGTCGGTCTCTACCGAGCTAAAGGGCTCACAGAATCTCCGAAATTGGCCGTCAAGATCGTATTTTCTGCATCAACCAAGGATTGCAGGGTCTCTATATTTGCTGAAAGTCTAGCCGAATGCCTACGTTGTGTTAAGATCTCAAACGACTAGAAATCTGCTATAGAAACTGATTTCCAAGGTTAACGGCGGTCCAGTGGTCACATAAAAAACATTTCAAAACCTAAATCGGTCACAGAATTTTCAGAGTTTTGTTTTCATCTTTAATTCTGTTTGTAAAAACGCAACGTTCCGGCCGCTGTACTCTCTAGCCTTCGTCAGACGCCTCTTTTCTATCTATGAAGAAGAATAAGTAAGGAAATATATAGCAATGTCCTACCATTGGAAATCATTTTGAATTGTTTGACTGTTGATCAAACAAGTTGTAGAACTTTTGAAAATCTAATTGAAAAAAGAACTGAATGGTTTTGCACACCAACCAATCCAAGAAGCGCCACGAGAAGCATCGCGATCAAATATGAACAAAAAGAAGGAAAATCATCCCTCAAAAGAGAGATCTGAATTTTCAAAAGAGATTCTCTATTATTTAAAATTTTCAGACTGTTGTACACATTTTTAATGTTGTGTGTAAAAACACAACGTTTCGGCCGCTGTAATCTCTAGCCTTCTTCGGGCGCTCCCTGTCTATCGAAACATAGTAATGCCCTAACCTTGGTAATCATTTTGATTTGTTTGTCGGTTAACAAAACAAGGTTTAATTCAAATAATGACGTAATAGTTTTTGCACACCTATCAATCCAACAAGTGCCATGAGAAGCGTCATGATCAAATATGAATGAAAAGAAAGAAAATCTATTCCTAAAAAAAGAGATCTGATTTTTCAAAAGAGATTCTCTATTATTTGAATTTTCAGACTGTTGATCTCATCTTTAATGCTGTATGTAAAAACACAACATTTCGGCCGCTGTAATCTCTAGCATTCTTTGGGCGCTCCCTGTCTATCTAAATATAGCAATGCCCTAACCTTGGAAATCATTTTGATTTGTTTGTCTGTTGATCAAACAAGTCGCAGGACTTTTGAAGATCTAATTCAAATAATGACGTAATAGTTTTTGCACACCTATAAATCCAAGAAGTGCCATGAGAAGCGTCATGATATGAATGAAAAGAAAGAAAATCTATCCCTCAAAAAAGAGATCTAATTTTTCAGAAGAAAGGGATTCTCTATTATTTTGAATTTTCAGACTGTTGTTTTCATCTTTAATGCTGTATGTAAAAACACAACGTTTCAGTCGCTATAATCTCCAGCCTTCTTCAGATCTAAACATTTTGATGTATGATACATGTTCCCTTGCTGGTAATTACGCCTGTTCTAAATAAAATGGCAGTACTTTTTACTCACCCTCGTATACATATACAAAATTAGGGATGTGATCTACACAGGACCAGCTTCCTTTTGATCTGATACATGTTCCTGTGTTGGAAATTACATCTGTCCTAAACAAAATGGCATTACTTTTTTACTCACCCTCATATAAATATACAGAAGTAGGGATGTGATCCACAGAGGACCAACTTCATTTTGATGTATGATACATGTTTCTGTGTTGGTAATTACACCTGTCATAAACAAAATGGATTTACTTTTTGACTAACTTATGTGGAGAAGTAGGGATGTGGTCCACAGAGAACAGCTTAATTTTAATGTATGATACATGTTCCTGTATTAGTAATTATACCTGTCCTAAACACACTGGCATTACCTTTTGACACACCTATATGGAGAATTAGGGATGCTATCCACAGAGGACCAGCTTCATTTTGATGCATGATAAATCTTCCTGTGTTGGTAATTACACCTGTTCTAAACAAAATAGTATTACTTTTTTACTCACCCTCGTATACGTGTACAAAAGTAGGGATGTGATCCACAGAGGACCAGCTTCCATTTGAAGTATAATACACGTTCCTGTTGGTAATTACACCTGGTCTAAACAAAATGGCATTACTTTTTGACACACCTATGTGGAGAAGTAGGGATGCGATACATAGAGAACCAGTTTCATTTTGATGTATGATACTCGTTCCTGTGTAGGTAATTACACCTGTCCTAAATAAATTGGCATTACTTTTTGACACACCTATGTGGAGAAGTAGGGATGCGATCCATAGAGAACCAGCTTCATTTTGATATATGATACACGTTCCTGTGTTGGTAATCATACCTGTCATAAACAAATTGGCATTACTTTTTGATTCACCTATGTGGAGAAGTAGGGATGCGATACATAGAGAACCAGCTTCATTTTGATGTATGATACACGTTCCTGTGTAGGTAATTACACCTGTCCTAAATAAATTGGCATTACTTTTTGACACACCTATGTGGAGAAGTAGGGATGCGATCCATAGAGAACCAGTTTCATTTTGATATATGATACACGTTCCTGTGTTGGTAATCATACCTGTCATAAACAAAATGGCGTTACTTTTTGATTCACCCTCGTATATGAATTATTGACGTGACTATGAGAAGAAACTAGTAGCCGTTCGCTTTTTGTTATTTACATCAACGTTTTTGAAACAAAAGAAAAATCTTAGAATAGAAAATTTTGAGTGTCAAGATAATATTTGACATTAGATCATCCCTTGATAACAAAGGTTTGTTCAATTCTCTTGAGTAGGATTGAAGTGCGAACTCTTCTTCTTTTTTTGTTTTTAGACCAACAAAAATCTATTCATGAAGAAGTCTATAAATTTATACGCCACCTATGTAAATGTCAGTGAATTAATTTTGTTTTTGTTTTTTTATCATCTGTCTGCATTTGCTTTTTAGAGATCAGTGCGAGGAAGTTCTTTTACGTCTCACATGCTCGCATATGAAAGCAAGAAATCAATAACTTCGCTTATTTGTTTTGTCTATGAGTATTACGTTATGTCTTCTTGCTTTTATTACACCGACTTTCTGTACTGGTGTAGACTGTAGAACTTTTATAACTAACGTTGTTTTTTTGGTTTTGTTTGTATGTATAGCAACCAGCCAAAAACTAAGCCGTTTTCATCTGGAACTTTTAACGGAAATCTATACATATATAAAAGGGCAGTTGTGTGTATGTGTATGTCCGGAGGAAACTTCGAAAATAAAACAATTAACGACAAAGTAAATATATATACACATCAAATATCACCAGGGCTTGGTTTTTGAGGAAAAATAATAAAGATTTGATTTATATTTATGAAAAGGATTTTTTTTTAAATAAAATTTAAATGATAACAGAATGGAATTTTTTTTTTTTTTGCATTTAATATTTTGAATAGTAGACATTAAGGTTTATTTTCAGAGTGGTTGGATCAATGCAAGGTCTTTTTTTATATGGGGATTTTAATGGGGCATCCGAGGAGGATCCAACTCATAGGGGACTAACTTTAAAAGAATACCCCTTCTACCCTGGCGATACGTGGTGGCCACTTCTACTATTTAATAAATGCCTTCTTTCACTTTTAAAATGTAAAAGAATGGTCGAACCATATTTTTCTCCAGGAAATATGAATAGCTTTTTTATTTTATCTTAGGATTTTACGGCATGACAACCCTTGTTGGCTTATTTTATGCCGAAGACATTTTGTTCCATTCATATACAGCAGCCAGCCCAAAACCTTACTTCTAGAACTTTCCACGGACATATTTGATAAATGTATTCTTCCATTTTTAAAGTATAAAAGAATGGTCAAGCCATAATTTTTCTCCCAGAAATATGAATAGCTTTTTCTTTCTACCTTTTATTTTAGGATTTTACGGCATGACAACTCTTGTTGGGTTATTCTATGACGAAGACGGTTTGTTCCCTTCATATACAGCAACCAGCCCAAAATCTTTCTTCTTGAAATTTCAACGGGAATATTTAATAAATATATTCTTCCATTTTTAAAGTGTAAAAGAATGGTCAAGCCATATTTTTCTCCAGGAACTTTAAATAGCTTTTTCTTTCTATCTTTCATTCTAGGAATTTACGGCATGACAACCCTGTTGGGAAGAGTAACAAATCACATAGATTCAGGTGAGGCAAGTAGGTAGTTTGCTCGAGCACAGTGAACTCTCGGATACTTAGGGCTGCGTGGGCAGGTGCGTTGTCATAGTGTAGCACCCAGGAGTTGTCCTGTCACATCTCTCGCCTCTTCTCGCGCACTGAAGGAAGTGAACGCTGCAGTATCTCTTTGTAGATTCGTTTATTGTCTGACCCTGTGGCAAGAACTCACAGTGGATGATGCCCCTCCCTCACATCATTTGTGATAGCAGTCTTGGAAATTTTCTGACATACATCACATATTGGAAAAAATTTTACACACCTAAGTATTATAGAAATCACGTTGGACTCCCTGGCCTTCTCTAATCAAGGAATTAATGTCGATGAAAATAAGGAGAAAAAAAATGAAAACCAATGAGTACCCAAAAAATAATTTACTCAAATAAATGATATAGACCATGACCAGACTGTTCCAGAAACAAATCCGCCCTGTCGACTGGGGCGTTAGAATGCACCGACTGCACCTCTGTAGAGGGGTAAGACTCCCCCAAAATGGCCACTTGTTGGCCGTAGGTGGTGATCCGTGATGCTTAAGGATAGAACCCTGATGGCTGAGCAGTCCATGGCATGCAGCACTCCACTTTGACCCTATCTTGGGCTAGACGGGTGGTCGGAGAGGCTCCCTCCGATCAATCGGCTGGTCATGTCAAGCCCTAGCACCTATATGATTTTCCCAACCCTATTGCCCTTATGGCAAGCCCCAACCCCTTTTTATCATATGGGAGCTAGAAGGCAGTGACTGAGAGTCTACATGTCCTGGGAATGACGTTAAACTCTATC
>CM042170.1:21924484-21926984 GCA_023376005.1 Doryteuthis pealeii | reverse complement strand
TACACATGAAAACCACTCTGCTCTTATAGCACTGAGGACTTTTCTACGCAACACTTTTCTTATTTACTCTACTTCATTATATATATATATATATATATATATATATATATATATATATATATTATATGGCGGGGGAATAAAAAGGCCTTAGATACTATGGGTATCGTGATAATGGACCTTTTCCACTCGTGGGTATCTGGTGCCCCAGATACCCACGCCCCAGATACCCATGCCCGATACCCACGAGTGGAAATGGTCCATAATCACGATACCCATGGTATTAAAGGCCTTTTTATTCACAAATAAATTTGCTCTGTTAATAAAGATTAAACATTGTGCTCTCATACGGAACCTGAAGTCTACAACAAATTACTGTTAGAGAATAGGATTAGCCTAGAATCACCTTGTATCTAGAAACTTGGTACCCCAACAAAGAAGTATATATATATATAATTGGTAAAAAGGTTTAAAATCGGTCATTTTGCGGTTATAGATCTATTTCTGCCTACAGGTATCTACGTATACCTATGAATTTCAAAGGTATATATATATATATATATATATATATATATATATATATGGATGATATCAAGTGTTTCCTTGATAGGGTCAAACCAAATTTGAGAACTCAAACGTACATATAAATATTTGTGAATATTTGAACATATACGGGGTATTATAAATAAATGGATTCCTCGGTACAGATATAAATGTGTTTCATTTTTTAAATTTAATCCATAGATGGGACACTAACAGGTATTACCACTCGGAGTGGACTTGGGAGCAATGGCGACCAAGAGATGCTCCACATTCCCAACATTCCCAGAACTGAAACTTCACCACTAGATGCAGTTTAACTGCATACCCAAGTCACTAACACCTGCAGCCACCACCTTCAATGTCTGGAAAATACAATGTGTATCAAATAATTATCGAGATTTCTTTGTACTTTTTGACACACCTTGAATTCTAAAAGATTTAATCTTCCATTCATTGTTCATTTCTATCTTGGTAAATACAGCTTCAAACTCGCCACTTTTATGACACACCTTGTATTCTGAAAAAATTAACGTTCCATTCATTGTTCATTTCCATTTTGGTATATCCAGCTTCAATCTCTATACTTTTATGACACACCTTGTATTCTGAAAAAAATATTGAGGTTCCATTCATTGTTCATTTCTATCTTGGTAAATAAAGCTTCAAACTCGCCACTTTTATGACACACCTTGTATTCTGAAAAAAAGTAACGTTCCATTCATTGTTCATTTCTATCTTGGTAAATACAGCTTCAAACTCAGCACTTTTATGACACACCTTGTATTCTGAAAAAATTAATGTTCCATTCATTGTTCATTTCTATCTTGGTAAATACAGCTTCAAACTCGCCACTTTTATGACACACCTTGTATTCTGAAAAAAATAAAATTCCATTCATTGTTCATTTCTATCTTGGTAGAGACAGCTTCAAAATCGGCACTTTCATGACATACCTTGTATTCTGAAAAAAATTAACGTTCCATTAATTGTTCATTTCTATCTTGGTAAATACAGCTTCAATCTTGATACTTTTATGACACACCTTGTATTCTGAAAAAAATTAACGTTCCATTCATTGTTCATTTCCATTTTGGTATATCCAGCTTCAATCTCTATACTTTTATGACACACCTTGTATTCTGAAAAAAATATTGAGGTTCCATTCATTGTTCATTTCTATCTTGGTAAATAAAGCTTCAAACTCGCCACTTTTATGACACACCTTGTATTCTGAAAAAAAGTAACGTTCCATTCATTGTTCATTTCTATCTTGGTAAATACAGCTTCAATCTTGATACTTTTATGACACACCTTATATATGATAAAAGGGTAGGGGGTGTTTGCCAAAGCGTTCCGTGTGTAAGCATCACGGTTAGCCGCACACAGCCAACAGATGGCGCCATTGGTAGTATTTCCCCCTCTACATAGGTGCAATCGGCGTATTCTACGACCCCAGCCTACAGAGCGGCCATAGAGTAGTACTGACACGGCTATGTCTGGAAAAAAAATGCACTAATTACATCTACACCGATGTTTACTTCAGGTTTAATGAGCAGGAAAAAGTTATGCAACTCTTTGAATGCGGATGAGCCTAAACAAAGGATTCTTGGATGATTTACTTACAATAAAACATTTTAGATTCTTGGCAGAATGTTATTATTTTGACTAGCTTTTCGTATTTGATTTCATTTCTGTATTGAGGAACCACCCAAAGCGAATCGAGTAAATCATACGTGAGGGACAGTAGCCTCACCGTGAAATGAAAAAAGAAGAAAACATTTTGAAGTTTTCTTTTCAATTTTTTTCTTATCTTTTTTGTTACACCCACACCCCAACCGTTTCTTTTGTGTTTAAGAGTTTAGTGAATTACTTACTATACCTACTGTGTAGGTATTTGCATATTGAAGAAATTGGATTTCTCTTACCTTGTTTACCAGTTGCTAATCTGATATCTCCTCCC
>CM042170.1:21916984-21919484 GCA_023376005.1 Doryteuthis pealeii | reverse complement strand
TAATAAATTATTTTATTTAATTTTTATTATTTTATTTCATTTTGTTATTTAAAAATAATAATAAATAGAATAATGTACACATGGATAAACTCCTGACCGAAACACGTGTAAGTTAAATTAATTGAAATAATCCTGTTTTATCCATTCAATACTTTCCTTCCTTTATTTTTATTTTCAACATATATATATATATATATATATATATATATATATATATATATATGAGTATATATAAAAAAAGATATGAAAACACCACAAAATGCTGTTAAAGTGAAAACATTTTATAACTTCGCTGATATTGAACAATATTTCGATTTTATGAAAATCCGCTCTTAACAACACGGAGTATAAACAAGCTCTGATGACGATTTTCATAAAATCGAAATATTGTTCAATATCAGCGAAGTTATAAAATGTTTTCACTTTAACAGCATTTTGTGGTGTTTTCATATCTTTTTTATATATACTCATACCGTCGGATTCATTTCCTTTCTTTTAACTCACACACACACACACATATATATATATATTTATATATATATATATGTGTGTGTGTGTGTGTGTGTGTGTGTGTGTGTGTGTGTGTGTGTGTATTTGGAAAGTGAATGACTTATCGGGGAATATAAAATATCGAGTCAGTCGCAACTTCGACCGTCGATAAAATAATTAACCGAATTAGTTGGCGTTATAAAGAATATAAGAGTGCTCAATACGTTATAAGAGCAGATGAAATCTCGAGGATAAATCTTATAATAAATCCATTAGCAAGAAGAGATAACTGTAATTTCATTCTTTACTTTCTATTTTCACTCAATAGTTAAACTGGAAAAAAATTAGCAATGAAAGACGAGAGTGATGGAAGAGTAAGTTTCAGTTCATCTATTTTGCAATTATACCTCCCTATGATTCACATCTTTTTATCTGCATTCTTATTTAGTTTCATTAGCCTTTCTAATTTAATATATTTTATTACATTATAACTTAAATACTTGCAACCGTAGGGTGCATATATTTGCTAGTGATGATAATAAATAATTATATAAACACACACAAATATATTTTAAATATATATTTTTGAATATATATTTTTGAATATATATTTTTGAATATATATTTTGAATATATATGGTAATTACAACAAACACATAATACGGTCACATGTATTAAGACAGAAAAAAAAATAACTCATAAATTCAACAAGTAATAGTTGTATTAAAACAAATAGATTACAGTAATCAAAAATACTGATCAAAGTCCTGCAGAATATGCTTTTAAAAAAGTTCATGTAATTAGAAAAAGAAAGAGTTAACTCCAATAGAGAAAAGAAAGGGTAATGCTCTATATATCAGCACTGAAGTAACTTGTAGAGAGAGAAATATATAGCTTGTAATACCTTCAGTGGTAGGCAAATATTTCAGAGTCGAGCGACATGGAATGTTTACGCATAAGTTTGTTTTCTCTTCTGTTCTTCAAAAACCATCGCTTTTTATAGGACTCCCTAGGATCGAAATCGAAGAAAGCTTTTTGATTTAGTGCATCCTGAGACGCACATATTTGCTTTCAATGAGTCCCCAGTAAAATTTATGGGTCCTAACTAAAGCCATCTAACCTCTACCTTGTAACCTATCCTGTTTAATTCACTTCTAAAAAAAACTATTGAAATATATTTACAGCTAGCTTGAAATGGTGAGGGAAGAAAAAAGAAAAACACTGGGTCACATGGATGGGATTTTACTGCATCCTTTTTGTTGTGATGTTAGTCCCAACAGTAAAAAGAAGTCAAGTCGAGATGGGGTAAAATAAGACAAGTGTATTTACAATTAATGGTACATGTACGACTAGCTTGTCGTTAACGGGAACAGTCCTCCCTTTCCACTCGGTGTCTCACTATTTATAGTGAGAACCGGTGCATGTTCTCCACTGTAGGAACGGCCGGTACAACACTTTTAGATTTTTGTGCATCAGGGCAGGACGCGTACCTATCAGCACCTCTGATTATTGTAATCTGATTCCTTCTGCTCTTATAATGAAGTAACCATCAGTTTGGTTCGAAGTTTCCTGATTGCTCCCGATTACGACATGAAGGCTCCTGAATTCGGCAAGAACGTTACAGAGTTCAGAGAGAAGGTTCCCGAGTTCAAAGATTAGGTTACCGTGTTCGAGAATGTCCCTGAATTCTCCAGAAACACCAAAGAATGCCGGAGGGCACATCGTCCGAAACGTTGTGCCTATAACAATTAAGATGAGGTAAAAATAATCCAGAATTATCCAAATTAACCAGAATTTGATTTATATTAATAATTTAAGGAAGTGAACATTTTTTAAAACTCTTTCTTTTCGTTTGGAAAAACAAATTCTACTTAAAAATGTCCAGCATTTTTAAATCGTTTCGTGTGGACAAACAATGTAATTTATTGAGCGAACACTCCACGTCTCAGTGGACCTGGGAGTAATGGTGATGAAGGGGTACTCTACACTCCCCAGAGCTCTAAAATTAGAA
>CM042170.1:21909484-21914484 GCA_023376005.1 Doryteuthis pealeii | reverse complement strand
ATATATATTATATATATATATATATATATATATTATATATATATATATATATACCTGTGTGTGTGTGGTTGAAAATATAGGAACAGTGGATATAACAATACAGCAACTAAATTCAATTGATATTTTACCTCGGTATTTAGTAAAGGTTCCTCAGAATTTAGTGTGAATTTATGCGAATCGGCACTCATTGCAAACTGCAGAGTGGTGAAACAAAAATCGTAGCTCAAGAGAAGAAAATCAAAATTGAAAACGGATAAACAACAGATTCAAAAAAATATTCTCAAAAAATATATTTTTTTAAAATAACCCAATCCGCCAGATCACAAACCTTCACTGACAGTAGTCATCACACACTAACCCACATCCTGACTATCAAATTTCTTCAAAGGCAATAAAATGACCCCATAAAAATACCATACCCCACAAATTAAATCCATCTTTTCCTGCACCAAAAATTAACTTTTCAGTATGAAAGCAGACTGTAAAAAGCATTTGACTTCACAATAAATTCAGAGGAAGACAGTGCTAAATATCATTGATAGAGCACTTATATTTAAGGTGGGGCGGACATAGAGCGTTGGTCTGAAGATCGCATTGGGGAGAAATTGTTAGTAATCAGGTATGGACACCATGTCCTCGTTACCTTAACTTATATATATATATATATATATATATATATATATATATATATATTATATATATATTAAGAATATATATATATATATATATATATTAATAAAAAAATATATATATATATTAAGAAATTTGAAAAAACAAGTGTTCGAAAAATGAGATGAATTTTTTTATCGATGCATAAACGTTTCGGTTTCTATAAACCTTCATCAGGATGTATTATGGGGTGAAGAAATTGATGGATGTTTTATAGATGACAGGAGATAAAAAAAAACTTTATAAAATTTTTTTTTATTGTTGTTGTGTAACTGTATTTATATATATATATATATAGTGCTTTTTTCGAACATCTCGGAAATTCTCCGTATTTCAAACGATTTCATTTAAAACAATAAGGATTTACTCTGACGAAGGCCGCTATTTCTTTGTATACTAAAAAAGATTCTGTAGTTTTTTCTATTATTGTTATTGTTATTTTATTTTGTATATAAAATGATAATAGATAGAATACATGTATGCATGGATAAATTCCTGGCCGAAACACGTGTCAGTAAAATAAAATAAAATAAATCCTATTTTATCCATTCAACATTTTCTTTCCTTTATTTCTCATTTCAACATGCCGTCGGATTCGCTTCCCTTTTCAATTTACACACACACACACACACACACACACACACATATATATATATATATATATATATATATATATGATGGATTCTCCCGTCGATCGACATATGAGTGTTCATACAATGAACATCCGCACAGTGATTTGTTTATAGTGGTGAAAGCTTGTGTTGGACCATCCACACTTTTTGGCACAGTCGATTGGAAAGAATTGGTGCATCAAGGGTTGCCATAAAACGCAATCAAAACCCGACCTCAGGAATTTTGAATTCAGAGTTATCCCTCCCCTAGACTGGTTACCTACCCAAGGCTGAAGGGCCCAATCTGCCCTACTATCTAACCCATAGCTGGAGGGAATTTTGAATTCAGAGTTATCGCTCTCCTAGACTGGTTACCTACCCAAGGCTGGAGGGCCCAGTCTGCCCTACTATTTAACCCATAGCTGGAGGAAGAATATATGGATTCATACCTTATATATACTAGCAAATATATGCACCCTCCGGGTGCAAGTATTTAAGTTTTAATGTAATGAAATATCGTATTAAATTAGAAAGTCTAATAAGAATGCAGATAAAAAGATTTGAAACAGAGTGGGGGTATAATAGAAAAATAGAAATGAAACTTACTCTTCCATCACTACCGTCTTTCATTGCTGAATTTTACTTATCTAACTATTTAGTTAAATTAGGAAATAAAGAATAACATTGGATTGTTAATGGATTTCATTTAAGATTCATTGGAGAGATTTTTGCTTATATTCATTAAGATAAAATCAAACAGTTAGAAATCAATAATACTAAGCACATATTTAATAAAATCACATTTTTAATATCAATATGCAAATTAGCCTTCCCGTTCACACTGCAAACCGCTATTTTTTGTATATATAAACACAATAGCATGTTATTAGTATGTAGATATGGACAACACTAATAAAAAGGTGAAGCAATTTTATTAATAATTGAGGTTTAAATGTAAATAAAATCATGAAGAATGTGAAAAACACACAATCTCCATTATAATAAGATATATATATATATATATATATATATATATATATATGTATACATATATATATATATACATAAGATTATACTGTTTTTAAACCTGGAACGTATAATTTAAAACCCGTCATAACTCGATGAACAACCCTATGTAACATTATCAGTCAGTTAGTTGGACACAGACAGAAATATATAAACAAAGTGATATATGAAAACATAAGAAATTAAATATTTGAAAGTTAAAAGAAAATAAATAAGAAAAAGATTTGGCGCCGACTCGACTATTATCATTTACATTAAAATAACTAAACCCATTTAGAATGATAACAACATTCCACCCAAAACAGACCCACTAAACTAAATATCTAAAAAGAAAAAGAAATTTAGTTTTTGAGTAATTTTTGGTTCTAAAAACCACAAGACTAGTGACGCTAAAAAGGCGTTCATGGGACGCCATACATTCCAACATGGCCGAATAACATTTTTTTTCCTGAATCAAAATTCTAAAAAACAATTTAGATAATGTTAGGTTGGCTGTCAAGCATTCCTTAATGCTATAACGCTGCTTGCATCGTCTGTTGTCTTCTGGAGGACCACCCATGGACACACTTTAAACATCGATAAATATTAATAGTCATGTTTCTTAATTGTACGATCGTTATCATCTTGCAATACTCTATGGTTAAAAATATATTACCATTAATCAAGTTTCGTGTGCATTGCACAATCCTCAGATGCGTGAATAGCAATATATATATATATATATATATATATATATATATGTGTGTGTGTGTGTGTTTGTGTGTGTGTGTGTGTGTGTGTGTTTGAAGAAAGGAAGTGAATCCGACGGTATGTAGTATATTAAGAAAAATGAAAAAACACAGGTTTAAATGTGTTAAGTGGTGAGTTTATTGGCCGACGCTACAGTGTTTCGATCTATTAATTAGATCATCTTCAGGGCATTTGTTGATATATGGAAGGTGATAAGAAATTATTTATCACAGAATAACGAGAAAAGCGAGTGGTAGTCATTGTTATTCATCTGTTTAAGATTTTTTGAGGTTTGAAAAAGGGGACGGTTTGAAATATGACGTCAAATATATATATATATATATATATAATATATATATATATATATTATTTATTTATTTATTTTACAGAGTTTTCACAGATCAATGTTCATCATAAACAGCGACCCAGGTTTCATGATTGATCTGTGAAAACTCTGTAAAATAAATAAATATTAGCTCTCACAATTTGTGATTGAGCACTGTATTTTCTTTGTTTCATCACAAAAAAAAATTGTTTATATATATATATATATATATAAATCTAATGTGTGCAGATCTCTAAATGATCCATGCTACCTTTGTCTACAAGAAAAGATAACTATAATTACATTCCAGGATAAGAAAAACCTTTTAAATGATAGATTTGAATCAATCTGCAATTGTAGACATAGGTTGGGTCGGTCACTAAAATATAGTTAGAACAACATTACTAAATTTAACTAAATAAATTAATTTTTTTCGGAAATAGTTATTCATTTTAAATAAGATAAATACAAAAAACGAAAATAAAAACTATGAATTAGTAATATTAAACCCATAGAATATAATTAGAATAACATTTTAACTGATTTTACTAGCTATTATTTATAATTAGAATTTAATTGATAACAATATAGAAATAAGAATTAAGGAATGAATACACGTGTGGAACGATTCATTGTTTTTTCTTAGTTTTCGCGCGCGGGCCGCATGCAAAGATTGAGAGAAAAATAACGTAGCCTTCAACCGTTATTATCCGAAAAATATATTTAATTTAACTAAGGAATTACATCGACTTAGTTAACGAAGGGTAGGGTCCTGAGGAAATCATATCAATTTGATTGAAACCATGGTAGACCCTTTATTTTTCCTCTAATAATAATATTATTAGTATTTATATATATAATATATATGTGTGTGTGTGTGTGTGTGGTGTGTGTGAATATATATATATATATATATATATATATATATATATAGTCATACACGGACACGTGTTTCGACTTATCAAGTCTCTTCATGTGGCTAGACATTTTGTGAGCTAACTACAGCCATGATAGAACCCCGTAGTAGTCGGACAAGTTAACCGCTCGGCCATCGTCACCCACAGAATATATATACAAAACGAATTGTTTGAAACTAAAAAAAAAAAAAAAAAAAAAAAACAGAAAATAAAAAAGAAATGATAAGAATTCTGTTTTGTTTAAACAAACTTGTTTGAATATATATATACATGTATATCTATCTATCTATCTATCTGTCTGTCTGTCTCTCTCTCTCTCTCTCTTATATATATATATATATATATATATATATATATATGTGTGTGTGTGTGTGTGTGTGTGTGTGTGCATAGAATAGAATAGTCTATATATATGTATATATATTAATGTGTATGATTGACACTGTTATACTAGAAAAAAAGTAGTAGTAATACAACCTACAGTGTTATTAGAAGAGTGCTCAATATCTGTGATAGAGCGTTGATAGATAAATAAATGAACAAATAAAAGCTTTAGCATTTATTAATTAACATATGAACAATCTTTACGACCGGTCGTAAATATTGTTCATATGTTAATAAATAAGAGCAAACCTTCTATTTGTCCATTTATTTATCTATATGTATATATCTTATTATAATGGAGATTGTGTGTTTTTCTGTCTGTAACCGAAACTATATTAC
>CM042170.1:21889484-21899484 GCA_023376005.1 Doryteuthis pealeii | reverse complement strand
ACATTTCAAACGAATTTAACTAAAATAAGTTTTACACTAAACAGATGGATCCGACACTTCTAATACATTTATCTGCCCGGATTATAGTGGCTTTTCAAACACTTTTAAAAAATTTGTTAAACTTTTAAAAACAGTTTCTTTCACGATGACCTAAGTCGAAACTAGTTGAGAAAAATAAAAAAAAGCATAAAAAATATTCTTGTTTGTCTTATCACTTTCTGTTCCTCATATATATATAATATTATATTATATAATATATATATATTATATATATATATATATATATATATGTGTGTGTCTGTGTGTCTGTGTGTCTGTGTGTCTGTGAGTGTGTTAACAGTGTCATTTTGGATGGTGTGATTTTTAATCAGAGAGTGTTGCCAGATGATAACGGTCGTACTTTTAAGGAACACGAGTATTAATATATAGATCATTGATGACCAGAGGAAACAAAAAATACCCCCTTCTAATTAAACAATTTTTCTTCTCTGGACAATAAATTCAATCGATCTTCTGGCTTCTTTCAGTGATGGAGTGAATAATTTATGAGAAAAAAGCGACAGTCGACAAAAAAAAATGGCCACGCAAAATAATCAAATAAAACCTAAGGAAAATAATTAATCATGCCTTGAATTTTTGTTCGGAATAAAACAAACAATAACAACATTGTTAAGACTGCCACGTGGAATCGATCCACTATTTCACGTCTGTCTATTCACCCAAATGATAACAATATCTAGAAGAAAATACAACAACAGCGATAATAATAATAATCTTATTATAATGGAGATTGTGGGTTTGTCTGTCTGTAACCGAAACTATATTACTATACAAGTTTCAATTCCTTTAGTTATTTACATCATATTCTCCATGATTTTATTTTTATCTAAACCTCAATTATTAATAAAATTGTCTTACATTATTAATACTGTTAACTATGTCTACATACTGACAACATGCAAATATATTTATATACACAACAAAATAGCGGTTTTACAGTGTGAACGAGAAGGCTAATTTGCATATTAATATTAAAAAATCGAATTTAATAAATATGTGTTTAGTATTATTGATTTCTAATTGTTTGGGTTTTATTTTAATGAATATAAGCAAAAATCTCTTCAATGAATCTTAAATGAAATCCATTAACAAGATAAAATAAACTGTCATTTTATTCTTTACTTCCTCTATAATGTAAATACTTAAATTAGAAAAAAAAAACAATGAAAGACCGAGAGTGATGGAAGAGTAAGTTACAGTTGTTCCATTTTATTTATACTCCCTCTGTTCAAATCTTTTTATCCTGTATTCTTATTTAGTTTCATTAGCCTTTCTAATTTAATGCGATATATTTCATACATTAAAACTTAAATACTTGCACCCGGAGGGTGCATATATTTGCTAGTAATAATAATAATAATAATAATAATAATAATAATAATAATAATAATAATAATAATAATAATAATGGGAAGGTGATCCACAGGGAATTATGCAAAAAATTAAATTTTGATCATACAACAAAATGGTTTATGCATAAACCAGAATTTGTTCTTGAGAACGAAACGCATAAAATTTTCAGACGACGTTGGAATCGTTGTACCCGATATTAAAAAACGGAAATTATCCGCCAATTATCCTCTCTTCATGACGAACGATCTTGGTTTAGCAAGCTTGAAATTCATTCTCGTTCAAGCAATCAGTTTTTCTAGTTTGGTTTAGTTTTATTTTTTGTTTTACGGCATATCAACCTCAGTGGGTCATTTAATGCCGATAAAGTTTTGAAATAAATTCAATTTTTAATGGAATTTAATAATTTTTCTATTTAACCCATAGATGAGACCCTATCAGGTACTACTACTCCAGGTCAGAGTGGACCAGGGAGCAATGGTGGTAAAGGGGTGCTCCACATTCCCCAAACCTCCATAACTAGAACATCACCATCAGATAGAGTTTAACGTCATTCCCATGACATGTAGACCCTCAGTCACCGCCTTCTAGCACCCATATGATAAAAAGGGTTGGGGCTTGCCTTAAAGTCAATAAAATCACCTTATCCCAGCAAGAAGACCAGACCTAGTGTTTATTATACTTTTGACAAACACATGTTTATGGGCCAAAATTTGACCAGGGGTCCATTTATGACCCCTAAATAGTCCTACGTTGAAAAGAATTTAATATTTATTAGACTTTTGACTTACACATAAAAGTACAAAAGATTTTTTTTAAATTCCAATACAAGGTTAATTGGCAAGATATACCATTCATCAGTCACTTTTAACTTTCAACTCCCAAAAGCCAAAGAAAATTACCTACTAGAGACGATAGAGATAGGCTATATGCAAAATCCAAAAAAAATTGATTAAAGGCTATATGCAAAAGCCAAAGAAAATTACCTCCTAGAGACGATAGAGATAGGCTATATGCAAAATCCAATAAAATGATTTACAAGGCTATATGCAAAAGCCAAGAAATTACCTACTAGAGACGATAGAGATAGCTATATGCAAAATCCAAAAAAAAATGATTTTAAAGGCTATATGCAAAAGCCAAAGAAAATACCTACTAAGACAGATCTATATGCAAAATTCCAAAAAAATGATTTAAAGGCTATATGCCAAAAGCCAAAGAAAATTACCTCCTAGAGCGATAGAGATAGCCTATTGCAAAAATCCAAAAAAAAATGATTTAAAGGCTATATGCAAAAGCCAAAGAAAATTACCTACTAGAGACGATAGAGATAGGCTATATGCAAAAATCCAAAAAAAATGAATTTAAAGGCTATATGCAAAAGCCAAAGAAAATTACCTCCTAGAGACGATAGAGATAGGCTATATGCAAAATCCAAAAAAATGATTTAAAGGCTATATGCAAAAGCCAAAGAAAATTACCTCCTAGAAGACGATCCAAAAAAAATGATTTAAAGGCTATATGCAAAAGCAAAGGCCTATATGCAAAATCCAAAAAAATATTAAAGGCTATATGCAAAAGCCAAAAGAAAATTACCTACTAGAGACGATAGAGATAGGCTATATGCAAAATCCAAAAAAATGATTTAAAGGCTATATGCAAAAGCCAAAAGAAAATTACCTACTAGAGACGATAGAGATTAGGCTATATGCAAAATCCAAAAAAAATGATTTAAAGGGCTATATGCAAACGCCAAAGAAATTACCTCATTAGAGACGATAGAGATAGGCTATATGCAAAATCCAAAAAAAATGATTAAAGGCTATATGCAAAAGCCAAAGAAAATTACCTCCTAGAGACGATAGAGATAGGCTATATGCAAAATCCAAAAAAATGATTTAAAGGCTATATGCAAAAGCCAAAAGAAAATTACCTCTAGAGACGATAGAGATAGGCTATATGCAAAATCCAAAAAAATGATTTAAAGGCTATATGAAAAAGCCAAAGAAAATTACCTCATAGAGACGATAGAGATAGGCTATATGCAAAAATCAAAAAAAAATGATTTAAAGGCTATATGCAAAAGCCAAAAGAAAATTACCTCATAGAGACGATAGAGATAGGCTATATGCAAAATCCAAAAAAATGATTTTAAAGGCTATATGCAAAAGCCAAAGAAAATTACTCATAGAGACGATAGAGATAGGCTATATGCAAAAATCCAAAAAATGATTTAAAGGCTATATGCAAAAAGCCAAAGAAAATTACCTCATAGAGACGATAGAGATAGGCTATATGCAAAATCCAAAAAATGATTTAAAGGCTATATGCAAAAGCCAAAGAAAATTACCTCATAGAGACGATAGAGATAGGCTATATGCAAAATCCAAAAAAATGATTAAAGGCTATATGCAAAAGCCAAAGAAAAATTACCTCATAGAGAACGATAGAGATAGGCTATATGCAAAATCCAAAAAAATGATTTAAAGGCTATATGCAAAAGCCAAAGAAATTACCTCATAGAGACGATAGAGATACCTATATGCAAAATCCAAAAAAAATGATTTTAAAGGCTATATGCAAAAGCCAAAGAAAATTACCTCATAGAGACGATAGAGATAGGCTATATGCAAAATCCAAAAAATGATTTAAAGGCTATATGCAAAAGCCAAAGAAAATTACCTCATAGAGACGATAGAGATAGGCTATATGCCAAAATCCAAAAAATGATTTAAAGGCTATATGCAAAAGCCAAAGAAAATACCTCTAGAGACGATAGAGATAGGCTATATGCAAATCCAAAAAAATGATTTAAAGGCTATATGCAAAAGCCAAAGAAAATTACCTCATAGAGACGATAGAGATAGGCTATATGCAAAATCCAAAAAATGATTTAAAGGCTATATGCAAAAGCCAAAGAAAATTACCTCATAGAGACGATAGAGATAGGCTATATGCAAAATCCAAAAAAATGATTAAAGGCTATATGCAAAAGCCAAAGAAATTACCTCATAGAGACGATAGAGATAGGCTATATGCAAAATCCAAAAAATGATTTAAAGGCTATATGCAAAAGCCAAAGAAAATTACCTCTAGAGACGATAGAGATAGGCTATATGCAAAATCCAAAAAAATGAAAAATATGAAAAGGCTATATGCAAAGGCCAAAGCCAAAGAAATTACCTCCTAGAGACGATAGAGATAGGCTATATGCAAAATCCAAAAAAAATGATTTAAAGGCTATATGCAAAAGCCAAGAAAATTACCTCCTAGAGACGATAGAGATAGGCTATATGCAAAATCCAAAAAAATGATTTAAAGGCTATATGCAAAAGCCAAAGAAAATTACCTCCTAGAGACGATAGAGATAGGCTATATGCAAATCCAAAAAAATGATTTAAAGGCTATATGCAAAAGCCAAAGAAAATTACCTCCTAGAGACGATAGAGATAGGCTATATGCAAAATCCAAAAAAATGATTTAAAGGCTATATGCAAAAGCCAAAGAAAATTACCTCCTAGAGACGATAGAGATAGGCTATATGCAAAATCCAAAAAAATGATTTAAAGGCTATATGCAAAAGCCAAAGAAAATTACCTCCTAGAGACGATAGAGATAGGCTATATGCAAAATCCAAAAAAATGATTTAAAGGCTATATGCAAAAGCCAAAGAAAATTACCTCATAGAGACGATAGAGATAGGCTATATGCAAAATCCAAAAAAATGATTTAAAGGCTATATGCAAAAGCCAAAGAAAATTACCTCCTAGAGAC
Organism: Doryteuthis pealeii; assembly: GCA_023376005.1. Lineage (NCBI taxonomy): Eukaryota > Metazoa > Mollusca > Cephalopoda > Myopsida > Loliginidae > Doryteuthis > Doryteuthis pealeii. Next base: position 21,894,300 of record CM042170.1, on the reverse strand, counting down.
GATAGAGATAGGCTATATGCAAAATCCAAAAAAATGATTTAAAGGTTATATGCAAAAGCCAAAGAAAATTACCTCCTAGAGACGATATACTTATGCATTTACTTATTGATTGAATTAGTAATTGATCATTAAATACATCAATTATATCTCACCAAAAATAAAGTGAGCGGACTTTCTTCCTGACCAAAAAAACAAAACAAACAACTGTCACAAATGAGTTTAAAACCTAAATGTGGACGGGACAGTCTAATCTATAAACCAAATTTAAACATCCTAAAATAAGCTATAAAATTAAAGTCTGCAATTCTCAAACTCTCATTCATAGGGCCGAAGAGAGGCAAACATTATTCCATTGATAAGGAAGTGAAATCTGTAGTGAAGAAATGGTTCAAAGAACAATGAACAGAATTTTACAGGGCAGGGATACATGCTTTCATTCAAAGGTAGAGCATTGCTTTTGAGAGAAATGGTGACTATGTGGAGAAGAATGGATATGATCCACAGAGGACCAGCTTCATTTTAATGTATGATACATGTTCCTGTGTTAGTAATTATACCTGTCATAAACAAAATGGCATTACTTTGTTTACTCACCCTCACATAAATTATCTTAAGATTTTCTGGTAGTCATTTCTCAGGATCAAATTACAATAAAACTCTTTAAATTTCTTCAGCATTCATGTTGATTTCAATGCTGTTGTCTGGATGGTCTTAATTCTTCCCCTAATAAATCATAAGTAGATGCATCGAAAAAGGAAGTTGGAAAAGGTCTTGCCAACATCGAGGATTGCGTAGGTGCCACAATCCAAGGATTAGAAGAATAAAAAAAAAGGAGCAAAGAAAGGTTAATTACAATAGCGCGACGAGTGTTCGAAGTCACTTGCTACAATTGTCACAATGTAGCCCTTTAGTCACTACACCACACGTCCGGCTCTACACTAAGATAAATAGATAGATAGATAGATAGATAGACAGCCAGACATGAACAACCTAGATAGATTTATATACAGCAAAATCAGCTAGATGAAAAAGTATTTCTTCCTGTTAGTTAACACTAGATCTGGTCTTATGGCCGGGATCAGGTATCTAAAAATTTATTGGTCTAGCTATGAAAAAATCAGAAATCATTAATAACTTAAAATTGGTTAATTCTAAGACATTTTTGTAGCATTTTTGGATTATGTCGGGCGAAAAATGTTTTTAAAAACCAATTTTAGGAGTAGGGAAGCTCTAAAACTCATTTTCACAGAAAAATAGATTGCAAAATGTCGCCATTTTATCGCGCACCGTCCCGAATTTGGAGAGCTAAAAATCGACATGACTCGGTCAATTCTAGGAATTTGGAAGCTCAAATTTTTGATATTGTCTTATTCTTAATTTATTTTATTCAAACATACCTGGACAAAATTTCAGAAAAACTGAAGAAGGCGGGTGACAATTTTACTTTTTTCTGGGTGATTTGACATGGTATTTACTCTTATGTTATTTCACTATTAAGTTTAACCAGTGACGCCAAAATAGCCGTTGCACAACAACTAACTCCCTTCTCCTCCTCTTCCTACTCCTAGTCCTATAATTATGTTCCTCGTAATATTATGGTAAGACTAATTAGTATCCGATCGGTGCACCGAAAAAGTGGCCTTGAACCTCATTTGGTTCAGTTCAATAAATATGTTAAAAGTTAATGAAGTTATTATATGCAGTATTGATTTCTTGCTTGTACACACGTAAAGAAATACGGTTATATATTCATGTGCGTGTGCGCGCGCACGTGTTTGTATGTATGTGTGTGTGTGTGTGTGTTGTGTGTGTTTGTCTATGTGTTTGTGTGTGTTTGTGTGTATTTGTGTGCGTGTATGTGTTTATATGTTTGTATGTTTGTGTGCGATGTGTTTGTGTGTATGTGTTTGTGTGTGCTTTTCTGTGTATATTTTGTATGTGTGTATGTATGTTTGTATGTGATTGTGTGTGTGTTTGAGTGTGTAGATATTTGTGTGCGATTGTGTGAGAGTATGTTTGTGTATTTGTGTGTATATATGTGTATGTGTTTGTATGTTTGTGTGTGAATGTCTGTGTGCATGTGTTAATGAGTGTTGTTGTTTGTGTGTATCTGTATGCGGATTTATGTGTGTGTGTGTATGTGCATATGTTTGCATGTGTGTTTATGTGTGTGCTTGTGTTTTTGTAGGTTTATGTGTGTGTGGGTTTGTATGTGTGTGTGTGTTGTGTGTGTTTTCTGCTTGATTTCAAACCAAAAGGTGGAAGGAGTGTTCTCCTCATAAAATGGATTTACGCTTATCGTGATCGGAACGACGCCGTCGCTTGAAATCGATCTCGAGTCAAAATAAAAGTCAGTGAGTCAGACTGCACTTAAAAAAAGGAAATAGACACACACGTGTACACATACATACATACATACTTACACACACATGCGTACGCACGCATTGACGCACACATAAATAAATGCTCCGAAATAAAGTAAAAAAACAAACACTTTATGAGCATTATAAATAAGAACAAAGAAAGCGAAATCTAATTTTCTTTTCGTCCGAAATGAACAATTCAATAAAAATAACATTAACAACAACAGCTACAACTATTATTACAGATAATAATAATAATAATAATAATAATAATAATAATAATGGGAAGAAAAACAACTATATGGACGCTTCAAACGACAAATAGAAGAGGTTGCACATAAAAAGACTTGGACATGGTTAAGAAAGGGAAATCTCAAAAGAGAAACTGAATCACTTATAATTGCTGCACAAAATAATGACATAAGGACAAACTATATCAAAGCGAAAATTGATAAGACCCAACAAAATAGTAAATGTAGACTTTGCGGGAATAGAGATGAGACTGTAAACCATATACTCTGCGAATGTAGCAAACTAGCACAACGAGAATACAAAACTAGACACGACTGGCTTGGGAAGGTTATCCACTGGGAATTATGCAAAAAATTTAATTTTGACCATACAACAAAATGGTTTATGCATAAACCAGAATCTGTTCTTGAGAACAAAACGCATAAAATTCTCTGGGACTTTGAAATAAAAACGGATCACCTTATCCCAGCAAGAAGACCAGACCTAGTGTTGATTAACAAAAAAGAAAGAACTTGACAACTGGTGGATTTGGCAGTTTCAGCAGATCACAGGCTAAAGGAAAATGAAAAAATGGACAAATATCTGGACCTTGCCAGAGAACTGAAAAAGTTATGGAATATGAGAGTGATAGTTATACCAATTGTAGTTGGTGCACTTGGAACAGTCCCAAAAGGATTAGAAAAGGGTTTGGAAAGTTTGGATATCAAAGGAAGGATTGAAACCATTCAGAACACTGCACTGCTGCAATCAGCCAGAATACTCAGAAGAGTCCTGGAGACCTGAGGAGACTTGCTGTCACTCAGACTCCAGTGAAAGACCATCAGCTAATGCTGATGTGAAAACTCAAAAGGAGTAAATAATAATAATAATAATAATAATAATAATAATAATAATGCCACTCAATTATATACTTAGAAAATGTACAACGGGCTAATAAATTCACTAAGTCACTGGAAAAAAAAACAAAAAAAACACCATACATGGATGACAAAAATCTTTGCAAAAAATGAAAAAAAACTAGAATCCCCATTAAAAACCATTAGAATATACAGCCAGGACGTATGGATATGCTGCAGATAATTTGCATACTGCTTTTAACAAAACGTGTTTTATAAATAATTACTCGGTGTTATTGAGTTCTATTATTGTTGTTTTATTCTCAAATTAATCAAAACCAATCATATGTATAATCTTATATAGAAATCAATAGTCTTCGTTAGTTTTCTAATTTGATACAATGTTTTATTTATTGAATCTTAAATACTTGCGTCTGAAGATCGCATAGTGTTGCTATAACAATAACAATAATAATTGTTATTATTATTATTATTACAATGCACAAGGCACGCATTTGATAAAAACCTACTCTTTGACCACTGAATTTACAAAAAAAAATGATATGCTAACCGCCGGATGCCGAAACCCGGGATTGAACCAGGGACCTTTAGATCTTCAGTCTAACGCTCTCCCAACTGAGCTATTTCGGCTAGCTGCTGACTCGGTCAATTGCTGATAATATACTCTTGTTTTATCGCTTATAATTTAAAAGTAGTTCTTTCTCAGATCTTATCAAACTATGGCTAGAGAAACAAAAATGGCGTACATATATATTTATGTGCGGCTTTTGTCCACGTGTCTTTTTACTGTATATATACAGCAATTTAAAAAATCGAATGCAGCAAACTAGCACAACGAGAAATACAAAGGTAGACACGACTGGAATAGAAAGGTGACCCACTGTGAATTATGCAAAATGTAAATTTTGACAATATAACAGAATGCTATATACATAAACCAGAATCTGTTCTTGAGAACGAAATACGTACAATTCTCTGTGACTGAGATTAAGGCAGATCCCCTTATCTCAGCTAGAAGACCAGACCTGGTATTGATTGACAAGATGGAGAGAACTTGTCAACTGTTAGATTTTGCAATTCCAGCAGCTCACAAGGTGAAGATTAAAGAAAACGAAAAGATCGACAAATGCCTGGACATTGCTATAATTAGTATTGTATTTTATATTATTATTATTATTATTATTATTATTGAGTGTTCACATCAGCATTAGCTGATGGTCTTTCACTGGAGTGAGTGACAGCAAGTCTCCTCAGGTCTTCAGGACCTTCTGTGTATTCTGACAGATTGCAGCAGTGCAGTGTTCTGAATGGTATCAATCTTTCCTCTGATTTCCAGACTTTCCA
>CM042170.1:21881984-21884484 GCA_023376005.1 Doryteuthis pealeii | reverse complement strand
AAATAAATAGACAGATAGATAGATAGATAGATAGATAGATACATTAGCGTCTTTTTTTTAATAGTTCATAATATTCACACCCTTTAGTGTATTTTTATTGTCATAATTTTAGATATTGTTATTGGGCTTTATTTTGGAACTCTGACGTTAAATAAATAGACAGATAGATAGATAGATAGATAGATACATTAGCGTCATTTTCTTAATAGTTCATAATATCACACCCTTGGGTGTTTTTTATTGTTATAATTTTAGATATTGTTATTGGGCTTTATTTTGGAACACTGACGTTAAATAAATAGATAGATAGATAGATAGATAGATAGATAGATAGATACGCGTCCTTTTCTCAAGAGTTCATAATATTCACACCCTTTAGTGTTTTTTATTGTCATAATTTTAGATATTATTTGAACACTGGCGTTAAATAAATAGATAGATAGATAGATAGATAGATAGACAGATAGATAGATAGTTAAATAGATAGGTAGATAGATGAATAGATAGATAGATACATAGGCATCCTTTAGTGTTTTTTATTGTGATAATTTTTTGGAATATTTTTTTGTGTGTGTTTTTTTATTGTGATAAATTTAGATATTGTTATTGGGCTTTATTTTGAAACACTGACGTTAAATGGGTAGATAGATAGATAGACAGATAGATAGGTACATACATACATACATACATACATACATACATACGTATACGTCATTTTCTCAAGGGTTCATAATATTCACACCCTTTAGTGTTTTTTTTATTGTTATCATTTTAGATATTGTTATTGGGCTTTATTTTGGAACACTGACATTAAATAAATAGACAGATAGATAAATAGATAGATAGATAGATAGATAAATAGATATATATATATAAATAGATAATAGATAGTTAAATAGATAGGTAGATAGATGAATAGATACATACATACATACATACATATGAATAGACTACGATCGATAGAAAGATAGATAGATATGAATGAGTAAAGGGTGAAAGATAGATGTGAACAGACTACAATAGATAGATAGATAGATATGAATATACCGTGACATATATATATATATATATATATATATATATATATATATATATATATAATATATAATATAGTATTATCTGTTGTTATTCGGACTATTGTCCCCATTTAATGTTATTTGTACAAAGATGGGGACAATAGTCCGAATAAGGCAGATAATACTAATCATCAAGCCTCATCTCAAACATTCAAAGAAGTAGTATATATATATATATATATATATATATATATATATATATATATATATAATATATATATATATGAATAGACTACGATAGATAGATATGAATAAGTTGTGTTGATAGATAAACATGAAAAGTGCGAAAAATAGATAGATGCGAACAGACTACAATATATAGATAGATAGATAAATTGATAGATATATAGATACATGGTATTTACCTCGTACCCCACTTGTTCTGGTTAGGCAAAAGGCCCTATTAACGTGGGACCACCCACAAACCGAAGCTCATGGGTGGCGGGTGAAAAATTGCGTTGATCCATCCGGCATCCTCCCTCAAGGGAGCGCCTCAGGCACTGGGCAATAAACCGAGACCTGTTCCTTTAAATCGAGCCGCCCTGTCGGCTGGGGCGTTAGAATGCACCGACTGCACCTCTGCAGAGGGGTAATACTCCCCCAATGGGGCCACCTGTTGGCCGTGGGTGGCGACCCGTGATGCTTAAGGATAGAGCCCAGGTGGATGAGCAGTTCATGACATGCAATACTCCACTTTGTCCCTATCTTGGGCTAGACGGGCGGTCAGAGAGGCCCCCTCCGATCAATCGGCTGGTCACGTCAAGCCCTAGCACCTATATGATTGCCCCAACCCTATTGCCCTTATGGCAAGCCCCAACCCCTTTTTATCATATGGGTGCTAGAAGGCGGTGGCTACGGGTCTACATGTCCTGGGAATGACGTTAAACTCTATCTGATGGTGAGGTTCCAGTTCTGGAGGTTTGGGGAATGTGGAGCACCCCTTCATCACCATTGCTCCCTGGTCCACTCTGACCCGGAGTGGTAGTACCTGTTAGGGTCCCATCTATGGGTTAAATAGAAAAATGTATTTATAAAAAAAAATTGTATTATCCATTAAGAATTGATTTATTTCAAAATTTTATCGGCATTAAATGACCCACTGAGGTTGATATGCCGTAAAACAAAACAAACCAAACCAAACATTTAAATCGAGGTGGTAGGTGTTGCCTGGGGGGATGTCCCCCTGGGATCAACGTTATTAACTTGTACTAAGATCCAGGTCCGAGGCCACTGGACAGATAGATATATAGATATATAGATACATACATATATATGAATATGCAGCGATAGATTGACAGATAGATATGAATAAATTGTGACAGACAGATAGATAGATAGATAGATAGATATGAATAGGCCGTGACAGACAGATAGATAGATAGAAACATACATACGTATATACATGCATCTGAATAGACTACGAT
>CM042170.1:21876984-21879484 GCA_023376005.1 Doryteuthis pealeii | reverse complement strand
GATATATTCACATATAGATAGATATGAATAGGCTGTGACAGATAGATAGATAGATAGATAGATAGATATGAATAGATTGAGATAGATAGATATGAATAGAATGAGATAGATAAATAGATAGATAGATAGATAGATAGATAGATAGATAGATAGATACGTACAAACATATGAATAGATAGCGATATATTCACATATAGATAGATATGAATAGGCTGTGACAGATAGATAGATAGATAGATAGATATGAATAGAATGAGATAGATATATAGATAGATAGATAAATAGATAGATATGAACAGAATGAGATAGATAAATAGATAGATAGATAGATGTGAACAGAATCAGATAGATAGATAAGAGTAGATAGATAGATAGATAGATATAGATATGAACAGATCAGATAGATAGATAGATAGATAGATAGATAGATATGAACAGAATCAGATAGATAGATAGATAGATAGATAGATAGATAGATAGATATGAAACAGAATCAGATAGATAGATAGGAACAGAATCAGATAGATAGATAGACAGATAGATAGATATGAACAGAATCATTATAGATAGATAGACAGATAGATAGATAGATAGATAGATATGAACAGAATCAGATAGATAGATAATGAACAGAATTAGATAGATAGATAGACAGATAGATAGATAGATAGATGAACAGAATCAGATAGATAGATAGACAGATAGATAGATAGATATTACAGAATCAGATAGATAGATAGACAGATAGATAGATAGATATGAACAGAATCAGATAGATAGATAGACAGATAGATAGATAGCAGTGGGAAACACAGAAAGACAGACTGACTAATCGTACCCGCCCAGTCGCCCCCCCCCCCCCTCAGACGATACATAATTTGCAGTAATTTTCATATTTTTTCCATGTCCTGTTCCCCGCCAAATTCCTCTGCCCCGTTCACATGTCTTGACCTTTAACCTGACCCCCTTTTTTTTTGTCTTCGTCCTTCCGAAATTTGTTTCTTGTGTTTGTTCCGATCCACAATTCAACACGTCACGCATCATCATTAGCATCATCATCATCATCATCATCATCTGCAGTGATTATCGTTGTTTACATTCAATTTCTTCTTTCTCGACTTTCTCAGGGTTTTATTTTTTAATGTTTTCATTGTTCTTGTTCTTTGTTCTTGTTCTTCTTCTTCTTCTTCTTCTTCTCTCTTTTCTTCTTCTTCTTCTTCTTCTTCTTTTTTCTTAATCGTTTCAGATAATTTATGTTTTCTTTCTTCTTCTCTTTTCTTTTTTTTTCTCTTCTTCTTCTTCTTTCTTCTTCTTCTTCTTCTTCTTCTTATTATTATTATTATTTTTATTATTATTATTATTATTATTCTCCTTCTTATTCTTGTTGTGTGTTGTTGTTGTTGTTGTTTCTTCTTCTTCTTCTTCTTCTTCCTTCTTCTTCTTCTTCTTCTTCTTAATCGTTTCCGGGGTAATTTATGTTTTCTTTCTTTCTTCTTTTCTTCTTCTTCTTTTTTCTTCTTCTTCTTCTTCTTCTTCTCTCTTCTTCTTCTATCATTTTTTCTTTTTCTTCTCTTCTTCCTTGATTTTTCTTCTTCTTTTCTTCTTCTCTTCTTCTTCTTCTATTATTATTATTATTATATTATTATTATTATTATTATTCTCTTTCTTATTCTTGTTGTTTTGTTGTTGTTCTTCTTCTTCTTTTCTTTCTGTTCTTCTTCTTCTTCAGATAATTTATTTTCTTTCTTCTTCTTTTTCTTCTTTTTTCTCTTCTTCTTTTTTTTCTTCTTTTCTTCTTCTTCTTCTTCTTCTTCTAATTATTATTTTATTATTATTATTATATTATTATTATTATTCATTTATTATTAATATTATTATATTCTCCTTCTTGTTATTTTCTTGTTCTTGTTCTTGTTATTCTTCTTCTTCTTCTTCTTCTTCTTCTTCTTCTTCTTTCTTCTTCTTCTTCTTCTTCCTAATCGTTTCCAGATAATTTATGTTTTCTTTCTTCTTTTTCTTCTTTTTTCTCTTTTTCTTCTTCTTCTTCTTCTTCTTCTTCTTCTTCTTCTTATTATATTATTATTTTATTATATTATTATTATTATTATTATTCTCCTTGTTGTTGTTGTTGTTGTTGTTGTTGTTCTTTTCTTCTTCTTCTTCTTCTTCTTTCTTCTTCTTCTTCTTCTTCTTAATCGACGGCTCCTTATCTTTTTCCCATTTCCTTTCTCTTTTCATTCTTTCTTATCCTCACTCGTCTTTCCCTTATCAGCCCTTATTTGACATTGCAATCAAAAGTCCAACCTTTCTAATTAGACCTTCAAAATGTTTCTGTCCCTGAATGCCCCGGCACAACTTCCGTTATTTCACATTCAACCGTCATTCATTTCCGTCAGCCTTTCTTTAAAAAAAAAAAGAATCGTTATTTTCCCCCTTTTGGTATGTGTCTCATGATTATTAAAAACATTAAAACAACCTGTTATGTTTATCCTCTTCTTTT
>CM042170.1:21863122-21868122 GCA_023376005.1 Doryteuthis pealeii | reverse complement strand
GGAGGGTGAGAGAACGAGGGTGAGAGAGATAAAAAAGAGATGAGGGAGAGAGAGAGTGAGAGGGGGAGAGGATGAGAGAGTGAAGAGAGAGTGAAGAGAGAGAGAGAGAAAGAGAGGGGGAAAGGGAGGGCTAGAGAGAGAGGGAGAGAGAGAGGATGAGAGATTGAAGAGAGAGAGAGAGAGAAAGAGAGGGAGAAAAGAGAGAGAGAGAGAGAGAGAGAGGGCTAGAGAGAGAGAGAGAGAGAGAGAGAGAGAGAGAGAGAGAGAGAGAGAGAGAGAGAGAGAGAGAGAGAGAGAGAGAGAGAGAATTCGCCTCAGCGAATATTTCGCCTCCGAAAAGGAATGAAATTTTCCACTAAGGAATGAATGACTAATTCGACAATATTGTCATCATGACATTTTTTTTTATTTAGTCTGGAAAAAAAAGGTGAGTGCAAAAAGTACAATTTCTCACTTACCCCCCCCCCTACATCTTCCAATGCCACCCCCCAGAAACCCCACCCCGATATTGTCAAATTAAGATTACGAAATGAAAGAAACATTAATTATTTCGCCACTGTCTATTCTTTTTGCAGAAAAAATAAATATAGACAAAAAAAAACAAAAAAAAACAAAACAAAAAAACAACATAAGAATATCGGTTAGAATCAAATGGTCGTAAAAAAAACTGATTACGATACTTACAGCAAAATACATTCCCCCACGCCACAAAAAATTGCGATATGAGATAAGTAAAAAATAAAAAAAAATCAAATATAATAAGTCCAGTGGATCCTTTTCTATCGCAACCTCCCCCCAATTTAATACTTTTCATCTTCTGCTGATACTTACAGCAAAATAAAGTCCCCCCACCTCACAAAAAATCGCAATATAAGATAAGTAAAAAAAAACAAACAAAAACATGATAAATCCAGTGGATCCTTTTCTATCGCAACCTCCCTCCAATTCAATACTTTTCATCTTCTGCTGATTCCTCCCTCTCAGTCAATCAAACTTTTTTCCTTCCTCCTAACGCTTCAATTTCTATTCTTATTTCTTATGAGTATCGTCACCTCCATTAAAGGGAGGAAAAATGATATGCTACACAGAAAAACATATGATTACGATACTTACAGCAAAAAAAGTCCTCCACCCCACAAAAAATCGCAAAATGAGATAAGTAAAAAAAAAATCAAACGTAATAAGTCCAGTGTTACCTTTTCTATCTCAACCATCTTTGAATTCACTAAGGAGTTGTATTCATACTTAAATATTGAGCTGTTTGGTTCGATTTGTTGGATTTTACGGCATGTCAACCCTTGTTGGGTTATTTTATGCCGAAGACTTTTTTTTAAATTCATGCTTGATGGGTATTCAAAATTCTTTTTTTAAAACTCAATTTAAAAAAAAAATTCTCTTTGTATTCAACCCATAGATAGGACCCTAACAGGTATTACCACTCTGGGACAGTGTGGACCTGGGAGTAATGGCGATGAAGGGGTACTCCACATTCCTCAGAGCTCCACCATTGGAACTTCACCACAAGATGCAGTTTAATGCCACGTCCAGAAAATTGAACTATTTTGAGCAAGAGGTAGAGTATGAGACATAAAACTAAAACCTCTCATACTGTAAGCAACATTTGAAATTTAAAAAAAAACAACAAAAAAAAAAAACACTGAAAGAATAAAAATAAATTCTAATTTGAAAACATTTGAAAATTTTTAGCAGGTAATCAGCAAATTTCTATAAAATCTATTATAATCATCAAGCACCTTCAATTCAATACTCTTCATCTTTTGCTGATATTTACAGCAAAATAAAGTGACCCACCCCTCAAAAGGAAAAAAAAAGTGAGAGAGTTAACTCAAGATTATTATACTTTTAACATATAGAACTATTAGGCAATAGCATACACACTCACTCAAATATATATATTGTATTATTTTGGGGAGAATATGTGCTTAATTGAAGTCATACCTAATTTTGAAAATTAATTAATTGATAATTAATGAATTAGGCGGGCGTTAATTATCAGTTAATTAATTTTCAAAATTAGGTACGACTTCAATTAAGCACATATTCTCCCAAAAATTGTCGGCTAAAAAGCCATATCAAACACATTGTTTGTTTGTTTACTTCTCATATTGTATTATATATATATATATATATATATATATATATATATATATATATATGTGTGTGTGTGTGTGTGTGTGTGTGTGCTAATCAGCAAATTTCTATAAAATCTATTATAATCATCAACCTCCCTTCAATTCAATACTTTTCATCTTCTGCTTATACTTACAGCAAAATAAAGTCCCCCACCCCACAAAAATCGCAATATGAGATAAGTAAAAAAAAATCAAACATGATAAGTCCAGTGGTTCCTTTTCTATCGCAACCTCCCCTCAATTCAATACTTTTCATCTTCTGCTGATTTCTCTCTCTCAGTCAATCAAACTTTTTTTTCCTTTTACCTAACCCTTCCATTTCTATTCTTATTTCTTATGAGTATCGTCACTTCCACTAAAGGGAGGAAAAAGGATATGCTACACAGAAAAACATAGGATAAGAAATAAAGGGGTGGTGAGCATGCAAGAGCAATGGCACTAATCTGTTTCAATCGAACATAATGAAAAAATGAAAATAAAGAAAAAAACGTGAGAGAGAGTTAAATCAAGATTATCATACGTTTAACATATAGAACTATTAGGCAATAGCTCTTAAGTAAAAAATATCAAACATTGTAAGAATTAAATTATCATAATGTGGTATATCTACAGGTCCTTCTAGTTTGTAATTAAATGTGTGTATGTGTGCATTACATAATACAATGTGTGTGTGTGTCGGTGTGTGTGTGTGTGTGTGTGTGAAGAAATATAGACAAACACGGGATCTTACACTGGGTGGAAGTTTATTATTAGTCAACGTTCGAACGTTTCCGTTTATTTAGTAACCTTCTTCAGGACAATATGAAACCATTAAAGGAAAAAAGATTTTTGTTCTTAAGAACATGATGGATGTTTTTGACTCCTGTGTAACATCCCGTGGTTGTCTACATTTCTTCACACACTCTCGGAATGATTTATTTATTTTACTCCCATATATATATATATATATATATATATATATATATATTGTAATACAGATACAAGTAATAACCTACTCGAGTTTCACCATAAGGATCTTCAGCGTTTAAACCCACTGGATTAATCAAGATATGGATTAATTGCAGTCTATTACACGTGTGAGACACATGCGTGTTGTGAGACACACACGTGTAATGGACTGCAATTAATCTTGATATATCCAGTGAATTTAACCCTGAAGATCCTTATGGTGAAACTCGAGTAGGTTATTACTTGTACCTTTATTACAATAAATTTGCTCTACTAACGTATTGAGCACTTTTATTTGTTATATCGCTGTCTTACCTTTCTGAATTTTGTATCAACTAAACATTGTGACCATCTTCACCGGTAAGTCACCTTTTCCAAAATAACATATATATATATATATATATATATATATATATATGAGGGCCTTGTAACATATTCCCTTGTTTAATTCACTTTGCTGTCAGCATCACTTGATGGTGATCACACTGTGGATCCTATTTTTAATATTCTTTCTGTTCTCTACAGCTACAGCATCAATTAAAAATGTTCACTTTTATATTTTAAGTGTTTTCGTAAGTAGTAACATCGCCGAGTCGGCCTAATATCGGTATCAGCCAGACAGCAAGAGAGTCTATCCACTTTTCACTAGCGCTAGACCAAGGAGATTATTTTAGCATCTGAGGTGGGGCACCACACCTACCATCAGCTCGTCACTTTACAGCACAGATCCCTGTGCTACTCATACACTGAGTAGGTGTTTTTCCACTAAACTGTTAGGTTTGGTTTGGTTTGGTTTGGTTTTACGGCATATCAACCTCAGTGGATCATTTAATACATATAAAGTTTTTAAATAAATTCATTCTTAATGGATAATCAAATTTTGTTTATAAACTCAATTTTTTCTATTTATCACGTAGATGAGACCCTAACAGGTACTATCACTCCGGGTCAGAGTGGAAATAGTGATGAACGGGTGCTCCACATGCCCCAAACTTCCAAAACTGGAACCTCACCATCAGTTAGAGTTTAACGTCATTCCCAAGGCCCTCAACCACCGTCTTCTAGCACCCATATGATAAAAAATGTTGGGGCTTGACATAAGGGCAATAGCATTGGGGTAATCATATTAGTGCTAGGGCTTGACGTGTCCAGCCGATTGATCAGAGGGGGCCTTTCTGACCGCCTATCTAGCCCAAGCAAAGGCCAAACTGGAGTGTTGCATGTCATGGACACCTCAGCCTATAAAGGGTTCCATCCTTAAGAATCACGGGTCACCACCAACGGATAACAGGTAGCCCCATTAGGGGAGTGTTATCCCTCTGCAGAGGAGCAGTCGGTCTATTCTAATGCCCCACCGATAGGGTTGATAGACGGTTAGGTTTAATTAAGTTAATCTTATCATACATAATTAACAGGTGGCCTCTTAATTATGCAACAAGAGGATTGTATAGTATAAAAATATAATAAAATAGAAAGCAATGAACTATGTACTGTAATATGTTTTAATGTTTATTTTTTTTATAAATAGTATTTTCTTTTGCGTGATACATTTAGAAACTTAAATGTTTTTTATGAATTTATTAATATAAACCTATCTAAATATTGTTACCATTGGTTTCAGAGCAGCATAATGACCGCTTATAATCAAGAGAACTCGCATATGTTGATGACAAGTCACCAATACGCTGCTTTGAAACCAATGGTTACAGTCACATTTAAAATCATTGTAATCATTACAAATAAATACACCTCTTATACCAGTAATCAAGCACTTTTAAAAAAATTTTCTTATACAAGATAACTACAAATATATATAATTATATATATATATATATATATATATATATATATAATATATATATATATAGGAAGAGAAAACAAAGATGAAATAATATAAGT
>CM042170.1:21855622-21860622 GCA_023376005.1 Doryteuthis pealeii | reverse complement strand
CTTCTTCTTCTTCTTCTTCTCTCAACCATTCCTCTTCTTCTTCTTCTCTTCTTCTTCTTCTTCTTCTCGCAATTTCCTTCTTCTTCTCCTTTTTCTTCTTACGCATTCTTCTTCTTCTTCTCTTCTTCTTCTTCTTCTTCTTCTTCTTCTTCTTCTTTCAACCATTCTAGTTCTTCTTGTTCTTCTTCTTGTTCTTCTTCTTCTTTTCTAAAATATTCTTCTTCTTCTTCTTCTTCTTCTTCTTCTTCTTCTTCTTCTTCTTCTTCTTCTTCTTCTTCTTCTTCGCTTTGGGCAGCTTGTGTAAAAATGTCGCCGTTGGATCTTCGTGACTTGCCCGCGAAAATAACATCAATGCCCTCCGCCGTTCGGATACAAATCAATTTAGGGCAACGTTTCTCATTGGTTGATGAACAGTCGAACATCACGATCTTCCCATTTTTGCATTCAAAACGGATCCCTGTGTATTGAGCTGAGGGATTCAATGGATCATTTGGAGTGGGGGGTATCCAAGATTTTCCAATGGTTCCTCCACTCAAATCGTTTCTTTCTTCTTTTGCCAAATTGTTTTGTTTACTTGAAATTTTTCAACTCTGTCTGTCTGTCTCTCTCTTCCCGTTTAAAAACCTTTAAAGCCTATTATTTACAAAATTGTTCGACCCCCCCCTCTCTCTCTCTCTCTCTCTCTCTCTATCTATCTATCTCAATTTTATGCACTACTATTCTTTTATCGTTTTGGTAGAAATGCAGAATAGCGCGCAAGAGATACTATCATAGAGTCAATGGATTTTTTGAGGAAAAGTCAAGATTATCCAATGATTCTCTCTCTGTAACCCCCCCTCTCTCTCTCTATGTTTCTCTCTCTGTTTGTATTCATTCTCTCTCTCCTCTCTCTCTCCTCTCTCTCTCTCTCTCTCTTTCTGGTGCGTTATTATCTTCTCTATCTTATCTCTGTTCTCTTTCTCTCTCTCTCTCTTTTCTTCTTTACTGTATATCTGTCTTATTTCTTTTTCTCTCTCTCTCTTTCTTCTCCCTCTCTCTATCTCCCCCTCTCTCTCTATCTATCTCTCTCTCCATTTTATACACTACTATTCTTTTATCATTTTGGTACAAATGCAGAATAGCGCGCAAGTGATACTATCATAGAGTCAATGGATCTTTTTGGGGAAAAGTCAAGATTTCCAATTTCTCTCTCTGTAACCTTCTCTCTCTCTCTCTCTCTCTCTCTCTCTCTCTCTCTCTCTCTCTCTCTCTCTGTTCTCTCTCTCTCTCTCTCTCTCTCTCTCCTCTTTCTTTTTCCCTTACTGTATATCTGTCTTTATTTCTTTTTCTTTCTCTCTATCTTTCTCCCCCCCTCTCTCTCTATCTCTCTCTCTCTCTCTATCTCTCTCTCTTTCGCTCTCTGTCTGTACATTTATGCACATATTACTAGAATATTTAGATGTGGACAAATTTAAATGAGAAAAATTCTAAGAGGTCAGTTTTTATCGTTATTATAGTTAGTAAGAAGAGGATTGGTTTGAGACGCAAGGATAATTAGACTTATAATCTTATTATAATGGAGATCGTGTATTTGTCTGTCTGTAACCGAAACTACATCATTACTCGAGTTACACTTCCCTTAGTTATTAATGTCATATTATCCATGATTTTATGTTTATTCAAACCTCAATTATTTATAAAATATAACTTTTTTAATATCAATATGCAAATTAGCTTTCCAATTCACACTGTAAACCGCTATTTTGTTGTATATATAAATACAATTGCATGTTATTAGTATGTATATATGGTCAACAGTCTTAATGATGTAAAACAATTTTATTAATAATTGAGGTTTAAATAAAAATGAAATCATGGAGAATGTGATGTAAATAACAAAGGGAATTGTGACTTGAATAGTAATATAGTTTCGGTTACAGACATACAAACCCACAATCTCCATTATAATAAGAAGATATATATATATATATATATATATATATATATATATATATATATATATATATATGATCTGATAATTTAAATCGGTCCCTTGGGACTTACTAATAGACCTTTACGACTACTTGTCCCAAAGTCAATTTCTTGTTTCGATACTATTTATTTCTAAGCCTTTAGATACGATTAGAATTGAACAAGAGATATATTTTCAAGTTTTTCTGACACAAACGACGTGGCCGTAAATAATGATTTGCCTTTTGAGTAGACAGAAAAATAGAGAAGCGGCCAATAATTTTAAAAGAAACGATTTTGTTAGATGTCGCTCTGTGTAGTTTCGCTACAAACGCGACTCTTTTTGATATTCAGGATTAAATTGTATACAATGTATCAGTAAAAACAGATAAGCGAGATCAATGGCCGTTCGTTTTGAATGCGACAGTCGGGTTTTGTGAGACGGTGGGATGGTCAAACACATTCACTTGGGTAGGGGGAGGTCAAGGGTCGATAGAATTATACTCAGACGAATACGTAGAACTGAAGATGGATAATTTGATAAAGTACTTTTAACGGTAATCAGTAAATAAACAAACTATCATCATCATCATCGTCATCGTTATCATTGTCATCATTATCATCATCAACTGTGATGAGAGCACGGATTCTCCTGACTCTCTCTCTCTCTCTCTCGTCATCTGTCTCTATCCTGGAAAGTCCTCTGCGCGTCATCCAGTGTCCGTACATAGTGCAACATATTGGATAATTGTAGATGGATAATTTGATAAATACTTTTAATGGTAAAATAAACAATAATAATAATAATAATAATAATAATAATAATAATAATAATCAGCAGCAGCTGCAGCAGCAGCACCAGCAGCAGCATTCGTGCAGACAGCACGTATTCTCTCTCTCTCTCTCTCTCTCTCTCTCTCTCTCGCCACACATACCTATCCTGGAAAGTCCCGACAGCATGAATTCCCTTGATCCCCCCTCGTCATCCGTCCCTATCATGGAAGGTCCTCAGCATGTCATCCAGTGTCCGCTCATAGTGCAACATAATGGATAGGCAAACAGTTGTTGATGGATAATTTGATAAGAACTTTTAACGGTAATCAGTAAATAAACAAACAAACAATTATCGTCATCATCATCATCGCCATTATCAATTGTGCTGAGAGCACGGATTCCCTTGTCTTTCTCTCTCTCTCCTCTCTCTCTCTCTCTCTCTCTCTCTCGTCATTCGTCTCTATCCTGGAAAGTCCACGGCATATCATCCAGTGTCCGCACATAGTGAAACATTATGGATCTCTCTCTCTCTCTCTCTCTCTCTCTCTCTCTCTCTCTCTCTCTTCTCTCTCTCGTCATCCGTCTCTATTCTGGAAAGTCCTCAGCACGTCATCTAGTGTCCGCAGATAGTGCAACATTATGGATTGGCAAAAAAAAATTGTAGATGGATATTTTGAGAAGTGCTTTTTTAACTTTTTTATCATCATCATCATCATCATCATCATCATCATCAATCGTGTTGACAGCACGAATTCCCTTGATTTTCTCTCGTCACCCGTCCCTATCCTGGAAAGTCCTTAGCACGTAGTGCTATATAATAAATAGGCAAAAATTGAAGATGGATTTTGATAAGTACTTTTAACGGTAATCAGTAAATAAAAAAAATCATCATTATCATCATCATCATCATCATCATCATCATCACGAATTCCCTTGACTCTCTCTCTCTCTCTCTCTCTCTCTCTCTCGCTACCCGTACCTATCCTGGAAAGTCCTCAACACGTCATTCGGTGTCCGTACATAGACTATTAAATGATAGATAGGTATATCATCGTCATAGTCATTTTGCGAGACGTTGGGATGATGAACACATTCACTTGGATAGGGGGAGGTCAAGGATTGATAGAATTATACTCAGACGGATACACAGATGTGAAGATGGATAATTTGATGAGTACTTTTAACGGTAATCAGTAGATAAACAAACTATCATAATCATCGTCATCATCGACATCATTATCATCATCAATTGTGCTGAAAGCACGGATTCGCTTGAGTCTCCCTCACCACCCGTCCCTATCCTCGAAAGTCCTCGGCACGTCATCCAGTGTCCGCAGGTAGTGGTACATAATCGATAGGCAAATCGTTATAGTGATTATCATCATCAATGTTATTCACATGATGAATTCTCTTGACTCTCTCGCAATCCCGTCCCTATGCTGGAAAGTCCTCAACACGTCATCCAGTCTCTGCATATAGCGCTACATAATAGATGTGTTACATAATCTATGCGGTTGCATAAGATTATTGTCAATCCCCTGTATTTCTAAAGGGATGGCCCCGTTTCATATCACGGGCGGGACTTTCCGTTGAATATTACAGAAAGCCCGTGAAATACGTGAAGTCACATGGGACCTGTGTTCAGTTTCAGTTTAGACGTCAGACAGAGAAGATGTACTGCCTTAACTGGAATTCACCTGCATACGCACGCTATGTTTAGTTACATGAAATGTTTAGTTAATTAAATAAAAGCTTAAGAAAATAACATGGTTTTGTGGTTTGTGAATGTCTTGGTAACAAGACTGATCTAGAAGAATAAATGGGTTAAGTGCGACCGACCACCAAGACGAAGTCCAGACGCTAGAAGAGACGCTAGAAGAGACGAACAGAAGAATAGAAGAAAGTAAAGAAGGGTATACAACAGATGGGCAAACCATCGTTATAGGAATTATCATCATCAATCGTGCTTGCAGTATGTATTCTCTCTCTCTCTCTCTCTCTCTCTCTCTCTCTATTGCCACCCGTCTCTATTGTTCATCATCCCTAGCAAGTTCTCATCCCGGCATCCAGTATCCGTACGGAGATGATCAATTGAAGTTTTTGTTTGTCAGCCAACACTGGTCCGTTCATGTGTAAAAATCCACAGGAGAACATCACTTATGAGATCGTCGTTACTTCCCCACCTGTGGGGGCGTCTTTTGTGTAATGGTTATATACACTTTGGAAAGGTATGCATCCAACTATTTTCACTCCATTATTTATGGAATAACTTTTAC
>CM042170.1:21838839-21848022 GCA_023376005.1 Doryteuthis pealeii | reverse complement strand
CGCGGATTCTTGGAAATTTAATTTGATCAAGAAAAGATGTCAACCCCCGTTGGTAATAATGAGGTCAATTTTGGGAAATAATGGACCAGACTCGGCCGGTCATACTAATGGGGGGGGGTGGCAAAGGCCTTCGACATTGTACCCCATGTGAACAAGGTGTCCTTACCAATAAGGAAGAGACACGTGACCACGTGACCAGTTGTAACTGTTTTTCTCTGTCGGTTGCAAGAATCTGATTTTTCTTTAACTTATTACACTTAGACGACATAACCCACACATCACCACACCCCCATATTTATACATATGTAGGTGTATATATATATATATATATATATATATATACTATAATGTGTGGTGTGTGGTGTGTGTGTGTCTCCGGGCGTAAGTATATATATATTATATATATATATAATATATATAATATATATATTACGCCCGGAGAACACACTTTACCTATAACACACACACATACACGTACACACACACACACATATACACACACACAAACATACACACACACGCACACATAAGCAAATTCTCTCTGTTCTATCTATCTATCCACCTCAACGGATTCCTTTTTCTCCTTTTTTTTGTCTTTCTTTCTTTCCCCTTTTTCTAATTAGCGATAAGCACACACCCATACACACACACACACACACGTACGCACAACACACACACATACACATGCACAGACACACACACACCCATACACACACAATACACACACACACACACAACACACAGACATACACACACACAGACAGACATACACACACACAGATAGACATACACACACGCACATTCAAACACAGACATAACACACATACACATACACACACATACACACACACACACACACACACACAAGCTATTTCTCTCTGTTCTATCTATATATCCACCTCAATTTGTTCTTTTTCCTCCTTTCTTTTTACCTTTCTTTCTATCTTTCTATCTTTTTATCTTTCCCTTATTCTAATTACCGATAAGCACACAAACACACACACACACACACGCATACGCATACGCACACACATACGCACACACAAACCCTCGGCCCGGCACCTACTGACCCCGAACCTCCCGAACCTTCTTTGATTACACCATGAAATTCCAACTTTGAAAAGGGCATTCGTTTCTCAAGGTGAAACTTACGGCGAGACGGAATTACTTGTAAAGGAAAAAGTATTTAACATTTGATTTAAGTATTTTATTTTATTCTTTAATCATATCCAATCTTCTTGGATACGTTTTCACAGAATGGGAAGAGCATACACTATGAGAACGACGGCTAAAATTCCTTCTCAAAGACGTTGAATAATCATACGTTACATTAAACGCTCAAATCTCAAATATGCAATCAGGAAGGTTTTCAAAAAATCTTTTTTTGAAGGTGCAACCCTAGTAAGTTTACACTACGACGCAAGGGATTAGTGTTTGAAATCTAATCTGAATTTCATTTACCGCCCTGTCAGCGAGGCTTAGAATACGCTGACAGTTTCCCTTGTAGAGGGTGTAAGAACTCCCTCCCCCCCAAAAAAATTATAAAGTGTCATGGATATGCCACTAAACTGAATCTGATGGTGAGGTTCCTGTTCTGGGTATGTTGAGTACCTTAGCTCAGTCGGTAGAGCGTTCAGCTAGGTATCACAAGGTTCCTGGCTTCGATACCGGCCCTCGCCAACACAGCGTATGAGTAGAACAGGTATCTGTGCGGTAAAGTGAGGTGCTGATGGTGAGTGTGTCGCTCCACCCCAGATGCTAAAATAATCTCCTTGGTCTAGGGCTAGTGAAAAGGGGATAGACTCCCTCGCTGGCTGATACCGACATTAGGCCGCCCCGACGATTTTTCTTACTTATATTGCTATTGCTCTGAGATGCACTCTGATCCATTGTGATAATATCTGTTTTGATCAACTGCATCTGATGGTGAGGTTCCTGTTCTGGATATCTGGGGTGTGTGGAGTACCTTTACATTGCTATTGCTTCTAGATGCACTCTACAGTGGTAGTATATGTTAGGACCAACTACATCTGATGGTGAGGTTCCTGTTCTGGAGATCTGGGGAGTGTGAAGTATCTCTTAATAGCATAAAATGTATGGATAAATACGTGAATAATGCCGTCAATTCTACGGATACCATGTTTGTATATATATATATATATATATATATATATATATATATATATATGGGAATAAAAGGCCTTAAATACCATAGGTATCGTGGTTATGGACCATTTCAGCTCGCGAGTGGAAATGGTCCATAACCACGATACCCATGGTATTTAAGGCCTTTTATTCCCAAATAACTTTGCTCTGCTTACAATAATTAAACATTGAGCTCTCAAACGGAACCTGAACTCTACAACAAACTACTGGTAGAGAATTAGGACCAGCCTAGAATCACCTTGTACCAAGAAACTTGGTACCGCACCCAAGTATATAATATATATATATATATATATATATATATATATATATATTGAGAGTATAAATTACTAAATTTATAAGTAATAAATGAACAATATCATTGATATATATCATATCAAAGTTAGCGAAAACATAAAGTCAACGGTATTTGGTAACTGTCAGTTTCTCGTCTATGCGGTTTTCAAACCGATGAAACCATATGTCTTATACCCTATCTTATACACACACGCACACACACACATATATATATATATATTCATGATGATAATATAGAATGTTATATTTATTAGTAAAGAGTGCACAATATCATTGCTAGTGTCTGTATATCTCAGTTAGGGTAGCAAACACATAAACCCAAAGATGATTGGTAACTGTCAGTTTCTCACCAATGGGATTTTCAAACCAAGTGCAGACGGTTTGAAAATCGCTTATCATTTTCGGCCCCGTCAATAAGGCTTAGAATATGCTGACTGTTTTACCTGTAGAGGGGTAAGAACTTCCTCCCTAAAAGAATATATTTGTTATAGTGTCCTATACAATTAAAGGGTGTCTGATACCATTGGTTTCAAAGTAGTGTATTAGCTACTTATCCTCAAGACAAGTAACACAACAAATTCTTATTCAGTTCTCTCTCTCTCTATTTCTCTCTCTCTCTCTCTCTCTCTCTATATATATATATATATATATATATATATATATATATATATATATTGCATTGAGGTGTTACAGTCAATGACATGCAACACTTGACTTTGGACCTTGTTTAGG
The DNA here is from genome assembly GCA_023376005.1 of Doryteuthis pealeii. NCBI lineage: Eukaryota > Metazoa > Mollusca > Cephalopoda > Myopsida > Loliginidae > Doryteuthis > Doryteuthis pealeii. Next base: position 21,844,827 of record CM042170.1, on the reverse strand, counting down.
CTAGACATATTGTCCACGGGTGTTGATTTGTGATGCTTAAGGACAGAATCACAGGTGGCCACTTAGGTCGACAGGTGAACCATTTTGTGGGATCTTATCCCTCTGCAGAGGTGCACTCGGCATATTCTACAGCCCCAGTCAACAGGACTGGGTTTAATTATGAGTTTGGTTTGTTTTTTATGGCATTTCAAACTCAGTGGGTCATTTAATGCCGACAAAGTTTTGAAATACATTCGTTCTTAATGTATACTCAATTTTTTTTGTAAACTCATGTTTTTCTATTTAACACATAGATGGGGCCCTAACAGGTACTACTACACCGGTGTCAGTTACCAGTCTAGGAGAAGGAAATCTCTGAATTCAAACCAGTTAAACTCCGCTTAAGATAATGACTTTGTGTGGCATCCTGCTCGTGTGGAGGGGTTGATAAATAACTATATGTTTGTATATACACTAGCAAGAAAAGCCAATCTGAAAGAACATCGTGTATAGCTGGATCAGTAGTAATTTTTGAAATGATATATATATATATATATATATATATATATATATATATATATATATTTAACGAATAAATGGAGGCAACTTCGTTGGCATTACTACAAAAAAATGCAAATTTTGAAAAAAATTATTTTTAGTAAATCCGAACTATAATAGCGTCCGCGGAACTAACCGACGTTATTTGCAATCCAAAATGTGACATTGAGTAAAGAACTTCAACAAACACCATGGGATCTTGCTCAACAACCTGATGATTGCCCCTTAGCATGAAACCTGGATCGCTGTTTATAATGAACATTGATCTGTGAAAACTTTGTAAAATAAATAAATATATATATATATATATATATATATTCATATATATATATATATATATATGTGTGTGTGTGTGTGCGCGCGCCGCGCGCGTGTGTGTGTGTGTATGCGTATGTGTGTGAGCAGGGTTTAATTAAGAGTTTGGTTTGTTTTCTTTTACGGCATATCAAACTCAGTGGGTCATTTAATGCCGACAAAGTTTTCAAATAAATTCATTCTTAATGGATACACAATTCTGTTTGTAAACTCATGTTTTTCTATTTAAGTCATAGATGGGGCCCTAACAGGTACTACTAGTAGCACAGGGATCTGTGCGGTAAAGTATGGAGCTGATGGTAGGTGTGGCGCTCCACCTCAGACGCAAAAAACAATCTCCTTGCTCTGGCACTATTGAAAAGGGGATAGACTCCCTCGCTGACCGGCTGATACCGACTTTAGGCTGCCCCGACGACGGCAATATATATATATATATATATATGTGTGTGTGTGTGTGCGTGTGTGCGTGTGTATATATGTGCAAATGTACATACACGCATAAAAGGAAGACGGGTGAAGGGATAAATATACAAATATATAAAATTATATGATATTGCAATGCTTGGATCCCATTGGTAAACAATATTAAAGAGCCCAATCTGTCCTGCTATTTACCCATAACTGGAGAGAGAAATGGATTCATACCTTTCCCAAGGGTATTAGCGCCATGTGAAATGCCAACGGTTTCGTCCATGAATTGAACTCGCGTTGACAAGTTCATTTCCTACGACTATAACCATTAGACCACGCGCCTCCATAAACACACACACACACACACACACACCCACACATACATACATATATATATATATATATATATATATATATATATATATATATATATATACATGTGTGTGTCTGTGTGTGTGTGTGTATGTGATATTATCAATTTCTTCAATTTATATGATTTTATAAATCTTTATATACACTAGCAAATATATGCACCCTCCGTAGGGTGCAAGTATTTAAGTTTTAATATAATAAAATATCATGTTAAATTAGAAAAGCCAAAGAAACTGAATAAGAATTCAGATAAAAATATTTGAACAGAGGGGGTATGATTGAAAAATAGAACAACTTTGAAACTAACTCTTCCATCATTTTCCCTTACTCCCATCTTTCATTGGTAAATTTTCCTAAATTGACTATTTAGTTAAAATAAGAAGTAAAGAATAAAATTACAGTTATTTCTTCTTTTTAATGAATTTCTTTTAAGATTTATCCCCGAGATTTTTGCTCATATTCATTGATATAAAACCAAACAATTAGAAATCAATAATACTAAGCATATATTTATTAAAATCAAATTTTTAAGATCAATATGCAAATTAGCCTTCCCATTCACACTGTAAACCGCTATTTTCTTGTATATATAAATACAATTGCATGTTATTAGTATGTAGATATGGTCAACAGTCTTAATGATGTAAAGCAATTTTGTTAATAATTGAAGTTTAAATAAAAATAAAATCATGGAGAATGTGATGTAAATAACTAAGGAAATTGTGACTTGAATAGTAATGTAGTTTCGGTTACAGACATAAAACCCACAATCTCCATTATAATAAGATGTCTTCTTCCGTCTTCCTTCCATGCATGTATGCACATTTGTAGAAACACGCACACACACACACACACATATATATATATATATTATATATATATATATATATATATATGTATTGCCATTTTCGAAATTCCCACCGGTCCCGCTATACACGCTGTTCTTACAGATCGGCTTCTTCTTACATTTCGTCGTTCGAGAAAGCAACTCACAGCGCCTGCGCAGAACGAACGGCCATGACAGGCGATCAATCACGAGATGGCCGGCCAAGTCTCGCGCCAATCTCGTGTGATCGGGTTTATAACCGTGAGACCGCGCTCACTGGTGGTCAGTGAAAAGTAGCAGCCCCTGCAAGACTCGGTTGAAAGATCGCCGAACGATCAATCATAGCACTACGGTCAGTTTCTTTCTTTGACTCTGTCCTCTGGGGGGTTCGGGTTGAAATACAGCGCCGCCTAGTGGCGCGTTTGTTTTGACACTTGTGATCGTACAGATGTATTGAAATCCAGCCATTTCCAGATTCTCTATCTCTTTCTATTTATCTATCACTTCTTCTGTCTCTGTCTCTCTCTCTCCCCCCCTTTCTCTGTTTGTCTGTTGGTCTCTCTCTCTCTCTCTCTCTCTCTCTCTCTCTCTATATATATATAATATATATATATATATATATATATATCCCCTTTCTCTGTCCGTCTGTTGGTCTCTCTCTCTCTCTCTATATATATATATTATATATATATCTATTTAGCTATCTGACTCTCTCTCTCTCTCTCTCTCTCTCTCTCTCTCTCTCTCTCTCTCTCTCTCTCCGTCTATTTATCTATCTATTTATCTCACTATATATCTATATATATCTATCTAGCTATGCCTTTCTCTCTTTATCTCTCTCCCTATCTGTTTCGCTCAATCTTTTTCTCTCTCCCTATCTATCTATCTATCTATCTATATATATATATATATATATATATATATATATATATATATATTGCTATAGTGTGTCTCAATCTATCTATCTATCTATCTCTGTTTATATATATATATATATATATATATATATATATATATATATAATATATATAATATTCTCTCTCTCTCTCTTTCTATCTATCTATCTATCTATTTCTATCTCTCCCTATCTGTCTCACTTAAATCTCTTTCTCTCTCTCTCTTTTTCTCTCTCTCCCTCTATTTATCTATCTATCTATCTATCAATATATATATATATATATATATATATATATATATATATATATATATATATATAGCTATGTCTGTCTGTCTGTCTGTCTGTCTGTCTGTCTCTCTCTCTCTCTCTCTCTCTCTCTCTCTCTCTCTCTCTCTCTCTCTCTCTCTCAGCTTGTTTCTCTTATAACTTTCAATTTGTTCCATTTGTGGTGCCGATACAATTGGATCCTCCCTTCTGCTAATCAGAGTTCGAACCTACGTGCCGTCAAAGTTGTGAATATCATCTTTGTTGTCAATACACAAGAAGTTAATGTACTACACTTTGTGAAAGAGAATACATCACTCTCTCGTATAACTGTAGATTATTGGTTGGTTGGATTTTACGGCATGTTAACCCCAGTTGGGTTATTTTATGCCGAACGCGTTTTGATTTATGTTTGTTGATGGGTACTCAATTTGTTTTAACTAATTTTTAAACACATTTTTAACTCATTTTGTCTATTTAACCCATAGATGGGACCCTAACAGGTACTACCACTCCGGGTTAGAGTAGATATGGTAATGAAGGGGTAATCCACATTCCCCAGAGCTCCGGAATTGGAACTTCGCCATCAGATAGAGTTTACCGCATACCCAGGACACTAAGACCCTCAGCCACCGCCTTTTCGCACATACATAATAAAAAGGCTTGGGACTAACCCATAAGGGCATTAAGGTTGGGACAATCATATAGGTGTTAGGGCTTGACGTGACTCGCCGTCTAGCCCAAGTATGGGCTAAAGTGAAGTGTTGCAGGTCATGGATTGCTCATTAAGCATCACGGGTCGCCACCCACGACCAACAGGTAGTCCTATTGAGGGGGGTTACTCTTCTGTAGAGGTGCAGTCGGTGTATTTTCCTTCCCCAAGCCAACAGGGAGAGACTAAGGATGGTTACTCGTTACTTGGAACCATGTGTACAAACAAATGATTATCATAAAATAAACCGCCCTGTCGGTTGGGGCGTTAGAATGCACCGACTGCACCTCTGCAGAGGGATAAGACCCCCCCCAAATGGGGCCACCTGTTGGTTGTGGGTGGCGACCCGTGATGCTTAAGGTCGGAGTCTTGCTGGATTAGCAGTTCATGACCTGCAACACTCCACTTAGACCCTTACTTAGGCTAGACGGGCGGTCGGAGATCAATCGGATGGTCAAGTCAAGCACTACCACCTATATGATTGCTCCAACCCTATTGCCCTTATGGCAATCCCAATCCTTTTTATCATATGTGTGCTAGAAGGCGGTGGCTGAGAGTCTACATCTCCTGGGAATGACGTTAAACTCTATCTGGTGAGGTTCCAGTTTTGGAGGTTTGGGGAATGTGGAGTACCTCTTCATCACCATTGCTCCCTGGTCAACTCTGACCCGGAGTGGTAGTACCTGTTAGAGTCCCATCTATGGGTTAAAAAGAAAAATGTGTTTATAAAATAATTGTGTATCCATTAAGAATGAAGTCATTTCAAAACTTAATCAGCATTAAATGACCCACTGAGGTTGATATGCCGTAAAACAAAACAAAACAAACCATAAAACTGTGTACATTTGAATTAGATAGAAATGCGTGATATCATTCAACAGTGTGCAAATTATTTGTAAGTAATAGGAATATTTAAAATTACACAACTGTACAAATTATTCTTATTAGATAGGTTTGGTTTGTTTTTTTACGACATATCAACCTCAGTGGATCATTTAATGTTTTTGAAATAAACACATTTTCTATTTAACCCATAGATGGGACCCTAACAGGTACTATCATTCCGGGTTAGAGTGGGCCGGGGAGCAATGGTGATGAAGGGGTACTCCACATTCCTTAAACCTCGAAAAATGGAACCTCGCCATCAGATTGAATTTATCGTCATTCGCAGGACATGAAGATCCTCAGCTACCACCTTCTAGCAGCCATATGATAAAAATGGTTGGAGCTTGCCATAAGGGCAATAAGGTTGGGGCAATCATATAGGGCTTGACATGACCAACCGATTGATCGGAGGGGGCCTCTCCGACCGACTGTCTAGCCTAAGTAAGGGTCCAAGTCGGTGTTGCATGTCACGGACTGCATATCCACCAGAATTTGTCCTTAAGCATCCCGGGTCGCCACTCACGGACAACAGCTGGACCCATGGGGCGGGGGTTCTTACCCCTCTGCAGAGGTGCAGTCGGTGTATTCTAAAGCCCTTATGGACAGGTCTTCTTATTAGATAGGAATACATTATATCAAACAATTATTAATTATTTGTATTTGAAAAGTTACTTGAATTTAATAAGGATTATTGTTAGTTACTTGAAACCTCATAATTGTTTACAATTAAATGAATATTATGAAATAGAAATATTGGACCATATGATC
>CM042170.1:21821339-21833839 GCA_023376005.1 Doryteuthis pealeii | reverse complement strand
AACGGGGGCTAATTAAAGGCCGATTGATCGGGGGTCGAAGTTGGAATAAAACGGGGGCACGCGTGTCGATTGAAGACATAAGGACCAGAGGGTGGGAAGAGGAGGAAGACTGTCAGGAGGAAGAGAATCAAGGTGCTGGCTGATAAAAAAAAAGAGAGAGAAGAAGGAATATGAAAAATAAAAGTAAAAATTTGAAGAGGTAGAGAAGGTATATGAGAAAGGGATGGAGAGAAAGGGAAAGATAGATAGATAGATAGATAGATAGATAGATAGATAGATAGATATGACCAGGGGTTGGGAATGAGGAAGACTGACATAAGAAGAGAATGAAGGTGGTGGCTGAAAAAAAGAAGAAGAAGAAAGAAGAAGAAGAAGAAAAGAAGAAGAGAAGAAGAGAAGAAGAAAAAAGAGAAAGAAGAAAAAAGAAGAAGAAGAAGAGAAATAAAAGTAAAATTTGAAGAGGCAGAGAAGGTATATGAGAAAGGGATGGAGAGAAAGGGAAAGATAGATAGATAGATAGATAGATAGATAGATAGGATAGATAGATATGACCAGGGGTTGGGAATGAGGAAGACTGACAAGAAGAAGAGAATGAAGTGGTGGCTGAAAAAAGAAGAAGAAGAAGAAGAAGAGAAAGAAGAAGAAGAAGAAGAAGAAGAAGAAGAAGAAGAAGAAAAAGAAGAATGAAAAATAAAAGTAAAAGTTCAAAGAGGTAGAGAAGGTATATGAGAAAGGGATGGAGAAAAAGAGAATAGATGAGAATAAGAGAGTTGATAAAAAGAAAAGGGAAAGATAGATAGATAGATAGATAGATAGATAGATAGATAGATAGGACCAGAAGGTGGGAAGATGAGGAAGACTGCCAAGAGAAAGAGAATGAAGGTGGTGGCTGATAAAAAAGAAGAAGAAGAAGAAGAATGAAAAATAAAAGTAAAAATTTGAAGAGGTAGAGAAGGTATATGAGAAAGGGATGGAGAAAAAGGGATACATAGATAGATAGATAGATAGATAGATAGATAGATAGATAGATAGAGTAGATATGACCAGAGGTTGGGAATGAGGAAGACTGACAAAAGAAGAGAATGAAGGTGGTGGCTGAAAAGAAGAAAGAAGAAGAAGAAGAAGAAGAAGAAGAAGAAGAAGAAGAAGAAAAGAAGAATGAAAAATAAAAGTAAAAGTTCAAAGAGGTAGAGAAGGTATATGAGAAAAGGATGGAGAAAAAGAGAATAGACGAGAATAAGAGAGTTGATAAAAAGAAAAGGGAAAGATAGACAGATAGATAGATAGATAGATAGATACGACCAGAAGGTGGGAAGATGAGGAAGACTGCCAAGAGGAAGAGAATGAAGGTGGTGGCTGATAAAAAAAGAAGAAGAAGAAGAAGAATGAAAAATAAAAGTAAAAATTTGAAGAGGTAAAGAAGTATATATGAAAAGTGATGGAGAAAAAGAGAATATACGAGAATAAGAGAGTTCATAAAAACAAAAGGGAAAGATATATATATATATATATATATATTATATATATATAATATATATATATATAGATAGATAGGATAGATAGATAGATAGATAGATAATAGATATGACCAGAGTTTGGAATGAGGAAGACTGACAAAATGAAGAAATGAAGGTGTAGCTGACAAAAAGGAGGAAGAAGGAATATGAAAAATGAAGTAAAAGTTCGAAGATGGAGAAAATAGAATAGATGAGAAGAGTAAAGAGAGTTGATGAAAAGAAAAGTAAAATAATACAGGGGGGGGAGTGGATAAAAGAAAGAAAGTCTAAAAGAAAGAAGGTGACAAGAAGAAAGAAAGAAAGACAAAATGAAAAAGAAAAGAAAGAAAGAAAGAAAGAATAATGAAATGGACAAGAAGGAAGAAGGAAAAAAGAGAAGAAATGGTCAAGAAAGGAAAAAAAGAAAGAAAGAAAGAAAAACAGAAGAAAGAAAAGAGAATAATGAAAGTACAAGAAAGAAAGAAGAAAGAAAGAAGAAAGAAAGAATAATGAAACGTACAAGAAAGAAAGAAAGAAAGAAAGAAGAAAGGAAAGAATAATGAAACGTACAAAAGAAAGAAGAAGAAAGAAAAAGAATAATGTAACGTACAAGAAAGAAAGAAAGAAAGAAAGAAGAAAGAAGGAAAGAATAATGAACGTACAAAAAGAAAAAAGAAAGAAAGAAAGAATAATGAAACGAAAGAAAGAAAGAAAGAATAAATGAAACGTAAAGAAGAAAGAAGATAGAAAGAAAGAAAGAAAGGAAAGAATAATGAAACGTACCAGAAAGAAAGAAAGAAAGAAAGAAAGAAAGAAAAGAAAAAAAAGAATATGAAATGGACAAGAAGAAAAGTAAGAAAGAAAGAAGAATAATGAAATGGACAAGAAAGGAAGAAGGAAAGAAAGAAAGAATAATGAAACGTACAAGAAGAAAGAAAGAAAGAAGAAGGACACAAAATAAAGAAAGAAGAAAAAAAAAGAAAGAATAATGAATGGACAAGGAAGAAAAAGAAAGAAAGAATAATGAAATGGACAAGGAAGAAGAAAGAAGAAGAAAGAAAGAAAGAACGAAAGTAGGACACAAAAATAAAAGAAAGAAAGAAAAGAAAGAAAATAAGAATGGACAAGGAAGAAAAAGGAAAGAAGTAAGAAAGAAAATACAACAACAAAATTGAGTAAAATGAAAGTAAGAAAAATCAAAAGAAAGATATAAAGAAAAAAAGAAACAAAGAAACAACGATAGAAAGAAAGAAACTTCAATAATAAAATAATAGGTAGTAAAGAATAGATCCATGCTATAAAGGAGAAAGAAGAAGAAAGAGGAAAAAGGAAAGAATGAAAGAAAGAAAGAAAAAGAATGAAATAAGGAAATAGAAAAAAGAAAGAAAACAAGAAGAATGATTTGAAAATTAGATCATCCTATTAAAAAGAGCGAATGAAAAAAGAGAAAAGAAAGAGATAAGAAACAAAGAAAGAAAGGAGGTAAGAAAGAAAAGAAAAAGAAAAGAAAAAGAAAGAAAACAATAATAAAGGAAGGATAAATATGTGAATATATAGGAAGAGCCTGATATATTTTTTAGAGTAACAGGCTATGCTAGCTTATAGATAGATAGATAGATAGATAGATAGGATAGGAATATGTCCAGATGGATAGATAGATATAGATATAGATATGAACAGAATAGGAAAGTTAGATAGGAACAGGTCCAGATAGATAGATAGGTAGATAGATAGATAGATAGATAGGATAGATAGATAGGATAGATAGATAGATAGATAGATAGTAGATAGAACAGGTATAGATAGATAGATAGATAGATAGGAATAGGTGCAGATAGAAAGAAGAAAAGATAGATAGATAGAAGATAAATAGATAGATAGATAGATAGATACGGAATCAATAGATAGATAGATAGATAGATAGATAGATCGACAGATAGATAGATAGATAGATAGATAGATAGATAGATAGAAAGGAACAGGTCCAGATAGATAGATAGATAGATAGATAGATAGATAGATAGATAGATAGGAAGGAACAGATCCAGATAGATAGATAGATAGATAGATAGAGAGATAGAGAGAGATAGGAACAGGTCCATAGATAGATAGATAGATAGATAGAGAGAGAGAGAGCGAGAGAGAGAGAGAGAAACAGGTCCAGATAAGATAGATAGATAGATAAAATAGGAACAGGTCCAGATAGATAGATAGATAGATAGATAGATAGATAGAATAGGTCCAGATAGATAGATAGATAGATAGATTAGGAACTCCAAATAAATATAATAATAAATAATATATATATATATATATATATATATATATATATATATATATATCATATAGATAGATGGAAGGAACAGGTCCAGATAGATAGATAGATAGATAGATAGATAGATACAAAGGAACAGTTCCAAATAAATATATATATATATAAATAGATAGATAGATAGGAAGGAAAGGTCCAGATATATGATAGATAGATAGATAGATAGATGGAACAGATGAACAGTAGATAGAGATTAGATAGAAGAAACTGGTCCAGAAGATAGATAGATAGATTAGAGATAGATAAGGAACAGGTTGTTGAAACTAAGAAAATCAAATTGATGCTATTACGTTCACTTTCGGATAATTACCCTAGGGAAAGGTATAAATTCTCCAGCTATGGGTTACATAGCGCCACTACTGTTCCTCTACAAGGGAGTTTTTTTAGCATTAAATACCCCACGAAAGTTGATATGACATTAATCAAAGAAGCAAACCCAATAATCTGGCCAAGAAAAATGACTGAAAATGTATGTATGTGTGTGTGTGTGTGTGTGTGTGTGTGGTGTTTAAGGGGTAATTTTCATTAACTTCATGTGTATTGATAAATTGGTAAAAATGATTTTTATGGGAGATCAATAATTATTGATTTCTATGATTAATTACATATTGCATTATCGATAATGAATATTGACTGAAACTGGACAATTTCAAGAAAAATGGAAAAGAGTGTGTTGTGATTTTTGTGGCTTTAGGCTTCAAGCGAGAGCACGCCCCCAGCGGAGATCCCTTGCGTTAAGCAGAGCGTGATCCTTAGCGAAGAAACCTTTGGTTGCTACTTGGTGTCCCTTGGTGTTGGGTAAAATCCTTGGGTTCAGCAAAGTCCCTCGTTTCAAGGGCCGTTCGTCAATGTCACCTAAACTGTGCAAATGAACGGCTGTCAATGTCAGCGATTAATAGTTAACTAACCACGTATCGGGCTGTTGATTGCTGATAGTTTTAAACCCGTGACCTTGCTGAATCTATAAAGTTCTTCCCTCGCAAATTCAAACTAACACTGTAAATAATTTCAAAATGTCCAGGTTGATTCAGAATCCATAAAACTGCCAACAACTGCACAGCTCTTTGACTTCGTTCTTTGAGCCAGCACTTCTCTACAAAAGATTTCAACTACCTCATCACTGGAATAATGCTTCCTTTTTCAAATCTCTTCATAGGGCCAAGAGATGATAGTCTGATGGCGAGAATTCTGGTGAGTATGGAGGAGGGCGGTAAGTTGTCTAGAAGTGGCCCAAATAACAGTCAAATAGAATTTACGCGTGGCAGGGATACATGCTTCCATTCGAAGGGAGAAACATTGCTATTGAAGGAATGAAGAATATGTGGGAGACGTAGGGATGTGATCCACAGAGGACCAGCTCCATTTTTCATGTATGATACATTTTTACGTGATGTAATTATACCTGTCTTAAAGCAAAAATGGCGATTCCCATTTTTCGACACACCTATGTGGCAAAAGTGGGATGTTGATCCACAGAGACCAGCTTGATTAAGACACGGTATAATACAATCACCTAAATGTTCCCTACATTAAATGGAGCTGGTCCTCTGTGGATCACATCCCTACGTCTCCACATATTCTTCATTTCTCCAATAAATGTTCCACCTTCGAATGAAAGGCATGTATTCCCTGCACGAAAATTCTATTGAAGCTGTTATTTTGGGCCACTTCTAGACAACTTCACCGCCTCCTCCATACTCACCAGAATTCTCGCCATCAGACTATCATCTCTTTGGCCCTATGAAAGAGGATTTGAAAGGCAAGCATTATTCCAGTGATGAGGTAGTGAAATCTTTTGTAGAGAAGTGGCTCAAAGAACAGTCAAAGAGCTGTGCAGTTGTTGGCAGTTATGGATTCTGAATCAACCTGGGACATTTTGAAATGTATTTACAGTTAGTTTGAAATTGCGAGGGAAGAACTTATAGATTCAGCAAGGTCACGTGGTTTAAACTATCAGCCAATCAACAGCCCGAATAGTGTTAGTTTAACTATTTAATCGCTGACATTGACAGCCGTTCATTTGCACGTTATGTGACATTGGGAACGGCGCGTGAAAACGAGGGACTTTGCTGAACCCAGGATTTTACCCAACACCAAGGGACCCAATAAGCAACCAAAAGGTTTCTTCCTAGGATCACGCTCTGCTTACACGCAAGGATCCCGCTGGGGCGTGCTCTCGCTTGAAGCCTAAGCCACAAAAATACACAACTCTTTTCCATTTATTCTTGAAAATTGTCCCAGTTTCAGTCAATATGTATGCAATCAGCATCGAATAATGCAATATGTAATTAATCATAGAAATCAATAATTATGATCTCCCATAAAATCATTTTTACCAATTTATCAATCCACACATGAAGTTAATGAAAATTACCCCTTAAACACACACACACAACACACACACACACACACACTACATACATTTTGCAGTCATTTTTCTTATGGCCAGATTATTGGGTTTGCTCTTTGATTAATGTCTATTATCAACTTTCGTGGGTATTTAATGCTAAAAAACTCCCTGTTAGAGGCACAGTAGTGGCGCTATGTACCATATGTAGAGTTTATAAACCTTTCCCTAGGGTAATTATCCGAAAGTGAACGTAATAGCATCAATTGATTTTCTTAGTTCGTCAACACCTGTTCCACTATCTATCTATCCTATCTATCTACTATCTGGACCATTCTATTATCTATCAGAAACTGTTCTATCTATCTATCTATCTACTACTATCTGGACCTGTTCCTATCTACTATCTATCTATCTATCTATATATCTGGACCTGTTCCTTCCTATCTATCTTATCTATATAATCATAATATTTATTTGGAACTGTCCTTTGTATCTATCTATCTATCTAATCATCTACTATCTGGAACTGTTCCTTCCCATCTCATCTATATATTATAATATATAATATATGATAATCTATATAATATATATATAATATATAAATATTATATAGTAATATTTATTTGGACCTGTTCCTATCTATCTATCTCTTTATGCTAACATCTAATCTATCCTATTCTGGACCTATTCCTATCTATCTATCTATCTATCTATCTATCTATCTGGAACTGCTTCCTATTTGATCTATCTATATATCTATCTGACCTCGTTTCTCTCTCTCTCTCTCTCTCTCTCTCTCTGCTAACTATCTATCTATCTATCTATCTGGACCTGTTCCTATCTCTCTCTATCTCTCTATCTATCGATCTATCTATCTATCATGATCTGTTTCCTCCTATCTAATCTATCTATCTATCTATCTTATTCTATCTATCTATCTATCTGGACCTGTTCCTTCTATCTATCATCTATCTATCTATTATCATCTATCTGTCAATCATTTCTATCTACTATTATCTATCTATCTGGACCTGTTTCCTATCTATCATCTATCTATCTAATTTATTATCCTATCTATCTATCTTTCTTATTCTTCTATCTCACCTTATTCCTATCTATCTATCTACTATCTGGACCTGTTCCTATCATCTATCATCTAGTCTATTATCTATCTATCTATCTGCACCTGTTCCTATCTATCTATCTATCTAATCTATCCTATTCTATCTATCTGGACCTGTTCCTATCTAACTTTCCTATTCTGTTTCATAATCTACTATCCTAATCTATCTATCTATCCATCTGACATTCCACTATCTATCCTATCATCTATCTATCTATAAAGCTAGCATAGCCTGTTACTAAAAATATATCAGGCTCTTCATATATTCACATATTTATCCTTCCTTTATTATGTTTTCTTTCTTTTTCTTTTCTTTTTCTTTTCTTTCTTACCTCCTTTCTTTCTTTGTTTCTTATCTCTTTCTTTTCTCTTTTTTCATTCGCTCTTTTTAATAGATGATCTAATTCAAATCATTCTTCTTGTTTCTTTCTTTTTTCTATTTCCTTATTTTATTCTTTTTCTTTCTTTCTTTCATTCTTTTCCTTTTCCTCCTTTTCTTCTCTTTCTTCTCTTTTATAGCATGGATCTATTATTTACTACCTTTATTTTATTATTAAGTTTCTTCTTCTATATATTCTTTCTTTTGATTTTTCTTACTTTCATTTTATAGGCTTCATGATGTTGGTTGTGTATTTTCTTTCTTACTTTCTTCCTTTTCTTCTTGTCGCATTCAATTATTTCTGCTTTCTTTCTTTCTCTTTATTATTGTGGTCCTACTTCGTCTTCTTCTTTCTTTCTTTCTTTCTTCTCCTTGCCATTCATTATTCTTCCTTCTTTCTCTTGTCCTTCATATTCTTCTTTCTTTTTTTCTTTCTTTCTTTTATTATTGTGGTCCTTCTTTCTTTCTTCTTTCTTCTGTTGTACTTTCATTATTACTTCTTTCTTTTCTTCCTTTCTCCTTTCTGTCCATTATCATTATTCTTTCTCTTTCTTATTTCTTTTTCTAGTCCATTTTCATATTCTTAATATTCTTTTTAATCTTTCTTCTTCTTTTGTCTTCTTTCTTGTACGTTCATTATCTTTCATTTCTTTCTTTCTTTCTTTCTACCTTTCTTGTCTGTATAGTCAATGAGTACGTTTCATTATCTTTACATTTGCTTAGATCTTTCTTCTATGTACGTTCTCATTATTCTTTTCTCTTCTTCTTTCTTTCTTTTTGTAAGCTTTCATTATTCTTTCCTCATTTCTTTCTTTCTTAAATCTTTCTTTTCTTTCTATTCTTGTACGTTACATTATCCGCTTTTACATCTTTCTTATTGCTCTCATTACATATAGTCTGTTCTTTCTTGTAGCGTTTCCATTCAATTCTTTCCTTCTTTCTTCGTTTACTTTCTTTCTTTCTGTACGCACGTTTCATTATTCTTGTCTTCTTCCTTTCTTTCTTTCTGTCTTTACTTGTAATCGTCAATTATTCTTTTCCTTTCTTCCTGTCTTCTTTCCTTCTTTCTTATCGTTTGTCTTCTAGGTCCTTCTGACCAGTTTCTTCTTTTGTCGTTCCAGTCGGTCCGCGAGTCCTCCTTTTTGTGTTGTTTTTTTCACCTTTCTTACTCCTATGTTTCCAGGTACCTTCATATTAATTCTATGCATGACGTGTCTTCTATTTTCTTTTCTTCTTTTCAGTTTTCTTATTTAGTCTTACTTTTTATTGATTACTTAGCTTTACGTTTTTCTTTTTCTCCTTCCTTTTCTTTGGTGGTGCAAAACACGGCACCGAGGCAACAGTGACTGTCGGTGGTCCCGTAATCTTTCTTTATCTTCTTAGACTTCTTTCTTTATACTCCCACGCTCCAATGCTGTAGGACCACCGAATCCGGCAACTAACGAAGAGCCTATAGATTATTTACTTTTTCTTTCATCAACTCTCTTACTCTTCTCATCTATTCTATTTTTCTCACATCCTCGACTTTTACCGTTTCATTTTTCATAGTCTTCTGATATAATCTCCTGTATTGTTTTGTCTGTCTCCACAATTACATACTCGTCATCTGTCTGGCGGCAGTCTTATGCTCATTCCAATACCTCCTTGGATTCATATCTATCTATCTATCTATACTATCTATCTATCTATCTAATCTACTATATATACCATATATTATAATATAATTCACAATATATATAGTTGGCTAAGGTAGAGGATGAATTTTATAGCTATATACTACTTTTCTCCCCTTTGTCTTATTAGAACACTCTATTCTCGTATATGTCTCTTTTCTCATAACTCCAATTCTCATATCTATTCTTTAGAACCGCCTCTTCAAATTTTACTTTTATTTTTATCATTCTACTTCTTGTGGCATTGAGTTAAGGCTTCTTTTTAATCAGCCCACTTAAACCCTTTCATTACATATCATTCCTTTGGGCCAGTCGGCTCCTCATCGTGGCCCCTTGGATGGGGTCGTTCTATCATCATATATCTATCCTACTGTTCATCTTCCCATTTAATATACCACTCTTCATCATCCTCCCTTTATACAAATTTTGTAGTGAAACTGAGTAGTACTAGCGGATACATAATCTATTACAGTGGCCGCAATCTATCATCCCACATACCAACCCTAAAAAGAACGTTTACTAATATTTTTCATAAAAAAACTTGCATTAATAAATCTCATCTTCTCTCAACTTCTTCTTCTTCTTTCTTCTTCTTTCAGTACGGCAGCGACCCTTCATATAATCTACTTCTTGTTCATCTATCCTCAATTCTCACTATATCTAAACCTATCTATTCTTTCTATCTATAAAATATCTATGAAAACCTTTTTTCTCCGAATACCCCTAACTCAAAATCTTCAATTTTTACTTGTTATTTTTCAAATCTTTAACTTCTGTCTTCTCTTAAAGCGCACCCAGCCTTTCATTCTCTTCTCTCAAGAACATCTACCACCTTTCTGGGTCCTAATTCTATCTATCTATCATCCTATCTATCTATCTTATTAAATCTTCCTTTCCTTGTTTATAACTCTCTTAAAAAATCTCATTACTATTCTCCCATTTTTCTCCATCCCTTTCTCACTCATACCCTCTTAAAACTGTTTATTTTTCATCTCTAACTCTTAATCATTAACCTTAAAAATCTTCTTCTTACTATCCCGTCGAGCTTCTTACATTCACTCTTCTTACATTCTAAATATAACGAGATGCCCACATAACAAAATCCTCTTATCTCTTGTGGTCAGTCTTCCTACATTCACAACAACCGCTGGTGCATATCTAATCCTATCATATGCTAGTCTATCTATCACATCGCTATCTATATATCTATCTTTCCCCTTTCTTCCAGCCATCTCTTTCTCAATCCTTCTCTGCTTCAAATTTTTACTTTAATTTTCATTCTTCTTCTATCATTCTTCATTCTTCTTCTCTTCTACTTCTTTCTTCTTTTCTTCTTCTTTTCTATTCTTCTTCATTCTTCTCTTCTTCTTGCTTCTTCGTTTAGCGTCTATGTGACTTTTTTCCAGCTGAGGCACAACCAAATAAGTCCGAGTAAAACCCACATGAAGAATCGAATGCTTTCTCACTCTTCATGTATACTATCTTATCCGTATATATTGTCAGATAGTGCCGAATTATTTTGGATCGTAGCATTTCCTGCTTCTCCCCCGAACGTACGTGGCTCCTGTCATAATCATTAACAGTGGCGGTCTCCCTTCTATCGGTTTATATCTACCTATCTATCATCTAGCATCGATCGTTCCCCTTTCTCTCCCCTACTCTCTTCGCCCAGCCCCTTTCTCAGATCACAACCACTGATCACTCTACCTACTGTCACATCGGTTGCACCAACACCTAAGAAGACCAATCTTCAAGTTTTCATGAACGCTTTTATTTTTCATATTACTCCTTCTTCTTGTCTTGTCATTGTTTGTAACTAGTCAAGCCAGACCACCCACCCCATTCGATTCTCCTTCCTGCCTCGACATCTTACCTCTCCTCTCCCACCCTCTGGTCTTATGTACCTTCAATCTAACACTCGCGTGCCCCCGTTTATCCAACCTTCGCACCAGGCGTCACGCCCGGGCGATCAAATCGCCTTTAAATTACGCCCCCGTTATCAATTCCCATCTTTACCCAGAGGAAACTGATACTCGTGAATCACTCAGATGGCAACTCCTCTTCCAAAGACACAAACGGGCGGAGACGGCGGCGTCGCAGGGACGGAGACGGGCAGGGTGGGACTACACCCAAGACAACCTTCCACTTTTCTTATAACGCATCCAGTCCCAGGGAAGGATCGATTTCCGTGCTTTTCACATATGGCTGACGAGCCATCGAGGAAGGATGAATTGCAGAGAGGAGGTGTTACGTCGGTAAGAAGCGAAATTACCACACGTCTGTCGACCTCGACACCGATGGCAAACAGACATTATATATATTATAATATATTAATGTGAGATATTTTAAATAGCAAAGACAACTTAAAAGCCTTTGATGTAATTAAATTATAGCAAATAATAATAATAATGAATAAATAATATAATAAAAAATAATAAATAATAAAGACAGAAATTTAAAGCGCAAATCATACAAGCAAAATACACAATAACGATATTAATAATTACAGCATAACAACGTTTTTTAGCTCAGTCCGGTAGAGCATTCTACTGAGGAACCCAAGGTTCTCGGGTTCGATCCGCGCTGTCGCCGAACGTCAGCGCAGCTGAAGAAGCATACTTTTTGAGCTCTGCGTTAAGTGTGGAATGAATGGTATATAATATATATATTTATAGTATATAATAACATATTATTATAACTTATCTTCCTATTAAGATGGAGATTGTGTTTTTCACGTCCTGTTACCGAAACCTATATATACTCAAGTCACAATTCCTTTATTATTTACGTCAAATTTCTACCATGATTTCATTCCTTTTAACCTCAGTTTTTAATAAATGTTTTACATTATTAATACTGTTGACCATATTAACGTACTACTAACATGCAATCGTATTTATAGTATACAACAAAATAGCGGTTTTACAGTTTGAACGAGAAAGCTAATTGCATATTGATATTTAAAATTTGTAATTTTATAAATATGTGCTTGATTATGGTCTAATGTTTGTTTTATCTTAAAGAAATATAACAAAAATCTCGTGATAAATCTTAAAGGAATTTATTTACAAAGAAAAATAACTGTAATTACTTTACTTCTATAACTAAATAGTAAATTAGGAAAATTTTCGCAATGAAGAGGGGATA
>CM042170.1:21814454-21821239 GCA_023376005.1 Doryteuthis pealeii | reverse complement strand
CACACCCACACAAAGAGAGAAGAATACGGGAGCACACTTTTCAATTTGATTCTCTTCATATTATTAATTGGTTTCATTTTAAATAAATACACATTTCTTGATTTTAAAAATTGAAAATCACACTTTCATCGAATCATTCTATTTTCATTCAAGAACACTTCCAAAATGAATATATACAAAGCTAACATATAGCCCACTCACCACACTCTACACCAAACTTTTTGTCTACCGAGTTGATGCTGGGGGTGACAGGCTTCCCTCAGCTCCCCTACCCCTCCCCCACACCATCCACTCACCCTTCATCCCTATCAACACTCCCGCTAACTCCCACTACCAATCCTTCTCATTTGATAAAAGTCTCCACGTGCTCATG
Organism: Doryteuthis pealeii; assembly: GCA_023376005.1. Classification (NCBI taxonomy): domain Eukaryota; kingdom Metazoa; phylum Mollusca; class Cephalopoda; order Myopsida; family Loliginidae; genus Doryteuthis; species Doryteuthis pealeii. The sequence goes on along the minus strand of CM042170.1, from coordinate 21,820,866 downwards.
GATTAGCCACTCCCATCTGCCGTCCCCTACTTCCCGGAACATATTGTCCCACTTCATTGTTACTTCTCGTACCCCCCCACCTTTCCTCCGGCGCGCCACATCACGCCACCCTCCGCGCTCTCCACCCAGCGCTCCACTCCTCTCGCTCGCGACTACAGGAATTTCTCGACCTCGAGAACCTTCCGCACTCCCGCGCGCAACCCTTCTTCTTCTCGCAACGCTCCCGCGACGACCCCTCTCTTCTTCGTCCAGTCAATCCGCGAGCTGGGTTACCGCGCAGTTGTGTTAATTCAATTCTCCTCTCTAACATGCTCGCTCCTACTGTCAACCTCCGAGTGAACTCGGGAACCAGAGATAACTGTCACTTAGAACTGTCTTAACCTAACTACTCTTTCCACTAGGCCATGTGTCCAATTGGACACCTACTCCAGTTATGGTTAGCGGAATGAGAACAGGATACCCCCGTGGAATAAATAAAGGGTTAAGTTCAAAGTTCCGTGATGGCTCCCGATTACGACAAAGAAAGTTCCCGAGTTCAAAAAGAAGGTTCCCGAGTCCGACAAGAAATACCTGAAGAAGGCCGGAGGGCATATCGGCCAAAACGTTATACAAATAACAATGAAGATGGAGACAATAGTCCGAATAACGCAGATAATACTAATCATCAAGCCTCATCTCAAACATTCAGCGAAATTATTTGGATTATTCGGACTATTTTCCTCATCTTTGTTGTTATCTGTATAACGTTTCGGTCGATGTGCCCTCCGAACTTCTTCAGGTATTTCTTGTCGGACTTGGGAACCTTCTCGAACTCGGGAATCTTCTTTTCAAAATTGGGACCCTACTTGTTGTAATCGGGAACCTTTCTATCACAATCGGGAACCATCACAGATCTTTGAACCCAACCCTTTATTCAATCCACGGGGTTATCCTGCTCTAATTCCGCTAAACATAGCTAGGGTACAGGGGAAAAGCTGTGTTAATTATTATTCTATGATACTGCTGCCCCTGGCCAGGATTGAACCAGCAGCCTAGAGATAACTATCTCGTAAAAATGTGTCTAATTGTCTCTGATTGGACAATTCAATGTGATAATACTAATTATCAAGCCTCATCTAAAAAAAATTCAGAGAATTGGTGTATAGACGTTATTCCTTAGAATATAGTCCTTAAACTTCAAGGTTCCCGGTTCGATATCTGCCCTCGCCAACTCAGCGTATGAGTAGCACAGGGATATGTGCGGTAAAATGAAGAGCTGATGGTAGGTGTGGCGTTCCACCTCAGATGCTAAAATAATCTCCTTGATCTAGCACTAGTGAATAGGGGATAGACTCCCTCGCCGACCCAACGACTTTACTCTTACTTTTATAAAGGAGTACTTGCTGAAATTATTATTCTCCTGTAAAAATTATTCCATAAATAATGGAGTGAAAATAGTTGGATGCATACCTTTCCAAAGTGTATATAACCATTACACAAAAGACGCCCCCACAGGTGGGGAAGTAACGACGATCTCATAAGTGATGTTCTCCTGTGGATTTTTTACACATGAACGGACCAGTGTTGGCTGACAAACAAAAATTTCAATTGATCATCTCTGTACGGAATGAGAACTTCCTAGGGATGATGAACAATATTGACGGGTGGCAATAGAGAGAGAGAGAGAGAGAGAGAGAGAGAGAGAGAGAAGAGAATACATGCTGCAAGCACGATTGACGATGATAATTCTTATGACGATGGTTTTTCCATCTGTTGTATACCCTTTCTTTACTTTCTTCTATTCTTCTTCTGGCGTCTTTGATATCTTAAGTTCTACTAGCATCTCTTCTAACATCTCTTCGTTTTGGTGGTCGGTCGCACTTAACTCATTTCTTCTTCTAGATCAGTCTTGTTACCAAGACATTCATTAACCACAAAACCGTGTTACTTTCGTAAGCTTTTATTTACTTAACTAAACATTTCATGTAACTAAACATAGCGCGCGTATGCAGGTGAGTTCCAGTTAAGGCAGGACATCTTCTCTGCCTGACGTCTAAACTGAAACTGAAAACCCAACTAGGTCCCACGTGACTTCACGTATTTCGCGGGCTTTCTGTAATATTCAACGGAAAGTCCCGCCCGTGATATGAAAAGTGGCCATCCCTTTAGAAATACAGGGGATTCACAATAATCTTATGTAACCGCATATATTATGTAACACATCCATTATGTAGCGCTATGTGCAGACACTGGATGACGTGCTGAGGACTTCCAGCATAGGGACGGGATGCGAGAGAGTCAAGAGAATTCATCATGTGACACCATTGATGATGATAATCACGATAACGATTTGCCTACCGATTATGTAACACTACTTTGCGGACACTGGATGACGTGCCGAGGACTTTCGAGGATAGGGACGGGTGGGTGAGGGAGACTCAAGCGAATCCGTGCTTTCAGCACAATTGATGATGATAATGATGTCGATGATGACGATGATTATGATAGTTTGTTTATCTACTGATTACCGTTAAAAGTACTCATCAAATTATCCATCTTCACATCTGTGTATCCGTCTGAGTATAATTCTATCAATCCTTGACCTCCCCCTATCCAAGTGAATGTGTTGATCATCCCAACGTCTCGCAAAATGACTATGACGATGATATACCTATCTATCATTTAACAGTCTACGTACGGACACCGAATGACGTGTTGAGGACTTTCCAGGATAGGTACGGGTAGCGAGAGAGAGAGAGAGAGAGAGAGAGAGAGAGAGAGTCAAGGGAATTTGTGCTTTCAGCACGAGTGATGATGATGATGAAGATGATGTCGATGATGATGTCGATGATGATGATTACCGTTAAAAGTACTTATCAAAAAATCCATCTTCAATTTTTGCCTATTTATTATATAGCACTATGTGCTAAGGACTTTCCAGGATAGGGACGGGTGACGAGAGAGAATCAAGGGAATTCGTGCTGTCAATATGATGATGATGATGATGATGATGATGATGATGATGATAAAAAAGTTTACAAAGTACTTCTCAAAATATCCATCTACAATTTTTTTTTGCCAATCCATAATGTTGCACTATCTGCGGACACTAGATGACGTGCTGAGGACTTTCCTGTATAGAGACGAATGACGAGAGAGAGAGAGAGAGAGAGAGAGAGAGATCCATAATGTTTCACTATGTGCGGACACTGGATGATATGCCGTGGACTTTCCAGGATAGAGACGAATGACGAGAGAGAGAGAGAGAGAGAGAGAAGAGAGAGAGAGAAAGACAAGGGAATCCGTGCTCTCAGCACAATTGATAATGGCGATGATGATGATGACGATAATTGTTTGTTTGTTTATTTACTGATTACCGTTAAAAGTACTTATCAAATTATCCATCAACAATTGTTTGCCTATTTGTTATGTTGCACTATGAGCGGACACTGGATGACATGCTGAGGACTTTCCAGGATAGGGACGGGTGACGAGAGGGGCTCAAGGGAATTCAGGCTGTCAGGACTTTCCAGGATAGGTACGTGTGGCGAGAGAGAGAGAGAGATAGATAGAGAGAGAGAGAGAGAGAGAGAGAGAGAGAGAGAGAGAGATTCAAAGGAATTCGTACTGTCAGCACGAATGCTACTGCTACTGCTGCTGCTGCTGCTGCTGCTGATGATGATGATGATGATGATGATGATTTGTTTATTTACTGATTACCGTTAAAAGTACTTATCAAATTATCCATCTACAAGATTTTTGCCAATCCCTTATGTTGCAATATGTACGGACACTGGATGACGTGCTGAGGACTTTCCAGGATAGAGACGGATGGCGAGAGAGAAAGAGAGACTGAGTGTGTGTGTGTGTGTGTGTGTGAGAGAGAGAGAGAGAGAGAGAGAGAGAGAGATAGAGAGTGCCAGGAGAATCCGTGCTCTCATCACAATTGATGATGATGATAATGATGCCAATGATAACGATGACGATGATGATGATAGTTTGTTTATTTACTGATTACCGCTAAAAGTACTTTATCAAATTATCCATCTTCAGTTCTACGTATTCGTCTGAGTATAATTCTATCGACCCTTGACCTCCCCCTACCCAAGTGAATGTGTTTGACCATCCCACCGTCTCACAAAACCCGACTGTCGCATTCAAAACGAACGGCCATTGATCTCGCTTATCTGTTTTTACTGATACATTTGTATACAATTTAATCCTGAATATCAAAAGAGTCGCGTTGTAGCGAAACTACACAGAGCGACATCTAACAAAATCGTTTCTTTTAAAATTATTGGCCGCTTCTCTATTTTTCTGTCTACTCAAAAGGCAAATCATTATTTACGGCCACGTCGTTTGTGTCAGAAAAACTTGAAAATATATCTCTTGTTCAATTCTAATCGTATCTAAAGGCTTAGAAATAAATAGTATCGAAACAAGAAATTGACTTTGGACAAGTAGTCGTAAAGGTCTATTAGTAAGTCCAAGGGACCGATTTAAATTATCAGATCATATATATATATATATATATATATATATATCTTATTATTATAATGGAGATTGTGGGTTTGTATGTCTGTAACCGAAACTATATTACTATTCAAGTCACAATTCCCTTTGTTATTTACATCACATTCTCCATGATTTTATTTTTATTTAAACCTCAATTATTAATAAAATTGTTTTACATCATTAAGACTGTTGACCATATATACATGATATTTTCCACGTACCCCACTTGTACGGGTCAGGCACAAAGGCCCTATTTTATGTGGGACCACCCACAAGCCGAGACTCGTGGGGTGGCGGGTGAAAAATTGCTTCAATCCCGTCGGCATTCCCCCCAAGGGGCGCCTCAGGCACTGGGCAATAAACCCAGCCCTGCCCCTTTAAATCGAGGGGGCAGGTGTTGCCTGGGGGGATAGCCCCCTGGGATCGACGCTATTAATTATATCAATGGTCCAGAGGCCGAAGCCACTGTTGACCATATATACTGTATTTACCGCGTACCCCACTTGTACGGGTCAGGCACAAAGTCCCTATTAACGTGGGACCACCCACAAGCCGAAGCTCATGGAGTGGCAGGTGAAAAATTGCGTCGATCCCGTCGGCATTCCCCCTCAAGGGGGGCGCCTCATGCACTGGGCAATAAACCCTGCCCTGCTCCTTTAAATCGAGGGGGCAGGTATTGCCTGGGGGGATGGCCGCCTGGGATCGACGCCATTAATTATATCAATGGTCCAGAGGCCGAAGCCACTGTTGACCATATCAACATACTAATAACATGCAATTGTATTTATATATACAACAAAATAGCGGTTTACAGTGTGAATTGGAAAGCTAATTTGCATATTGATATTAAAAAAGTTGATTTTAATAAATATGTGCTTAGTATTATTGATTTCTAACTGTTTGGTTTTATTTTAATGAATATAAGCAAAAATCTCTTCAATAAATCTTAAATGAAATCCATTAACAAGATAAAATAACTGTCATTTTATTATTTACTTCCTCTTTTAACTAAATACTTAAATTAGAAAAAATAATAATGAAAGACGAGAGTGATGGAAGAGTAAATTTCAATTGTTCTATTTTATCGATTATACTCCCTCTGTTTCAAATCTTTTATTATACTCCCTCTGTTTCAAATCTTTTTATATGTATTCTTATTTAGTTTCATTAGCCTAATTTAATACAATATTTTAGTACATTAAAACTTAAATACTTGCACCCGGAGGGTGCATATATTTGCTAGTATATATAATGTGCTTAATTGAAGTCATACCTAATTTTGATAATCAATTAGTTAATAATTAATGAATTTGGCGGGCATATATGTTCAATATGTACATTCGAACATATATGCCCGCCTAAATTCATTAGTTATTAACTAATTAATTTTCAAAATTAGGTATGACTTCAATTAAGCACATATCTCTTGTTCAATTCTAATCGTATCTAAAGGCTTAGAAAAAATAGTATCGAAACAAGAAATTGACTTTGGGACAAGTAATCGTAAAGGTCTATTAGTAAGCCCCAAAGGATCGATTTAAATTATCAAAGCATATATATATATATATATATATATATATATATATATATTATATATATGTGTGTGTGTGTGTGTGTATAGTGTATTTTGGCAGCATTTTTTCTTTTAAACATGTTGTGTTAAACTGAACAGATAATTCTTGTCGGACGAGTTTTTGTTCGATCCTTTCTAATTTTCTGGCCATCTTTTTGGTGTCAGGGCGGAACTGGTGTAGCAGTCCACCAAAGTTTTCATTACGAGCGCTTTCGGCAATACAATTTGCCATCATCAGGTAGGAAACTAATATAGCATATATATATATATATATATATATATAAATATATATACACATATATGTATATGAGGAAAATGGGATTGGAATGAATCCGACAGATTGAG
>CM042170.1:21804454-21806954 GCA_023376005.1 Doryteuthis pealeii | reverse complement strand
ATATGACAGTCACAATGTTGATCTGTCTGTTGAAACTAAATTCTCACACGCGTGTTTTCTGATCAGGGATTTATCTTATAGAATAGATCTCTTATATGAGCTCTAAACAAAGCAAAGTCTTGTGTTCGTTAACTAAAAACAAACACCAACACAAGACGTTCCAGTATCAAGTACAGAAGAATCCCAAAGAAGAACCGCCAGACTAGAGATAGACCAAGCTAACACGTATAAGTATAAAAGAGGCTAAGTATCCCAAATATGTATATCTATGTACCACCACGGGTATACGGTACGCTAGAATATATATATATATATAATGGTAAAAAATAAGGAATGAAAGAACAAAGCTCAGACAAAAATGTGTAGTATATTTCGCTGGGGTGTGGAACTCGGCTTCTTTAGCTTTTATTGAATTATTTGGATCATACAAGTGTTTTACAGAAGGGGGAAGTAGGTAAGGGCGGTCTTCCTCATGAATTACCATATGTTTTTCTGTGTAGCATATCCTTTTTCTTCCCTTTAGTGGAGATGCCGATACTCATAAAAATAAGAATAGAAATGGAAGCGTTAGGGGAAAGGAAAAAAAGTTTGATTGAGTGAGAGCGAGAAATCAGCAGATGAAAAATATTGAATTGAAGGGAGGCTGTGATAGAAAAGGTACCCCTGGACTTATTATGTTTTAATTTTTTTTACTTATCTCATATTGCGATTTTTTGTCGGGTGGAGGACTTTATTTTGCTGTAAGAAATCAGCAGAAGAAAAGTATTGAATTGAAGGGAGGTTGAGATAGAAAAGGAACCACTTGACTTATTATGTTTATTTTTTTTTTTACTTATCTCATATTGCGATTTTTTGTGGGGTGGGGGACTTTATTTTACTGTAAGTATAAGCAGAAGATGAAAAGTATTGAATTGAAGGGAGGTTGATGATTATAATAGATTTTATAGAAATTTGCTGATTAAGCACACATATATCTATATACATATATAATACAATATGAGAAGTAAACAAACAAACAATGTTTTATATGGCTTTTGAGCCGACAATTTTTGGGAGAATATGTGCTTAATTGAAGTCACACCTAATTTTGAAAATTAATTACTTGATAATTAACGCACGCCTAATTCATTAATTATCAATTAATTAATTTTCAAAATTAGGTATGACTTCAATTAAGTACATATTCTCGCAAAAATAATACAATATATATATTTGAGTGAGTGCGTATGCTATTACCTAATAGTTCTATATGTTAAAAGTATAATAATCTTGACTCTCTCACTTTTTTTTCCTTTTGAGGGGTGGGTCACTCTATTTTGCTGTAAATATCAGCAAAAGATGAAGAGTATTGAATTGAAGGTGCCTGATGATTATAATAGATTTTATAGAAATTTGCTGATTACCTGCTAAAAATTTTCAAATGTTTCAAATTAGAATTTATTTTTATTCTTTCTGTGATTTTTGTTTGATTTTTTTTTTTAATTTCAAATGTTGCTTACAGTATGAGAGGTTTTAGTTTTCTGTCTCATACTCTACCTCTTGCTCAAAATAGTTTAATTTTCTGGACGTGGAATTAAACTGCATCTTGTGGTGAAGTTCCAATTGTGGAGCTCTGAGGAATGTGGAGTACCCCTTCATCGCCATTACTCCCAGGTCCACACTGTCCCAGAGTGGTAATGCCTGTTAGGGTCCTATCTATGGGTTGAATACAAAAAGAATTTTAAAAGATTTAAATTGAGTTTTAAAAAAAGAATTTTGAATACCCATCAAGCATGAATTTTTAAAAAAAGTCTTCGGCATAAAATAACCCAACAAGGGTTGACATGCCGTAAAATCCAACAAATCGAACCAAACAGCTCAATATTTAAGTATGAATACAACTCCTTAGTGAATTCAAAGATGGTTGAGATAGAAAAGGTATCACTGGACTTATTATGCTTGATTTTTTTTTTTACTTATCTCATATTGCGATTTTTTGTGGGGTGGAGGATTTTTTTTTTTGCTGTAAGTATTGTAATCATATGTTTTTCTGTGTAGCATATCATTTTCCTCCTTTAGTGGAGGTGACGATACTCATAAGAAATAAGAATAGAAATTGAAGCGTTAGGAGAAAGGAAAAAAGTTTGATTGACTGAGAGGGAGGAATCAGCAGAAGATGAAAAGTATTGAATTGGAGGGAGGTTGCGATAGAAAAGGATCCACTGGACTTATCATGTTTTTGTTTGTTTTTTTTTTTACTTATCTCATATTGCAATTTTTTGTGGGGTGAGAGACTTTATTTTGCTGTAAGTATCAGCAGAAGATGAAAAGTATTAAATTGAGGGGCGGTTGCGATAGAAAAGGATCCACTGGACTTATTATATTTGATTTTTTTTTTTTTTTACTTATCTCATATCGCAATTTTTTATGGCGTGGGGGACTGTATTTTGCTGTAAGTATCGTAATCAGTTTTTTTTACGACCATTTGATTCTAACCGATATTCTTATGTTGTTTTTTGTT
>CM042170.1:21794454-21799454 GCA_023376005.1 Doryteuthis pealeii | reverse complement strand
GGCTGATACTGACTTTAGCCGTCCTGTCGACTTTACTTACTTACATCACAATATATACATATATACACACATATTACATATTTAATATATACACAACATATATACATATATTCATAATATATATATATATATATATATATATATATATATATATACAAATATGCACACATATATATAAAGCACATACACATATAGGCATATTGTATTGTTTATATATATATATATATATATATATATATATATATATATATATATATATATATATATTATATATACAAGCGTACATATTTATGAAGAGAATAAATTTGTTAAAAATTGATACGCATATATATGTATGTATATGTATATATATCAGCACATCACACTTATATACATGTATACGCACATATATACATATATGTAAATATACACACACACATATATATATATGTTTACAAACTTATATGTATACATATATACGCACATATATATGCACACACATACATATACACACTTACGTATAAACAAACACACATACATATATATTGTATATATTACATATATATGTGTGTGTGTGTGTGTGTTTATTTATACGCATATGTCTGTATGAATGGATATGTATTTGTGTGCATATATATGTGTGTATACATGTATATTTATTAGTTTATATATATATATATATATATATATATATATATATATGAAGACAATGATATTTGTTAAAAATTGACAGCACACGTATATACATATATACACACACAGACATATATACAAACTCATAAATATATACATATACACACACATATATGCACACACATACATAATCATATATACAAATACATACACATAAACACACACACACACACACACACGAGTTTGTTAAAAAGAGATGGGCAGATATATATATATATCACATATTTGCAGATATATATATATATATATACACAAACTTATTCATACATACACACACACATACACATAATTAAATATACACACAAACATGAGCACACACACCCTTATATATATATATATATATATATAATATATATATATATATATGCGTACATACATACGAAGAGAATGAGTTTGTTAAAAAAAAATAATCTCATATGCATATAATATATATATATATATATATATATATATATAATATATTATATATATATATATATATATATATATATATATATATATATATATATATATATATATATATATATATATATAATATATTTTTATAAATATATATATATATATATATAATATATTGTATATATATATATATATATATATATATATATATATATATATATATATATATATTCATACGGGATACATATACATATATATCCTACGGGAGGGTTCGGATGGAGAAATTGACAAATCTACGTCGTCAGTTTTGGTTATACAGCCGTGAACAAGGCAGAACTGTGACATGGAGGATGCGATTAGAAAACAGGGCTCGTGTCGCACTCGTTCACGGCGGGAAAAAAGCCGGAGCTTTCGATATGCAAATATGGCGTCGTCAAAGCCGCTCCGCAAAGAGCGTTGTTCATTTTCAATCATTTTATGTGTCAAACAAAGTGCAAACAAAATGGCGAATGCCGAGAGAGAAAAGGGGTATTGTCGGTTTTACAGGTGTCAAGTGGTTTGGTGATTGAAGGAAAATGTGGGGACGGGTGAACGGGGTGGCGGGTTTTTTTTTTGGGGGGTGAGCCTACGGAATGACACGGATAAACTTTGGAACCACAGTGACATGGGAACTTGTAAGAAGTGAGCAGAATTCTGGAGAATATAACTGCAAAGTGTGCAGGTTTGAAACTAAGTGAAATAATACTAAGGTGACGAAGATAAATACATAGGTAGATAGATAGATTCCTACGATATGACTGGTATATATATATATATATATATATATATATATATATATATATAATAATAATATATATGTGTGTGTGTGTGTGTGTATTTTATGATAGTTTTATGATAGTTAGATATATTTTTAAAGTTAACCAAAATTTTCAAACTTGCAAACTATCAGGCATCATTAGACCCGTAAGGGGCTTGCTAAAAATCCCAAATTCAATGTTATTTTATTAATTTTCGATAGTGTTACACCGTTTTTTTTTTTGCTTTTTAATAGCCTGTTTGGAAGTAAAAAATCCCTTCAACCCCCGATTTGGAAAATTGCCTCAAAGTTTTCCAACGTACCAACTATCAGGTAGGGTGTCCGGGGACGGCCCCTAACTAGAAACAACAGTTGGAATGTTAATTTCATAGTTTTAAGGGGTCCGCCAGGCGTTTTTAAGTTTTTTTTTTTACATGCCTCAAATTAACCTAAAAAAAGGCCTGTTTTGAAGGCTTTTTAACGTGTTTTTGACGCTCGATTTTCAGTATATGAATTTAAGCAAATTTTTAAAGTTAACCAAAATTTTCAAACTTGCAAACTATACATATATATATATATATATATATATATATATATATATATATATATAGGTGTATTTTGGCAGCATTTTTTCTTTTAAACATTTTTGTTAAACTGAACAGACAATTCTTGTCGGACGAGTTTTTGTTCGATCCTTTTAAATTTTCTGGCTATCTTTTTGGTGTCAGGGTGGAACTGGTGTAGCAATCCACCAAAGGTTTCTCTACGAGCGCTTTCGGCATGTCGATTTGCCATATTCGGTGGCGGTAGGCTCTCCATAGCGGACTTTTCATGTCTGAAGCCACCCTGGCGCAACACCATGAAACCAAGAGGTCTAGAAGTAAGTGGCGACAACAAAGCACTGGTACATGAACATCTTCAGGGACAGCCTTCACATGTGACATCTGTGGTCGAGAATGTTTTTCGAACATTGGACTTCACAGTCACAAGAACTTCAGGGGCACAATAACTATATAGTCTTCCGAGATTACAATGCCAATGATCGTGATATATATATATATATATATATATATATATATATATATATAAGAGATTTATCCAAAACTTGGTAGTAAGGGATGATTCTATATGTGATTTCTAAGATCCACTGTACAAATATTGATGATCCAGTATGTATAAATACAGCGAATCTTTAAATCACTGAAGAGAGCTCAATGTATAATAACCTTTTAGATTATATACAGAGCAATATTTATCAATAAAGGAAGGAAGAACTCAACACCGTAATTCCATAATAAATTTATTTCGACCAAAATTGGGGCCCATATAAATCCAAGTTGATTTAAACCGGCTCCCCAAATTTTCGTCTCGTCAGATGGGTCTCAATTCAATTGAGACCCATCTGATGAGACGAAAATTTGGGGAGCCGGTTTAAATCAACTTGGATTTATATGGGCCCCAATTTTGGTCGAAATAAATTTATTATGGAATTACGGTGTTGAGTTCTTCCTTCCTTTATATATATAATATATATTATATATATATATATATATATATATATATATATATATCCACAGATATGACCGTGTTTCGACATATCAAGTCTCATCAGTGTGTTAGACATCAGCCGGAATGGGAACCGGATCAATTCGTCATCAGTCATGCTTCTTAACCACTGGACTATCGTCACCTACAGACTAAGGGGGATTTAATGGATGAATACATACATCTGTATATATGTAAAGGTCACCAGAGAGTGCTCCATCCATTTTATAGGAGATCGTTGCCTTTAAGCTTAGTTGGTGGTCGTCAGCGAAATCTTCAAAAAGCTCAGCCCACTAAGGAATGCGCAGCATATATAATCATCCACGGACACCGTGTTTCGATGTATTACGTCTCGTCAGTGTGGCTAGACATTTGCATGTATTTAAAGCGGAATGTAAAGGAGGGTAGGTCGATTTTTCACTATTTTAAAATATCAAATTGTCCTAATATGTGAAAGTTGTGTGTTAGTATACTGAATACTGATACCAAAAATGAGATATTTTACTTACACCATTGTTTGAGGAAATAGCATCAAAGATCGTCTGTTACAGCTTAATTGATGAGTTAAAAATCAGCATGTCAGAGGTGTCGGTGGTGATGGGGGGGGGGGAATATTTTCAATGTTAATTCAGTTTGTTTCATTTTAATTCAAATAAAATAACATTTTCTGATTTAAATATTGCAAACGGTGAATTTTCTAACAATTTCAATTTTTGCGAAAACGACGATTTTAGTGCATTTTAGCAAACGATATTTGATATATTTCCTCAAACAAGGGTGCAAGTAAAAGATCTCATTTTTTATATCAGTATTCAGTATACTAACACACAACTTTTGCAATCATGGACAATTTGATATTTTAAAAGAGTGAAAAATCGACCTACGCTAATATAAAGGCCGCCAGAGGGAGCTCCATCATTTAGTCGATGTATGCCTCTTTGTCGGTATATCTTATGGGTCTATTTATATGTACGTATATATATAATATATATATATATATATATATATATATATATATATATTATAATATATATATATTTATGGGGAAATAATTTTAGTTGTTTAGAAGCATGACTTCTAAACAACCAACAACCAAAAATTATTTTCCCATATCAATTATAATAAACCTATATGAGATAACACACAGCACAAGCACCACGCACACGCGCGCGCAATCATATATATATATATAATAATTATATATATACTATATTATATAATATATATGATATATAATAATAGTATAATGGAGCTGGCATATACTATATAATTTTCCATAAATATATAATAATAGATATATGAGATACACACATAGCACACACACAACACACACATATATATATAAGCAATATATAATATCATTCACATATTAAATAGACTCATATATATATAATACATATATATATTATAATATATATTATATATATATTATATATTAGTTTGTTATATAATATGTGTGTCTGTATATATAATTATATATATTAATCTATAGATAATATAATCATAGTACTAATTATATATTGAAATCATGGGTGACTGAAAATGGAGAATATAAAACATGTGTGACTATACACCATTTTACTATATA
>CM042170.1:21758951-21794354 GCA_023376005.1 Doryteuthis pealeii | reverse complement strand
ATTGTTCTGCATCAAGCTTGGCCTTTTTGTTTAGATTGATTTTTTTGTTTCGTTCTCTCCTCCTCCTCGTTTCTCCCCTCCTCGCTCTCTCCTGGTCATCAGTACATCATTCAGTGCATCATGTATCACATCTAATAGTTACGTGATATCCATGACAATCTCTCATCTTAAAGCCTAATATGTCATGTCATGTAGCCTCTGGGTGGGTCCTCGTGCGTCAGCATCTTTCAGTATCGCGCACAGATTTAGTCTACTGCTAGACGTCTTCTGTGCTTGGGAGTAGCGCACGCCCACACTAACTAAGTGCCGTATTGTGAGTTCGTGCTTATCAAGAAGAACGTTACTGCTATTAAAGGTTCATCCTTTCTTCTCAGCAGTGACCTAGCGTTGACTTAGTCGCCTCAGCACGGCATGGTTATGTGGATTATGTCGTAAGGGTCAGTGGCAGTACTTGTGTTTCTCTATGGGGTCGTTAGTTATCACGCACGTCTGTGTTCTAACTGTGATTGCGGTGCAGCATTCTGGAGCATTTCTCATCTAGCTTTATGACTCCAGGCTGCTTCGTTAGGTCTATTGGTTTGCTCTATATGTACGTAGATATCTTCTGCAACCACAATCAGAGCACGATGCTTACATACATATAAATTATTCCATGGTCGCTTGGATCACAGCCCAAACGCGAATGCTCGTTGAGGACCCTTCTGACACTCGAGTATTCCGTCCTCTAAAGTTAGCGAGGTGTTGTGACCTTGTTTGTGTGTCACATTGCATTCGCTTTCCGGTTCTGTTCTCTTACATGCGGAAAAGAACTTCCTCTGGATATGGAATTGATATAAACCCATGCTTATCGTCTTTATCGTGTCTGTATTTTCTGATTAGACTTTATATAAATTGGAAAGAATAGAAAAAAACTAGTTTAGTATTGAACAGAGAATAGGAGTTCTTGCGGGTCCCCGCGCTTCGTTATTTTTCATAAAAATATCCGGCCTTCACCATTTGAAAAAAGTTTGAATGATCCCGTGGGTTAATGCCAATTAAAAATACCTTTAGAAATAAATCCTAAGAAATAGGAAATAATGAATGTTACTTGGATTACTACCAGGTTAATGTGATGTTCTTTTGTTCGTGTTATCTAGATTCCTATTTATAAATTACTTTCCTGTCACATGTCACTTGTCCTCACGTTATAACTCAAATGTAATAGTAAAAAGTAATAGTAAATGAAGCTGTAAGTGATGAGGAAAGATTATTCCTCCTGCAGTGGTCCTGAGTACGTCGTCGGATAGTGCTGACTAGTTTTGTGAGTAGGGGTAGGGAACTTGTACGTGGCAACAAACACTAATCGTGCTGGATGAGTCCTAGGCGTCTGATGGTTCGAATCGTCTGCGCGAGATCCTCTTTTAAAAAAAGATTTCTATTATTAAGGTTTGTTGCTGGAGTTGGAATTTTACCGGTGTCAGTAAAGAGAGAAGATCCAATATACATAATATAGGAGATTGGAATGAATCTTTCGCTTGTATCTGTTTATCAGGAGGGATTCTGCTAATTTCGCATATGAATGATTATTGTCTGTCGTAGTCGCGATCGTATTGTCAGTTAATTCGGTATATTGACCATCAATGTTTCCGAAGATGATATAGTATCATATCTTTTCTCCAACGTCCAAGTTAAATGTGTATGGCGCTGGCGAATAAGCTCAGTTGGTAGAGCGGAGGATTGAGTGGCGGATAAGATTATTACGTGATAGTCTTTTATAGGTCGATGGTGTTCGATAATATATTTTTAATAGTTGTGCACTTAAAGTCATGCTGCCGGGACGCAGTCTTGGACTTCCTGTGTTGGTGAATATTTGACTGTGGCAGTTGCTTCTTTCGCGTGAGTGAGGATGGTGGGTATCTAAGTGTGCTAGACCTAGCGTCATCGTAGATAGTGATGAAGGTTTGAACTCTCCAGTCGCAGGCTAAACCGTGAGGACGTTTATTTCTCGGACGTGAGCATACCCTTTCAAAAAAGATACGTGATGTAGTCCGTTTTCATGATCCCAGACAATAGGTTTAAATTGTACTATAATAAGGTTAACATAGTAGTGGTGTTTTGGGGCATTTAAATTAACCCACGTATTGCTAAGGTTGATAGTGCCATTAACAAATAGAACCACTATCTCTGTCTTTTGAAAAAAGCGTAGATCACTTATAGGATAGACCCATATTCTAGTGTTATGTGACACTGCTCGAAGGACGGATTTTAGCAGGTTGAATTCAGGTTTTCCTCTCTTTAGACTGGTTTGCCTAACTAGGTCATAAAGACGCAGGTCTTGTCCTAAGCTATTGGTTAATTATAGCTGGAGCGGATGCGAAGTAGTTGTTGATTCATACCTTTCAAACGGGTGATTTAGCGGCTATTATTATCATCATACTTGCGAGTTTTTCACAAGCGATGCGTTAACTGGTGGTCTGGTCGAGCTTCACTCTTGGTGGTCTCCATGTACTCTCCTGAATATTCTAGACTCCGATCTTAATAAGGCTGTTAATCAGGCACTTGTCTCATTACTTGAGTTGTGTCATTACCCCAGATTTCCATGTTCCTCCAATATTTCCTAGACTTTAAATCATATTCCGGGAGCAGTCATATCGTGTAGACTAGCTTGCATCTATCGGAATCAAAACCTAGCGATGGGGTAGGAATGAGAGGCAGGCGTGCCGCTGTATAAATCGTACGTGTAAGTCATGGGTCTGGAATTAGAATGTGTGTTGCGGTGTAGACTAGTAAAAATTATGAAGTAACGGGCTATAGTTATAAAATTATAGGTGGTTATCTTTTAGAGCAACAGTCTACAAGCAGGAGAGAAGGGACTGTTTAATACGCGTTTGGAGATGATTGTCGTAAATCAAGAATTACGAATCATGTAGTTAATGAATTCTTTGAATATATATAATCATTCCGTCGGGAAAGGATATGTTGGCGAAAAAGTTGGATGTATTCTAAACTTACATTCTTCTAAGATGTAGATTGGAATAAACAGCTGTGATTTCTTGGTTAAAATATTGAGTTTCAATATGGCGATGCTTGTTCCAATAAGGTCTAAAAATTCACGTATTAATTTTTGGGGACCATATGCCTTTGGCACGCTTTTGCGATATGCTCATTCATAAGGGGCAGTTGTTGTTTTTCAAGGTCTTCAGCCGGTCAAGAACCTAAGAAATCTGGGTTGTTTGATTAGGGTTAGGGTTAGGGCTAGGGTTGTAGTGTTCAATAAGAGCTAAAAAATCCTCTTAATTCGTCTGTTAAAATCTAAACTACGGATTTTTGAGCGGTGTAGATATGAGAGAAAAAATGTCCCATGAGGAATCGAGATCGTGATGGCAGAGAAGGGGTGCGCTGTAAGAGGTCGATATGGTCACAATTTTAAGTGAATAAGAATGAGGGTGCAATGCGAATGTGTCATGAATGCAATGAGAAAATATTTTCTTTTGCATCATTTAAAAAGAAGAAAAAGCAACAAACAACAAGACAAAAAACGAGATATTGTTTGTTTAAAACTTTAAAAAGAAAAAAAAAAATGCCCAGTAAAATTTATTTTTTTCAGTTTTTAAGGAAAATAATTGTTCTTAAATTTTCAAATAACTTTTTTGGTGTCGGGTGATTGTTATTTTATGCGTGTTATTCTGATGTCATTTTTTTATTGTGCTACAGGATTTGATGTTTACTAGTAAATGGTTAAAAGAGTTATAAGGAGACTGCGGGCCAATGTTTGTTAGTCTCAACGTCGGCTCGGGCTTAGTAGAAGAAAGTCTGATTGAGCTAATGAATAACATGAGGCGGATAGGGTGTGTAAAATTTGCATAGTCCTCTTATGCGCCGAGCCTTTCGTCTTGTTCTCCCCTCGAACGCGCTCCTAAGGGTCCTGTGTCTGGAAGTCATCGATAGGGGCCAATGAAATCCCAGGTGTGTGTACACTGTACTGCGGTAGTTGAGTGGCCGTTTGTGTTAGCGATCGAGGAGAGGTGCCTTTATATGCTTGACGAACACTACAGAAAGTGTGTATCTTTATCAGGTGGTCGTAACCTTCACTTTTCCTGTTCTTGCGCGTGTCGATTATGTTATATTGGTGCAGTCTGTTGCCTTTCGACTCTAGCGATTGTACACGGAGGTCTAGAAGAGCGAGCTTCATCGGATTTGTAAGATGTCCAGAGGTTTTCCGTGTGCTATATGGGCCCGATGTTGCAGTATTGTGTATAAGGTATAAAGATCGCATAGGTGCTTCGGGTCGGTGCGTTACCTATTAGCCTAATTAGCGTTGTGAGGGAGTAGGGTGATAGTTGGAGGTGTCGATAGCTCTTTATCAGAGGAATGTTATGTGAGTGAGGACCTGATGGTGTATGCAAGTTTGCTTAAGCATCAGTGGTGTGGATGAAGTTGATCGTGCTTTGGCGTCAGGGTTGAAACTGTGGTCTGGGGCTGTGGGTATCCATGCTTCCACAGCGTCGAGAAATAGTAGCGCATGTTACATTATGGCTAGGGTGGTTGTGCTTTAGTCGGGTATGTAAGTATATTTCATATGCTAATTTTGGATGATAGAAAATGTCAGTGAAGTACAGAAAAGGAAGTGCTTTGGCGAGACGGGGAATTTGCGGTGATGAACCATCTGACCCTATAAGGTTTCAATGATTTTGGATTGCCGGACTATAATGCATTGGCGCGCGTGTTTTCGTCTGTGCGATTGCGGATGTGGAGTGTCCGTTTGTGCTTCACGTGAGTGTGTGGCACATCGCTACTTGTGGCACAGACTGCAACATCGATGTCCATGTATGACTCACTAACTTGCTCACACATTAGAATTCATCACTGGTGATTCTTAAATATACCAGAGCAGTACTGTACCGAAACTAAGTCTTTTGTTTAGTCAGAAAGATGTAACGGCATTTGAGGTTTTAATAGAGAGCAGAAGTGGTCGGGGGTTCGGGATGTGTTAATAGTGCTTTGACAGTTACGTAATTCGCTTCGTGACTGGAAGATGTAACTTTCTTTTAACTGGGAAGTGTTTATGGATCTTAGGTCGTCGCCCCGCAATCTATGATATTCGAATGTGTGGGAGATATAGACTGGTCGTTGAAAAGATGTGATCATGTAAGTTGTTGAGTAAGCCTTCATGAGAAAGGGAAACATAAGACTTGAGCATCGGCTGAGTATCGGTGGTAGTTCGAGTCGTATGATCCGTAGAGGATATCATAGTGTAGTGGGCCTTAGGCGTATTATTTGCCTTGCATCATGGTGTTATTACAGAGGCGTTTGTGGCAGTCTCTAATGATGTCCGTGATAGAGCTAATTCGGCGAGTTGTTCGTCTTAGGAATTGGTTTTGTATAATGGCTGTCAGGTATTGTTGCGTTTGTGTGTGTGTTGATGTTGTTGGTGTAAGTTGTTGACGATGAATATTGGAGATCGATGGCGTAATTTGTTATCTATAAACGAAGAAAAGATATACTTAAGTTCGGAAGGACTTGAAGGTTTGAGAATATAAATGAGACGCGGTTGGTGTTGTGAGTCTATTAGGTGTTCGTTGTTTCGAGATGGTACCAGATCGACGAAGGCGTTTCACAATAGCGAAACATGTCATGTAGGATGGTTAACGGCTGTTCCATGGTTGTAGTGTGGAGTTATTTCGTAATTAGAGTTTTGGTTTTCAACTTTCATGTCATGATCTGTGGATTTTGTAAAAATACAATAGGGAAGAGGAGAAGTAAAAATTATACATATATCCCATGGGGGTTTTCACCGTAATGATCTCGATCTGCGCAGTGGTCCGATCAAAAAGTGGACTGGACTACCTTCTCCCAAAAAGAGAATCCCATCTGCACATTTTCTGAACCTGAGGTGTCCTTTACTTGAGGTGTAAGAGGTTTAGTCTCTTTTAGGCCAGGGTGAGATTTTCCCTTGCTTACGAGGGCCACTAGTCTACAGTCGTTCGAATAGAAGCGTGAGTAATGAAACACCTTCTGCCTTTGTCTCTTTGTCCTGTTGTCATTTCCTTTTTGTTCCTGGAGTTTCCATTTCAGCTCTCTAGTCCAGTAGAACAGGAACGAAGGTTTTGTATATGGGCTAAATACTCCAGCCCAAACTGAGACATTTTAATTTAGCACCCATAGAATGCATGGCATTTGTATTGATCCGGGAAAAAGTTAACGGCTTTCCCACGACCAAGACTGAAAAGGGCGCGCAATAGCTAGTTCAGGTGGGGTAGGACCACGCCGGTTAAAGAGGGTTAAAAGAGAGATAAAGGAAAGGGGTTAAGTTTGGCGAAATTTCTTGGGCTTCACAGCTAGACCTTTGAGTATGTCGCAGAGCTCTTCGGTTATTTCTATAAGGTCATAACTATGATCAAGGAGGGGAACTACTCTTGACTAAGTCGAAATTATTTATTAATTTTCCCCAATTAAAACTAACCCTAATATTAACCCTAACACCTAACAGCCTACACTAATATAACCCCGTCATGCGTTGTTTTTCCGAGTAGATAATGAAATATGGAATCTAATTAATCGTGTATGCTAGTCAATATTATATTAGACATTATAGGAAAGTAAACCCCCATGTCCATCCATCTATTCATGACTCGTGTTCTCTTAGTTTTATGGGGTTTTGCAAAGAGGTTTACATATTTTAGGTTTTAAAGGTGGTGCTGTAGTTATTCTGCTATGGGTTGCATGTTCCTTGAGGTTTTGAAACAGCAGAAGTATCTGGGTAAGCAACTTAATGTCCGTTGTGGTTATCAAAAGAATGACTTGATATCTGGCATTATAATAGACCCGAAAAGATGTGAAAGTATGGAGCTGTATCGAAAGCAAGAACAAACATGAAACAATCACACGGATATCGTGGTAGTGTGTGCGTGGTGTGGACGCCGATACGACGGGGGCAGGACATACACGATACGCACGCACACATGAACACACAGTACGCACACTCATATGCACTTCATAAACACAGCTTTTGACGAAAATTGCCATCAAAAGTTATAAACTGAAAAGAAAAAAAGAAAAAATTCTCGCGAGACGTGATTCGAAGCCTATCGACCTAGAGGATATCATATTAATTGTGTTGAGGACCACTACAGTGCTCACCGCTCTACCGAACTGGGAGCTATCGCGAGAGACTTTTATGACGTCATTTATGATGTTATTAATGTTTAAGTATTAGTTCTTTTCGCTTTGCGGACGCAGAGTGGGAATTACGAACTTATTTATCGGCCGGGAAATTAATTTAAAGTTAGGAAACTGAATACGAGCGTGGGGTATCAAAAAAAAAATCCCTGTTGTGTCTTGTTTTTTTAATAGTAGTCAATTTTAACGTACGCTGTCTAAGAAAGTCGCACATTGGAAATTCAATCTGATAGGATTTGGTATGTTCTAGAAGGTAAAACATCTTTTATTCTATTTAACTATGTCAACGATAGAGATCTGACTTCGTAGGTGCCGGACTAGTGTTGCTTCATCTCTGTGTTCGTTGTTCTTTTTTGTTGTGTGTTGGTTTGTGTTGTTTTTTGTTTGGTTGAGTAAACAGGACACAGAAGATGATGAATATTGTGCCAGACGTTCTTTATTTAATCCCCGAGTGTAACGTATTAACGGCGCAAGGAAGAATATTCGCAACATTAGAGCGTACGTCTGTCTGCTAGTCCGAGAAACGTAAGAACTCTCCCCAAATGTTAAGTCCACCTCTCATTTCAGTTGTCATACTGGGTTCTTCTAGCTACACATGGTGATGAGGTCTGGGTCTTTCGATGCTCAAAATAATTTATTTTAACGGAATTATAATATATAAGACGAAGAGTTCGGATGTTAAGTATCTGTCATAGTATGAATTCTGTTAATAGATTAGTTTTAACACTAACTTTTTATTTCCATCCGATGTTAGAGGTTAAAACGACACTTGACAAATTGAATCAACCAGTGTATAAAATCGAGAAAAAAAAAAAGGAAAAAATCTCGCTGAGACGGGATTCGGAAACCATCGCATCTAAGGGAATATCAATGTTTGCTGTCACTACATAGTCCTCCGCTGCGTAGATATCATACTGAGCTATTCGCGAGTTTGGCGCTCCCGTTTACGTTTTTGTAAAATGCTTCAATAAGTGTCTTTTGTCCTTATTTTTGATGGTGGGGTTTTTTTTGGTAAGTGCTGTTATAATGATAACTAATTTGTTCAAATAGAGAATGTAATTGTAAGTTCGGGTGAAACGTGAATGACATGAAAAAACTTGTTTGTAGTAATAGTATGTCTATCGAATTGCATCACGTTCACGAAGAGACTATTCATTAGTTCATGTTTAGGAATGTTCTTGTCTAAATCTAACTTGGTTTGACAGTTCATTCACATGAAGTCTGTGGGAGTTTAAAAGATAAAAAAGTAAGAATAAAAGTAACATATAAACCAAATAACTCCGCATGGGGCCTTTCACACCGAAAAGTTTCGATCTGCGGCATTTGTCGCGACAAAAAGGACTTGACCTACCCTTCCCCAAAAAGAATCCTCTGCCATTTCTAACTGTAGGGCCGTAAACTTGGGTATAGGTTTAGTCCTTTTTAGGCTCAATGGAGATTTCCCTTCTACAGGCCACTATCGACATCGAGTTCATTAAAGGCCTGGAGTAATAAACACCTTGCTGCCTTTTGTCTCTTTCCTGTTTGCTTCTTTTTGTTCTTGAGTGTTCCATTTCATGCGTCTCGCAGTCGCAAGAAGAATTTCAGACTACTAGTTTGTATATGTGGCTTAAAATACGCGCGAGCACCAAACGTAACTTTAATTTAAGCCCATAAATCATCATGTGTGTATTTTGTCGGGAACACAGTTACGGCGTTTCCCCAACGGACGAAAGACTGAAAAGGGGTCAACTAACTAGTAGAAGTGGGTAGGACCACCCGGTTATGGTTGAAAAGAGTGAGTTGCGATAATTTCGTGGCTTCACAGCTAACCACTTGTAGTATGTAACGCAAGGCCCAGTCGTTATCGTTGTTCTCTATAAGTTCTAACAGAATCAGAAGAGGGGGAACCACTCTTGTACTAATACATGTTAAATTTGGTATGTCATTTTTTCCCATCTAAACTACCTGAAACTTCTAACCTAACCCATTAACCTAAACTATAACCCTAGAAGCCTAACACTGAAACCAGACCGTATGGCCGTCGAATCTTTTTTCGTGCGGATAGAATCAATAAATAATAAATAATCTATTCAGTCAAATTATATTAATAATTAGCAGAATGGTATCCTAATCTATCCGGCGGATGTGAGGTACTTAAACAAATCGCCCTTTCTTTCTTTCACTCTCTCATAGTATAATATTACATATTTATAGTAGTATTGTGTATGTAAGTATAGTATATATAGTTATATGTGAGTATCTTATATGCTAGGTATGAATTATAATACTATCTACAGTTTGCAATATATGATTTAAGCAAATTTTCAAATTGATTATATTACTTTCTGAAATTCAATCATTGTCTATAACTGTTTTGTCCACCCGAATAAAATAGATAGATAGTAGGATAGATAGATAGATTAGAAGAGAGAGAGAGAGGAGAGAGAGAGAGACGAGAAAGAGAGAGAGAGAGAGGTGGAATGAAGAGTAGATGAGGATAGATAAAAGATGATGCTCTCCTAATATGAGTATGATTATTTATGACTTTACTTATATATTAGGTGTATATATAAGTATATACTTAGTATAGTATATATTGTGTGCGTGCCTTGTTACATATTAATGATTTTATTTAATATGCAAATCAAATCAGATATTTCCGGTCATTGTTAATAATATGAACGGGTTGGAGATTTGTGTATTTTTTATGTTCGGAAATTATGATGGTTGTTTCTTAACCGAGCTGTTCTTTTTTGTACATTCAGTATCTTTGATTTTTTATTCGTATTTTCGTTCTCTTTATTTTTTCACACCGTTTCTCTCCGACCTCTTGGCTAAGGCGACATAATGCCATTTATTTTTTCTCAGGGCTTCTACAGTTGTGTTCTCCTGCTTATGATCCTCATTATCGTTTTAAAATTCTGTTTCACATACGGAAGCAGATATTTGTCACATTTGGTTCCCGTTATTCCGGAGTTATATTACGCGCTGATACTTATATCAAGAAGTCTTCTGTTTTCTTTTTCTTTCTTTCTATGTTTTGTCTTTCTTTCTTTTTTTTCTTTTATTTGTTTTTCTTATCTGTCGTCTAGATCTTTCTCTCGGTCTTGCGAACCTGGTACATTAAGGTTACTGACCTGACAAGCGGTATTGTTCATCTTTCCAAGAGTGGCTGACGAGATGATGTTGCGCAGTCCCCGGGCTTTTAATAAAATTGATATGGTTATATGAAGTACATGTTTTTCAAAGAAGATAGTATTTCATGTTCAATATTGTTTTTTTTACTTTTGTGACGGACCAGGCTGGTAGTTCTGAAAAAATTACATTTTCCAATTCATTATTTTTTTTCAGAATTGACAAGATGTATAAAATAAAAAGTAGGCTGAAGTTTTAAAGCTTTGTATTCTACCAAGTATATGACATAAGAAGGATTGAATGTATAATCCTTTTCTTCAGAAGTACAAAGTGGTGTTAAAAAAGGTAGCGAGATTGTTTGTAACTTTTTGGACCAAGCAGGCTTGTATTGCTGAAAGAATAACTTTCCATTCATTTGTTATTGTTCTTTTCTAAAAATTCAGGTGGTGGCCAAAAAAGTAACAAGTTTAAGGCTGTATTGTTGACGAGAAGATATAACTAATCAAGAATAATGGAATTGTAATTGTTTTCAGAGATTACAAGTGATGCATAAAAGTACAAAAATACTCGATACTGTTTTGTGACACTCACTTATATATAATATAATATACGATATATTAGTATATATGTAGTGTAGTAGTCTTATTAATAGTGAGGATTGTGTGTTTTCTGTTGTAGGACCGACTATAAAATTCCTACATCAAAGAGCATCGAATTCTTCGTTAGTATTGACATACATTCTCTCGATGAGTTTTATTTTTTATCTTAAAAACCGTCAATTATTATGAAATTGTCTTACATTATTAATCTGTTAACTTATGTCTGACATAACTGACAATCATGCATTATATTGGTATAATATACAGACAACATAGCGCTTTACAATGTGAACGGGAACGGCTAATTTCATATGTATGTATTAAAAATCGATTTTACAGATTGAATAATGTGCTTAGTATTTATATGATTTCGTTAAAGTGTTTGGTTTTGTTTTGTTAAATGAATATATAGCAAAAAATCTCTGTATGACTCTTAAAGATGAAATCGCATTAACAAGATTAGAAGATACACTGTCATGTGTTATTTGTCTTTACATTCCTCTCTCATACTGCATAAATAATAATATATATACCGGTGAGAGTGATGGAAGATAGTAAGGGTTTCCACGGGTTGTTACCAGTTGTTTTTATTCATTTGACCGTGACCCTCTGTTTCCAATCTTTTTATTTATATCCGCTCCTGTGTTTAATTTTTTATCGTGTATTCTGTATTTTAGTGTTCATCGTAGCCTTTTCTAATTTAATAAAAATATTTTATTTACATTAAAACTTTGAAAATACTTGCACGCTGGAGGGTGCATATATTTGCCTAGTCTATATGAAGAATGAGAGTGGAACTATATTTTTAGATGCCAAGGTGTGTGTTCAATAAGTGGATGCCGTCGTGCATAATAGCGGGAAGTGTTTAAAAGTTGGATGTTATACCAAGATAGAAATGAAAGAATTGAAATGGAACTTTGTTATTTTTAAGCTAGAGATTAGAGAGAGAGAGAGAGTAGAGAGGGAGAGGAGGGAGTGAGGGAGGAGGGAGAAACGAGAGGATGGCCATTAACTGGTACTGCCTACTTGTTGCTCTCCTGACTGTTAAGTTTTCTGATCGGTCCAGCAAATTGTTATTCTTAAGTTGATGCTTATCTTGGCTGGCTTTTGCTTTTCTCTTTGCTAATTCTTTCTTGAGGCGTAGCTGGTGCATGTGGCCTTGTTCTTTAATAAGTACTAACAGACTTTGTTTTTTATTGTTTGATGCAAGTTTTTTTAGCCCATAAGATTAGGAGTAGGATGGGAGAGAGAGAGAGAGAGAGAGAGAGACTTTAGATTAGAGAGTGAGATGGTCTTGACTTGTATTCATGTATCTTGTTTACTGATTCTATTTGAGAGAGAGAGAAGAGAGAGGAGAGAGAGAGAGAAGAGAGAGAGAGAGAATGTCTTACTTGGTACTCGTACTTGTGGCTTGCTGGATCTACCGTTGATCTCGTTGCTAGCTAAAACTGTTTCATTTGCTTGACGCTTCGCACAATGGTTATCGTAGATTGACTATCTGCTGGTTTACTTGTCTCTTTCTTGCTAATTCGTTCTTGGGCTGTAGCGTGGTGATGAAGAGGATTAATTTACAATAAAACACAACAAAGACCTGTGTTTTGTGCTTGAGTTCAAGTTTTATTTTCTTTTTAGCCCATATTGGTTGATACCACGCGGATGAGATCGGCACCGGAGCACGTCTAAGATCTCTGAAAGCTTGGTCGTATTTAAAACTCTAAACTAACTATTACGTGTCTGTCATGGCGCGTAAAATCGCGCGCCTTTAAGGATCAAGGGTTACCAACAGTCCCGGTATTTTTTCCAGACTCCCTGATTCTAAATCAACAGACCTCAATTTAAATTCTTAGCTACAGGTCTGTTCACAATTCATGAATTATAACATTTACATATTTATATATTTATTCTAAGCCTAACAACAACAAATAAATGAATAAAAACTTAGTTCAATTCTAACGGTTTATTTAACAACAAAATAATTAAACGCCCCTCCCATATATAGAGTCAAGTTCGATAGACCTATCAGTTTGATAGAGAGGGAAATTAAAGATATCTGATATCTTCTATTTGAGTCTGTTCCTCTCAGAGATAAATTCTTGTCAGCTTGTGTGGAACTTATACTTACTTGTCTTCTGATAAGAGCGCCAAAACTACTGGGCGCGTCACGTGATTGCTGTGTCCAATCACAGAAAGACCCCTCTCACTTAACTCCATACATAGAAATGAACGTATTTTACTGACCCACCATAGCTAAGTTCGCAACCGTGTTTATGAACTTTTGAAAATTTTGTTTTCAATGTATAAAGGGAAATTAAAGATATCTGGTATCTTCTATTTGAGTCTGTCCCTCTCAAGATGAATTCTTTATCGACTTGTGAACTTGTTCTTACTTGTTCTGCTGAATAAGAGGCGCAAAACTACTGGGCGCGTCACGTGATTGCTGTGTCCCAATCACAGAAAGGGCCCT
Organism: Doryteuthis pealeii; assembly: GCA_023376005.1. NCBI lineage: Eukaryota > Metazoa > Mollusca > Cephalopoda > Myopsida > Loliginidae > Doryteuthis > Doryteuthis pealeii. The sequence continues at coordinate 21,781,016 of CM042170.1, read as the reverse complement.
CCCCTCACTTAACTCCATACATAGAAATGAACGTATTTTACTGACCCACCATAGCTAAGTTCGCAACCGTGTTTACGAACTTTAGAAAGTTTTGTTTTCAATGTATAAAGGTAAATTAAAGATAGCTGGTATCTTCTATTTAAGTCTGTCCCCTCGTAGATAAATTCTTGTCGACTTGTCGTGGAACAGGTCCGTACTTGTCTGCTGACTAAGAGCGGCCAAACTACTGGGGGCATCACGTGATTTCTGTGTCCAATCACAGAAAGGCCCTCTCTCACTTAACTCCATACATGGAAATGAACGTATTTTACTGATCCAACATAGCTAAGTTCACAACAGTGTCTACGATCGTTTGAAAGTTTTGTTTTCAATGTATGAAGGGAAATTAAAGATATCTGGTATCTTGTATTTGAGTCTGTTCCCTCGGAAATAAATTCTTGTCGACTTGTCGTGGAACAGATCCGTACTTGTCTGCTGACCAAAAGCGCCCAAACTACTGGGTGCGTCACGTGATTGCTGTGTCCAATCACAGAAAGGTCCTCCCTCACTTAACTCCATACATAGAAATGAACGTATTTTACAGACCCAACATAGCTAAGTTCACAACCATGTTTACCAACTTTTGAGAGATTTGTTTTCAATGTATAATCGTTTGTATAGAGTCGCGTGCCTATAACGCGATTTTATTTAAACTCGTGAAAGACTTCAATTATATTTTTCTGAATTATCAGAGGCAAATTGTATTTTCTTATTCAACACGTGACATTTCTCTTCGTAATTTTTAGGTTTTAATCGTTCATTCATTTTTTTTTAACGTTGTTGAATTTGAATTTTTTTTCTTTTCTAATTTTTTTTCCGGGATTTATTTATTTATTTTTTATTTTTTGGTTTTTTTCATTTTTGTTTTGAACTTTGGTTCCATTTCTTGTAGTACTTACATTCTTTTACCATTTTTTTACGAAGAATTTAATGAAGAGAATTCTCTTCACAACAACAAATCGAATAGACATCTAAATTTGAAATGATCGGGGGGAAATAGTTCAAGAGAATTACACGCCATTTTGACACGCAAATAAATACAATACGATCCTACGTTTATAAGTTTCATGAACGAAAATTAATGTGTTGGCTGGTTGGTTAGATTTACGGCATGTTAACCCTTGTTGGGTTATTTTATGCCGAACCCGTTTTGCTTTATTTATCCTTGATGGGCATTACATCTTTTTTATATTTAAACTCAAGTTTTATTATTTGCTCATTTATTTCATCGCTCCTTTACATATGTCTTGTTCATTTGTGTGTGTCTGTCTGTCTGTCTGTGTATGTGTGTATTTGTGTATATGTGTGTATGTATGTTTGTGTGTGTTTGTGTGTGTTTGCGTGTGTGTTTGTGTATACGTGTGTGTATTGTGTCTGTGTTTGTGTGTCTGTTTGTGTGTATGGGTTTTTTGTGTATTTGTGTGTTGTTTGTGTTGTGTATTTGTGTATCTGTGTGTATGTAATGTGTGTATGTTGTTTGTGTGTGTATGTGTGTGTAGGTGTTTGTGTCTGTTTGTGTGGGGGTTTGTGTGCGTGTTTGTTGTGTATGTGGGTGTGTTTGTGTGTGTGTGTGTTTGTGTGTGTTTTGTGTGTGTGTTTGTGTGTGTGGGTAATGTGTGCGTTTTGTGTTTGTGTTTCTTAGTGTGTGTGTCTTAGTGTGTGTGTGTATGTGTTTGTGTTTGGTGTGTGGTGTGTGTGTGTGTGTGTGTGTGTGTGTGTGTTTGTGTGTGTGTATGTGTGTGTTTGTGTGTGTATGTGTGTTGTGTGCGTGAGAGAGAGGGAGAAGGGGAGAGGAAAATTAGTGAGTGATATATAGAGAAAGAGAGAGTGTGAGAAAGATTTATGGAGAGGTAACAACTTGTTGGGTTATTTTATGCCGAAGATGTTTTGCTTTATTCATTATTGATGGGTATATGTTTCTTTAATTTTAACTCAATTATTGTTAGCCACCAGGATTCCATCCTTAAGCTTCACGGGTCGTCACCATTTGTGAGATATTACCCCATCGCAGAGGTGCAGTCGGTTTATTCTATGTTACGATTTTTGTGGCCATTTTTAGGCTTAAGTGAGAGCACTTTACAGTGGAGACCCTTGTGTTCATTAGTTGTTGGTTGAAGTGTTAGGTAGAAACCTTTGGTTGTTCCTTAGTGTTAGGTAGAATCCTTTGGTTGTTTCTTAGTGAAGAATCCTTTGGTTGTTCCTTAGTTAGGGTAGAAACCTTTGGTTGTTCCTTAGTGTTAGGTAGAATCCTTTGGTTGTTTCTTAGTGAAGAATCCTTTGGTTGTTCCTTAGTGTTAGGTGGTAGAATCCTTTTGTTGTTTCTTAGTGAAGAATCCTTGCGTTAAGCAGAGGCTGATCCACTTGTCCGTGTCGAATACAAGATCGGTGATTAAGTAGGTAACTAACCACGTATTCGAGCGTGTTGATTGGCTGACTTTAATTCACACGCCCACGCAGAGTCTATACGTTTAAGTGGTGGACTTCAGCACACTTTATATAAAATAAACTTGAACAAAATACCCTAACCTAAATTAGTTTGTGAACGAATATTAAGGGATTGATCCACGTTGACTGCAGGCGTGTTCGTGGTTTATAATCAGAAACGGTCGCCGCGGCTGCAGTTGAAGGTCTGGTTAAGGTTAGATGGCATTGTGTTGTGGTCATTATTCCAATCCCCTTTGTCCTTATGAATAAATACATAAGTATATATATACAGATGGTTGGCTAGCTGGTTGATTGATTGGTTGGTTGGTTTGTATTTTATGGAATGTCAACCCTTGTTGGGTTATTTTATGCCGAATACATTTTGTTTTATTCATTACTAGTAGGTATTCAATTTTTTTTTCAAACTCAATTTTTAAACATTAGTTGGATTAATATCTTTATTAAAGGTATTAGCAGTATGTGAAATGCAAATAGGTCTGTTTTAATTAAGAGTTTTTCTTCTCCTAGACTGGTTGCCTAACCAAGGTTAAAGAGAGAAAGAAAGTCTGCCCAACTATTTACCCATGACTGGAAGGAGATAAGTTCGATTGATATATTCAACAATTGTTTTAGCTCTATGTGAAATGCAAACAGCCTCGTCCAGCCAATTGAATATACATATGTGTGTGCCTCTGTGAGTGTGTGTAGGCGTTGTCTAACCAATGATAAAGAGCCCAGCCTGGTTAACTATTTACCCATAACTGGAGGGAGAATAGATGGATTAATATATTTTCTAAGTGTATTAGCTCTATCTGAAATACAAACAGCCTCGTCCAGTCAATTGAATATACCTATGTGTGTGTCTGCGTGTCTGTCTGTATGTATGTATGTATGTGTGTGTGTGTGTGTGTGTGTGTTGCCTAACCAAGATTAAAGAGCCCAGTCTGCCCAACTATTTAATCATGACTGAAAGAAGAATAGTTGGATTAATACATTTCCCAAAGGTTTTAGCAGTATCTGAAATGCAAAGAGTTCTAGTTTGAATTCAGAGTTTTCCTTCTCCTAGACTGGTTGCCTAACTAGCCCAGTATGCCCAACTATTTACCCAAGACTGGAAGGAGAACAGTTGGATTAATATCTTTCTCAAGTGTATTAGCTCTATCTGAAATGCAAATAGCCTCGGCCCTGTCAATGGAATATACATGTGTGTGTCTCTCTCACACACATACACACATTCACTCTCTCTCTCTCTCTCTCTCTCTCTCTCTCTCTCTCTCTCTCTCTTCTCTCTCTCTCTCTTTCTGTGAATAAGTGTGTATGTGTGTTTTGTATGTGTTGCCAAACCAAGGTTAAAGAGCCCAGACTGCCCAACTATTTAGCCATGGCTGCAAGAAGAATAGTTGAATTATATATCTTTCTCAAGTGTAATTACTCTATCTGAAATGCAAACAGTCTCGTCCAGTCAATTTGAAATTCATATGTGTCTGCCTCCCCCTCTCTCTCTCTCTCTCTCTTCTCTCTCTCTCTCTCTCTCTCTCTCTCTTTCTCTCTCTCTCTCTCTGTGCCTCTGTGTGTGTGTGGTGTGTGAGTGTGTGTGTGTGCTGACTAACCAATGTTAAGTAGCCCAGCCTGGCCAACTATTTAGCCATGTCTGGAAGGAGAATAGTTGGATTAATATATTTTCTAAGTGTATTAGCTCTATCTGAAATACAAACAGCCGCGTCCAGTCATTTGAATATACATGTGTGTGCCTCTGTGTGTGTGTGTCAACGTGCTGACTAACCAATGTTAAGTAGCCCAGCCTGGCTAACTATTTACCCATAACTGGAGAGAGAATAGTTGGATTAATATCTTTCCCAAGTGTATTAGCTCTATCTGAAATGCCAGTCAATTGAATATACATATATTGGACATCAGTGTGTGTGTTTGTGTGTGTGTGAGTAAGTGTGTGTGTATGTGTGTGTGTGTGTGTGTGTGTTTGTGTTGGATTGATATATTTCTTAAGTGTATCAGCTCAATCTGAAATGCAAACAGACTCGTCCAGTCAATTGAATATACATATGTGTGTACCTCAGTGTCTGTGAGTAAGTGTGTGTGTGTTTGTGTGTGTGAGTAAGTGTGTGTGTGTATGTGTGCGTGTGCGTGTGTGTGTGTGTGAGTAAGTGCGTGTGTATGTGCGTGTCTCTGTGTGTGTTTTGTTGGATTGATATATTTCTTAAGTGTTTTAGCTCAATCTGAAAATGCAAACAGACTCGTCCAGTCAATTGAATATACATGTGTGTACCTCAGTGTGTGTGAGTAAGTGTATGTGTGTGTGTATGTGTGTGTGTGTATGTGTAAGTACATGTGCTTGTGCCTGCGTGTCTCTGTGTGTGTGCTCCAATCTGTTTATCTATGAACATGCGCCTATGTGCTGATGCAGAAACTCAATTTGCAGCTTTAATAAAAACGTATGAATCATCCGACAGTAAAAGTTACAAATTAATGATGAGAGTGAATCATGTTGTTCTCCAGACCACAATAAGCAACTCGCCTGTAATTACCAACAACAGTCTGTCACATCGTCTTGTTTTTTGCCTCATCTGACCCGTCATTCCATTTTCAGCCATTTTTATAATTCCGGACGCATCCAACCAAGAAGAAACAAAAACTTCCCGCGCTTTTACAACGTCCTAGTGAAGAGAGCGAAGAAAGAGACGAGGAAAAGATGAAAGATTGTATAGAAAGAGGGGGACATAAGAGAGAAATTAACGAATAAGAGAAAAAGAAAGAAAGAAGGAGAGAATGAAGAAAGAGAGGTAGAAAGATGAGAGCGAGGAAAGAGAGGAGAAGAGATGGAAGATTGCAAAGAAAGGGGGGGGACATAATAAAAGAAAGTAACAAATAACGAGAGGAAGAAAAGAAAGAAGGAGGGGATGAAGAAAAAGAAGAAGAAAAGAAAGAAGGAGAGGACAAAGAAAAAGAGAAAGAAAAGAAAGAGGGTGAAGAAAGAGAAGAGAAGAAAGAATATAAGGAATAAAGAGAGGAGAGAGAAGAAAGAAGAAGAGGACGAAGAAAAAGAGAAAGAAAAGAAAGAAAAGTGGAGAAAAAGAGGAAGGAAGAAAAGAAGGAAAGTGCGAAGAAAAAGAGGAAGAAAAGAAAGAAGGAAAGTGAGTAGAAAAAGAGGAAGAAAGGAAAGAAGAGAGCGAAGAAAGAAAAGAAAATAAGATGAAAAATTGCATATAAAAAGGGGAAGAGAAGAAAGAAGATAACGAATTAAAGAGGAGGAGAGAAAAAGAAGAAAAGAGAGCGAAGAAAAAAAAGACGAAAAGAAAAAGGGAAGAAGAAAAGGAAAGAAAAGAAAGAAGATAGCAGAGAAATAAAGGAGAAAGAAGACAGCTAAGAAAAAGAGGAAAGAAGGAAGAGAAGAAGAAGAAGAAGGAAGAAGAAGAAGAAGAAGAAGAAGAAGAAGAAGAAGAAGAAGAAGAAGAAGAAGGAAGAGAAGGAAGAGAGAGAGAAGAAGAAGAATGAAGAGAGAAAAGAAAGAAGAAGAAGAAGAAAAGAAGAAGAAGAAGAGAAGAAGAAGAAGAAGAAGAAGAAGAAGAAAGAAGAAAGAAGAAGAAGAAGAAGAAGAAGAAAAAGAGAAGAAAGAAAGAAGAAGAAGAAGAAAAAGAAAAGAAGAAGAAGAAGAAGAAGAAGAAGAAGAAGAAGAAGAAGAAGAAGAAGACAGCGAAAAAGAGGAAAAGTATAAAGAAGATTGCGGAGAAAGAATGAACGGAGAAGACATAGTAAAAAAATAGAGAAAAGGGAAAGAGGAGAAAGAGAGCGCGAAAAAGAGAGGAAGAGATAAAGACAATGAGAAGAAAGGAAGAAAAGAAAGAAGTAATCGAAGAGAGAGAAAACAAAAACAAACAACAACATCATCATCATCAACAATAATAATAACAACAATAATAAAAACAACAACAACATCAAGATAGCACTGGCATAGTTTCCACTATAATAGTCTAGAATGAGCGAACAGTATTCCCATAAAGCCGGGGTTATTGTTAGTGATAGGGGGGTCGGGTAGGGGGAGAATTACAAATGTCGTCCATTATTTGGTCCCTGAACCGTTCGAAAAACTGGTTTCTGTCCTGTCCGGTCGGGTCTTGTTTTTCTTGTTGATTTTAGTTAAGCGAACTGATCGGCGACATTTTCCGACTGTCCGCTCAATTATGGGACGGGCCGCTTGTCACATGTGATAAGAGAAACCTAGACACTTATCGAATTATTACCTCCCCTTGGTCGAGTTGCTCAGCACCTCCGACAGAGGGCGACGTTAATGTGGACGTCTGTACCGCTTGGGTGGCATCTGAAATCAAAAATCGGCGAAAAGGGAAAAATAAAAATGAAAGAAATGGATTTTGATTGAGTGTCTGAAAAGTTAATGGAACCAATTGTAAAGTGGTATTGATATATATATATATATATATATATATATATATATAATATATATATATATACACACACACACACACACACACCACCATATATATATATATATATATATATATATGGGGTAAAATACAAGGAATGAAAGAACAAAACCCATACGAAAATGTGTAGTATATTTCGCTGGAGTTTGAACTCGGCTTCATCAGCATTCAATACTCCAGCGAAATATACTACACATTTTTGTATGAGTTTTGTTCTTTCATTCCTTATATTTTACCCCATTCTGTCGGATTCATTCCAACCCCTTTTCCTCTATATAATATATATATATATATATATATATATATGGGAGTAGATGGGGAAATCAGTCCAACCGTATGTAAAGAATATAGAAAAACACAAAGTATTCCAAAAGATGAATATCTATTCTTGATGGTAATGTCGGCTCTATAGCATTTCGGTTTGTGCAACCTTCTTCGGGACACCTGTGGAAATCTCGTGTTGAGATGTTAGGATCCTTCATGTGTCCTGAAGGTTACAAAAAAAAACGACATTTCCATTAAGAATAAATATTCATCCTATGAATGTTTTTCTATATCTTTTACACTTATATATATATATATATATATATATATATATATATATATATATATAATCATTATACCGCCCTGTCGGTGGGGCGTTAGAATGCACCGACTGCACCTCTGCAGAGGGTAAAATTCCCCCAATGGGGCACCTATTGGCCGTGGGGGGCGACCCGTGATGCTTAAAGACAGAGCCAGGTGGATGAGCAGTTCATGACATGCAATACTCCACTTTGCCCTATCTTGGGCTAGACGGGCGGTCGGAGAGGCCCCCTCTGATCAATCGGCTGGTCACGTCAAGCCCTAGCACCTATATGATTTTCCCAACCCTATTGCCCTTATGGCAAGCCACAACACCTTTTTATCATACGGGTGCTAGAGGCGGTGCTGCGGGTCTACATGTCCTGGAATGACGTTAAATGTGATGGTGAGGTTCCAGTTTGGAGGTTTTGGAGAATGTGGAGCACCCTTCATCACCATTGCCTCCCTGGTCCACTCTGACCCGGAGTGGTAGTACCTGTTAGGTCCCATCTATGGTTAAATAGAAAAACATGAGTCTATAAAACAATTGTATTATCCATTAAGAATTGATTTATTTCAAAATTTTATCGGCATCAAATGACCCACTGAGGTTGATATGCCGTAAAACAAAACAAACCAAACCAATCAACCATTATAAACAAAAAGTAAGTTACAAAAACACACACAACCTATCAAATATCAGAAATCACACATATACATATTCTGCCAAAATATAGTTATTCAATGCCTGAAGAAGATAACAGATCTGAAACACGTGTCGCATATGTAAGTTAATAATTTTTTTAAAAACATAATCCTTTTTGCAAACCTTCTTTTTTATAGAATATATATATAATATATATATATATATATATATATTTATATGTATATATATATATATATATATATATATATATATATATATATATATATTAATGCAAAGATTGGATATGCATAAACAAGATTTTTTTTCTGCCTTTCCGTCCACTTGCGAGAGAATCATTTTTACTTTTTCATTATTAAAAAAATATATATGTATAATTTTATATAGAATCCAGAAAGGAACGAATGCATACGCCCCGATTACGTATTGGTCACACAAGTTGGTTGGGTTTTACGGCATGTCAACCCTTGTTGGGTCAATTTATGCCGACGACGTTTTCGTTTTATTAATTCTTGATGTGTACACAATCTTTTTAATTCATTTTTACGAACATATTTTTAATTTGTTTTCTATTTAATCCATAGATGAGACCCAAACAGGTACTACCACTCTGGGTCAGAGTGAACCCAGGAGTAAGACCGTCAGTCACTGCCTTGTAGCACATATGTGATAAAAAAGAGTTCAGGTTGCCATAAGGGCAATAGGGTTTGGACAATTATATAGGTGCTAGGGTTTGACGTGACCATCGGATTGATCGGCTGGGATCTCTCCGAACTCTCGTCAAATCCGACGTATGGCCCGAAGTATAGTGCTGCATGGACTGCTCAGCCACGATGGGTTCCATTATTTATAAACATGGTTCGCTACCCGCGGTCAACAGGAGACCCCATTGGGGGTGCTTATCCCTCTGCAGAGTTGAAGTCCTTGTATTCTAAATCCCCAGTTGACTGGGTAAAACTGGGGCAGTAGAATATGCCAACTGAATCTCTGCAGGGTAGTAAAATATATGCGATTGGGCCACCCATTGACCGTGGGTTGACGAATAGTTGGAGAGACCCCATTCGCTCAATCGGATAGTCACGTCAAGCTCTAGCACCTATATGATTGTTCCAACCCCTATGCTCTTATTGGAAGCCATAACTTTTTTATCATATTTGTGCTAGAAGGCAGTGGTCGAGGGTCTTAATGCCCTGGGTATAACATTAAAATATGTCTGATGGTCGAGTTTCAATTCTGGAGCTCTAGGGAATGTGGAGTACCCTTGCATCATCATTACTCCCATGTCCACTCTGGTCCGGAGTGGTAGTATATGTTAAGGCCCCACCCAAAGGGAAAAATAGTTTTTAAAAATGTGTTTTAAAAATTGTACCCATGAAGAATGAGTAAAACAATGAACATTCGGCATAGAATAACCCAACAACGGCTAACATGCCGTAAAATCCACCAACCAACCAACCAACCAACAAATGAAATCATAAGAAAGATCTACTCTGATGGCAAAGTTTCGATTCTGGAGCTCTGGGGATGTGGAGTACCCTTTCATTACCATTACTCCCAGGTCCACCCTGACCAAGATTGTGTGTACCTGTTAGGGTCTCATCTATGGGTTAAATAGAAAAAATAAGTTTAAAACGTATTAAAAAGAATTGAGTTTTTTTTTTAAATTGAGTACCATAAGGAATGAATAAAATAAAACTTCTTCTGCATAAAATAACCTAACAAGGGTTGACATGCCTTAAAATCCAACCAACCAACCAACCAACCAACCAACCAACCAACTATCTATTTTATTTCTTTTATCTTCTTTTTTATTTCTCGCTCGTTTTTTCTTTTCTTTTTTGTTTTTTTTTGTTTCCTTTACATTGTCGCAACAAACAACTAAAATTCTGTCAGCTGGCCAGTCTAATAGTACAGTTCCAATTATGGAGTTCTAGGGAGTGTGGAGCACTCCTTAATCGCCATTACTCCCAGGACCACCCTGACCCGGAGTGTAAGTATCTGTTAAGATCCTATGGATTAAGTGAATTAGTTAACAAAAATATGTTTGAAAAAATTGAGTTAAAAAAAGAATGTTCAATACCCACCAAGAACGAAAAAAAAAACTTCGGCATGGAATAACCCAACAAGGGTTGACATGGCCTAAAATCCAACCAACCAACAAAAATCTTCTTATTTCATATCGTTATAGCTCAGTGGGAATCTTCAAACAGTGATTCCGGTGTTCCTGGCGCAGTTACAATTGTGGAGCTCTAGGGAGTGTGGAGTACTTCTTAATCGCCATTGCTCCTATGTCCACCCTCGACCGGAGTGTAAGTACCTGTTAGGATCCCATGGATTAAGTAAATTAGTTAACAAAAATATGTTTAAAATATTGAGTTAAAAAAAAAGAATTTTCAATACCCACCAATTATGAAAAAAAATGTCTTCCGCATGAAATAACCCAACAAGGGTTGACAAGCCGTAAAATCCAGCCAACGAGAAGTGTGGATTACGCCTTGATCGCCATTACTCCCAGATCCACCCTGACCGGGAGTGTTAGCAACGGTTATGGTTCTATTGGTTTAGTAAATTCGTTAACAATGATATATTTGAAAAAATTGAGTTAAAAGAAAGAATTTTCAATACCCGTAAAATCCAACCAACAAAAATCCTCTTGTTTTCTATCGCTGTAGAAATCTTCATACAGTGTTTACTTGATTCCGGTGTTCCTGGTGCAGTTACAATTCTGGAGCTCTAGGGAATGTGGAGTACTTCTTAATCGCTATTGCTCCTAGGTCCACCCTCACCCGGAGTGTAAGTACCTGTTAGGGTCCAATGGATTAAATAAATTAGTTAACAAAAATATATTTTTAAAAATTGAGTTAGAAAAAAGAATTTGGTTGAAAAAATTGAGTTAACTCATCAAGAATGAAAAAAATATCTTCAGCATGAAATAACGCAGCAAGTGTTGACCTGTCGTAAAATCCATACAAACAACCAACCAGCCAACCAACCAAGCAATCAAATGCCCCAGATGACAGGGCTGAGAATTTAAGCCTCATAAAGTCGCACGATACGCGAATATATGCGATGGCAATAATTTTTTTTTTGAAACTAAATATTTAAAATATATTTGAAAACAATTAAGTTAAAAAAAAAGAATTTTCAATACCCACCAATTATGAAAAAAAGATGTCTTCTGCATGAAATAACCCAACAAGGGTTGACAAGCCGTAAAATCCAACCAACGAGAAGTGTGGATTACGCCTTGATCGTCATTACTCCCAGGTCCACCATGGCCAGGAGTGTTAGTAAAGGTTATGGTTCTATTGATTTACTAAATTCGTTAACATAATATATTTGAAAAAATTGAATTAAAATAAAGAATTTTCAATGCCCACCAAGAATGAAAAAAAAATATCTTCGGCATGAAATAACCCAGCAAGTGTTGACCTGTCATTAAAATCCAACCAACCAACCAGCCAACCAATCAACTACCCAAGATGACAGGGCTGAGAATTTAAGCCTCATAAAGTCGCACGATACGCGAGTATATGCGATAGCAATAATATTACATTTTTTTGTTTTGTTTTTATTCGTGAAAGATGTGGACGTAACAGCCAAGTGGATTGCTACGCTTTTCTGACTCTATTACCTCCCTTTGATACTAAAGTTCACAATGCGTAAACTTGTCGATAAACGTGCTTAATACAATCAGGACAATTACTTCCGGTCGGGGTGACTCTTGTCAGACAAGTTAATGGGGTCTCATTGATCAAATTGAATTCGTCCAATAGTGAACATTGTATTGCTAATTAGTAATACTATCTCTGACCCATAAAACTTGCTACATTTGCAATATATATATATATATATATATATATATATATATATATATATATATATGGACATATATAAGATACATTAAACGTAAGAGTTGTTATGAGACAAATATTTTTCTAATGGCATGTCAACCCATCTAGGGTTATTTCAGCAGGATTGTAGGTGTAACAATTGCCCTGGTCTAGTGCTAGGAAAAAAGGTAGACTCGTCGCAATATATATATATATATATATATATATATATATATATTAAAGTAGATGTCTCTCTCTCTCTCTCTCTCTCTCTCTCTCTCTCTCTCTCCCCCTCCTCCTCCTCCTCCATATATATATATATATATATATATATATATATATATATATGGAGGCGCATGGGCTAGTGTTTAGAGTCGTGGAAAATGGACTCGTCGATTCGAGTTTAATTCCTAGACGAAGCTGTTTGCATTTCACATAGCGCTAATACCCTTGGGAAAGGTATGAATCCATATATTCTCTCTCCAGCTATGGGTTAAATAGTAGGGCAGATGGGTAGGTAACCAGTCTAGGAGAGAGATAACTCTGAATTCAAAATGCCTGAGGTCGGTCGTTGATTGGGTTTGTGGCAATTCTTTACTTTTCCTAGCGGTGTCTGAGGGTCTTCGTGTCCTGGGTATGACGTTAAACTCTATCTGATGGTGAAGTTCCTGTTCTGGAAGTCAGGGGATTGTGGAGCGCCTGTTTATCACCATTGTTCCCTGGTCCACGCTGACCCGGAGTCGTAGTACCTGTTAGGATACCATCTATGGGTTAAGTAGTAAGATGTGCTTATAAAAAATATTGAGTATCCATTAAGAATGAATTTATTTCAAAACTCTGCATTAAATTATCCACCGAGATTAATATTCCGTAAAACAAAACAAACGAACAAACAATAATCATGGTTCGCTGCCTGCGGTCAACAGGAGACCCCATTGGGGGTGCTTATACCTCTGCAGAGTTGAAGTCCTTGTATTCTAAATCCCCAGTCGACTGGGCAAATCTGGGGTAGTAGAATATGCCAACTGAATCTCTGCAGGGTAGTAAATTATCTGCGATTGGGACACCCATTGACCGTGGGTTGACGAGTAGTCGGAGAGACCCCATTCGCTCAATCGGATAGTCACGTCAAGCTCTAGCACCTATATGATTGTTCCAACCCCTATGCCCTTATTGGAAGCCATAACTCCTTTATCATATTTGTGCTAGAAGGTAGTGGTCGAGGGTCTTAATGCCCTGGGTATGACATTAAAATCTGTCTGATGGTTGAGTTTCAATTCTGGAGCTCTAGGGAATGTGGAGTACCCTTTCCTCATCATTACTTACATTTCCACTCTGGTCCGGAGTGGTAGTATATGTTAAGGTCCCACCCAAAGGGAAAACTAGTTTTAAAAACAAACGAACAAACAACCTCTGGTTAAACCTGGTAAAACTCCCGAAGTAGCTTAACCTTAACACAGACACCAATCCTAACCCCTAATATAATCCTAATACTAATTCTAACCCTAAAATTAACCCTAACCCTTACCCATAATGCTAGCGTCTTAAGGGTTTCGTTTATTCCTTGAAATGTAACGCTTTTTATACGTAATCTAATGATATTATCTCTTGCACGTTATTCTGCATTAGTACCATAAACCTGTGTGACTCTAGGATTAGGGCTAGGGTTAGTTTTAGTGTTAGAGTTAATATTAGGGACAGTGTTAGCGTTAGCGTTAGTGTTAGGGTTATTTTTAGTGTTAGGGTTATGCTACTTCGGGAGTTTCCTTCTAATGCCTCTTATACGTAAAATGCGATTCTAATGATCTTATATCTTGCGCGCTATTCTGCATTTGTACCAAAATTATCAAATTATCAAATTCACCTCCTATTTGACGTTATATATTTATTTATTTGTATATGTTCTTCTACCTTTTCCTCTGCTGACGTAGCAAACGTTAAAGTTTTTTTCTTACGCTACTCACAATTTTAAAGCAATCTCTTCCGACCGTTAGGGTGGCTGCTGCGGAGGCAGTGATGTAAATGTCACCATCTGAATGTCGCGTGTCAGATGAGGTGCGAAAAATGCATTACCTGTTTTTTTTTACAGCCCGGCAAATAAAAACCTGGCGTGAAATTACCTGTTCACGGATCGTATACTTTTCGCACACATTCGACTTTACCGACGATAGTGAAAGTGAAAGTAGAAATGAAAGTGAAACTCAAACTGAAAGTGAAAGTAGAAGTGAAACTGAAAGTGAAAGTAGAAGTGAAACTGAAAGTGAAAGTAGAAGTGAATGTGAAAGTGAAACCAGCGCAAATCAGCAAGCTTGAAAGTGTAATAAGATCGTCAGTGTATCAAACATTAATTGCTGTTGGCTTTTATTAGGGACACAAGCGAGGTGAAATTTTTACTGCTATTAATTTCACTTTCTGTTACACTCAACCGGTTTCCTTTTAGCACCGTTGCTGCCTACCTACCACTTGATTAATTTTGATAAATACCAACTGACTTGATGGGATAAACATTGAGAAAATCTATAGAAGTAGTAATTAACATTACTGCTTTGTTTCGGCACCTCGCTAAGAATGGGGGGGGGGGGCGATGTTGAGTATCTATTGAAGTGTTGCGGGAGCGGATCAATGGTTATAGCTGCGGGCTGCAAATTAAAAGGTTCATGGATGTAGATTGTGTTCTTTAGCCTTGGTTAGGTAACCACAGATTGGTATTATAATTATATTTATGATATTATGATATCATATAATTATATATATAATATCTATTGATAATGGAGATTCGCTTCCGGTTTTTGTCTGTAACGAAAACTACGTAACTGCTTACGTCACATTACCCAAAGTCGTCATAACATAGAATAAATACACTCAAAATTTGAACATGCAACATTAGACAGTCCTCATTGTTTTTTAAAACAAGTTTTAATAAATACATGACTGGTATTATATATCTATATATAATTTGTTTTATTTTAATACATATTTAAAGTTTACATTTCAAATTGTTTTATTTTTTAATCCCTTAATGAATTTGATGATTTTACTTACTTAGGGTACAAACCCGCTGACATTGAATTTTTGACTCCCACCCCTCAGGCTATATGTTTCAAAAATCTATTTTTACATTGCCCGGAGGGCGTTTTTATTTTGCTAGTAATTATAATATATAATATAATATATATAATATAATTATATATATAATATTATATAATTATATTATATAGGTAAATAAGGATAAAGACAAAACTGTATAACGCCGCAAATCATGTTGAAAGTACTGGTTCTCATTAGATCATCGAAGTTAAGCAACGATTGATCTATTCCATATTTAGATGAGTAACAGCTTATAATCAGCAGGCTGGTTGGCTGGTTGGTTGCGTTTTGCGGCATACCAATCCTTGTTGGGTTAGTCTATGCCGATGAACTTTTGTCTAATTCATTCTTGATGTTTACTCAATTATTTTTAAAGTCAATTTTTAAACACACACACACACACACACACACACACACCACATATATATATATATATATATATTATATATATATATATATATATATTATATGTATTGAAATAAGTGTATTTTGGCAGCATTTTTTTTTTTTATACAAGTTTCGTTGAACTGTACGGACAATTCCTGTCTGACAAGTTTTTCATTGATCCGTTCCAATTTTCGGGCCATCTATTCCTCCTTCTTCTATAACCCTCCCCTTCTCACAACTTGTGCCCCCTGCCACATAAAATCACCGCAAAGCTCGCTCGAAACACTACCATTCCTACAACGTCGTACTACCTATGGTTATTACCTCCCACTTCTAATTCCTTGCTACTACTCGTTCTCGTTAAAAACGAGACACGAAATCATACCATCGTTTCACACCTGAGGATGGCAAATTGTATTGCCGAAAGCACTCGTTTGGAAACCCTTGGGGAACTGTTATACCAGTTACACCGCGACACCGGAAAGATGGCCCGAAAATTGGAACGGATCAATGAAAAACTTGTCAGACAGGAATTGTCCGTACAGTTCAACGAAACTAGTATATATATATATATATATATATATATATATATATGTATTCTACACATCGAACCATCCTTTGTTGGGATTACACTTGTCAAGTTCATTTTCTATAAGAAAAAGTATCGAATTTTATGCGATACATGCGTTGTAAGTGCCTTCAAGTAAAAATTTAATATATATATATATATATATATATATAGCATAGACAAAGATTCAACAATGTTTGGTGACTGTTAGTTTGATTAGTATCGCTTTATATAATGTAGTGTCTGGCATGATGGGAAGGGTGATCTAGCTTTTGGAGCATTCTGGGAAGGATAGTCTAGTTCATACTACATGTTTATTTACGTCTCTATCTATTGATACTCGTGTTCTTTAATTGTAGGGCCGTTATCATCTTACAACACCTTCTGTTTAAGAATGAGACTGTCTAAATCGTCCTGGATTAAATGCAAAAACATAAATCCTGGTTATCTGGTGTTTCTTATCCACCGAATTCTTATTCTTTATGGGTGTTGTCACCTCAGCTAATTAACGGACCATTCCGTTTTATTATAAAGAAAAGGGAAGAAAAAAGACATGCTACACTGAAAAATATAATAAAAAGAAAGAAAGAAAGTAGGGGAATAGAGGGGGTGAGTGCGCGGTAGCGATAAAGTTTATCTGTTTCAATCGAGCATAACAGAAAGATGAAAAGAAGGAAAGAAAGAAAATGTTTGGAATTCTTTTTCTATTTAACCCATGAATAGGACTCTAAGAAACACTACCACTGTGGATCAAAGTGGAACTCAGAGTCATGGTGATAAAGGGGTATTTAGTATTCTTCAGAGCTCCATAATTAATAATCTTAACATAATACTATTTTTGGACTGCTACATATTCATATTTTTGGTAGAGTTTGGTAATAAAAAATACCTAATAATATCAGTTTTTATTGTGGAATATTTTACTAGAAATGATAAAATCGTATTTTATGTGGGGTTAGTATGCCACATTAGTTAACAACCAAGAAAATCTTTTGTAGAAATGGATTTTATTCTTCAATAAGTTATTTTCATTTAGTACAATTACATTACATGGCACCCTATAAGGTACTACCACTCGGGGTCAGAGTGGACCTGGGAGTAATGTGGATGAAGGGGTACTCCACATTCGTCATAGTTCCAGAATCGGAACTTCACCATCAGATAGAGTTTAACATTATACTTAGAACACTACCACCCTCGGTTACCGCCTTTTAGCATCTATATGATAAAAAGAGTTAGGGTATTACCGTAAGGTCAATAGGGTTGGTAAAATCATTTAGATGCAAGGGCTTGAAGTGACCAAAGGGGACCTTTTTTGATCCAATCCCCGTCTAGACTAAGTAATAGCTAAAGTGGAGTGTTGCATGCCATGCACTGCTCAGCCATCGGGGTTCCATCATTAAGCATCACGGGTTGTCACTCACGGCCAACAGCTGGCCAAAGCTAGGGGATCTTAACTATGCATAACAAAATGTCTGCAGCATAAAATAACCCGACAAAATTTGACATGCCGTAAAATCCAACCAACCAACCATTCATTTTCTCTCACTTTCTCCTTTACATGCCCCGCCAAGAATGAATAAAACAAAATGTCTTTGGCATAAAATAACCCAACAAGAGTTGACATGCCGTAAAATCCAACCAACCAACCATTCATTTTCTCTCACTTTCTCCTTTACATATCCCGCCAAGAATGAATACAACAAAATGTCTGCAGCATAAAATAACCCAACAAGAGTTGACATGCCGCAAAATCCAACCAACCAAACATTCATTTTCTCTCACTTTCTCCTTTACATATCCCACCAAGAATGAATACAACAAAATGTCTGTGGCATAAAATAACCCAACAAGGGTTGACATGTCGTAAAATCCAACCAACCAACCATTTATTTTATCTCACTTTCTCATTTACATATCCCGCCAAGAATGAATAAGACAAAATGTCTGCAGCATAAAATAACCCAACAAGAGTTGACATGCCGTAAAATCCAACCAACAATTTATTTTCTCTCACTTTCTCCTTTACATACCCCGCCAAGAATGAATACAACAAAATGTCTGCAGCATAAAATAACCCGACAAGGGTTGACATGCCGTAAAATCCAACCAACCAAACATTCATTTTCTCCTTTACATATCCCGCCAAGAATGAATAAAACAAAATGTCTTCGGCATAAAATAACCCAACAAGAGTTGACATGCCGTAAAATCCAACCAACCAACCAACCAACCAACCCAATAGAATAGAAATCAGTGTAGTATCTGTTCCTCGTTAAGCAATGTCAATATTCTTTATTCTGTCTTCCTCCAGTCGGCCATATTTAATCCCCTAACATTCGGATTCGTCTTTAAATAATGATTGTGAGCATGACTATCAAGATTATTCTTTTTCGACTTATCTCCCCACCCACACACCCAGACCACTTTTCTACTTCCTTGTTTACCTTCTTTAAAATTATAATTCTTGTCTCCAGGATCTGTGAAAGGGGTCACCCCCCCCTCTCTCTCTCTCTCTCTCTCTCTCTCTCTCTCTCTCTCTCTCTCTCTCTCTCTCTCTCTCTCTCTCTCTGTGTGTGTTCCATTAACCCTTGCTAACCTTTCTCTTTTGGTTTCCATTCTTAGATGCTCATTTTTGTTGTTTATTGATTTTAACGGCATATCAACAAGTCTAGGGTTATGTCATGCCTAACGGTTACGAAGTTATACATATCGTGTATTTATATTTATACTTTTTAGTAATTAGTTTTAAAAACGTGTTATCATTATTGGGGATTATATTATCTGGTATTGATTTGTTTCATCTCTATATTCTATGGTATAATTTTATTTCCCTAAAAAATGACAGAATGTCTTCTATGTTGACATTTTCAAACAGATCTTTCATATTGTTTGCTTTAAAATAACGGCTTCTGATGTGAGCAAAAAACCTGCATTCCATGAATAAGTATTTAACTGTCAAAGGTGTTTGACGTGTTCCACATTGTGGTTGTTGTTCTTGTTTGAGTATATAGGAGTGTGTTAGTCTTGTATGACCAATGCGTAATCGGGACACAATGACTTGATTAGGAAGAGTTTATTGTGGATGTTGTTATTCCAGTGTTGTTGCCATTTTGTATGAAGGAATCTATTAATTTTAGGTTTCAAATCAGTATAATAATAGTGATGTCCAATCTGGCGCGTAAAATTTACCCCATCCCTATATTTAAACCAATGGAACTTGAATAGCGCTAATACCCTTGGGAAAGGTATGCATTCTACTCTACCTCCAGCTATGGCTAACTAGTAGGGTAGACTGGGCTCTTTAACCTTAGTTAGACAACCAGTGTAGGAGAAGGAAAACTCTGAATTCAAACGTGGTAAACTCCGCTTAAGAAATTGACCTTGTGTCGCATCCTGCTCGTGCGGAGGAGTTGGTAAATATATATATTATCTTCAAAATTTTGAAAGAAAAAACGAAAGAAAAACCCCGGATGATGTCTTTTTAATTTCAGCTTACGGAAATAATGAAAATTGTGAACATTTTGGCACCATTAAATCAATTGAAATTTAACATATCCAAAAACAAGTTATGACTACCGGCCTTTTTAAAAATTCTATAAAAAATCAGTTGAGAGCCGAATATTAACAAAAACTTTGATACGTATTCACCTGTTAATGGAATTATGTTTAAAATAGGTTTTTCATAGAATATATTAGGAGAAATATTTATCTCGTAAATTAAACCTATAAGATGATTGAGGGGGAAGTCATCAGCGTTGTTATATCCTTGGGATCATTTGAAATTTCTGGTCTTTCAACAACGGATTTCCTCCCGTAGGGGACCAATCGGGGCTGATCAAACCCCGATCCTTCCTCCTCAGCAAATACCCTCGCCTCCTGATGACCATAGTGTTATTGTACTGGTCACCTGACCGCCGACCAATGATAATGGAGCTCTCCTTATTTATATTGCATTAATTTTATTACTCGAGTTTGGTCTCACAACCAAGAAGAACGGCTATTGTAAGTTTGTCTCTTTTTTTTCCCCCTATTTGATAGATTTTAAAATTTTAACCATTTTTTTTCTAACTAGCTCTATCACCACCCTATTTAATTTTATAAAATCAGAAAAAATGAAGCGATAACATTTTTAATTTTTTTTTCTATAAAGATAAGAATTTGAATAAATATATCAGAAGATTTTAATAAGTTTCTAGTCGAGATTTCTTTTAGTAAAAAATACATGAATTCTGAATTCAGCTAAAATAGTTCATAATATTATTCTTTTGCAAACTAATTTTTTGTTGATTTTTAAAATTCGATTCGTCCTTTTCTCTATCAACTTAACCTCTTTTCTCCATTCCTTATTTTCTTTTTGGGCATGGCTACAATTAACTTTGCACTAATAATTTTGTGAAAGGCATGAATCCAACTATCCCTACAAGCTATAACTAAAATAACGGCGTCGGTTACAATCCCTAACGAAGAAGCAAAGGGAGACCACTCTACCATATCTCCGATTGGGTTGAAAATTACATAGGCGAGAAACAGCTACCAATTAAGCACTACCCTAAACTATATATATATATATATATATATATATATATATATATATAATATATATATAGTTAATTTTTTTGTTATTATTATTGGAGAAATGATTATAAAGTGCTCAATTATTTCTTTAAGAGCTGTATTTATTTATTTATTTATTGAAGTCACCAATACAAAGTTCGTCTTACCAATGGTTTCAGATGTTTATTTGTCATCAGAGACGTTGACTTTTTGAAAAAATTAGACAGTTTTTTAACTCGTGCCTCGCGTGAACGTGATCCGTTATTCGTTCTTGCTGTTGCTTTCTTCATTAACCGGCGTTCCTATTTGTCGTAATTGAGTCTCGTGTTTTTATGATGATTTTTTTTTGTTTGTTTTTTATTTATTTTGTGTGCGTTTATAAAGGGGCCGGGTTAGCTCAGTCGGTAGAGCGTTCGGCTAGAAACCACAAGGTTCCTAGTTCGATACCGGTCCCCGCCAACTCAGCGTATGAGTAGCACAGGGATCTGTGCGGTAAAGTAAGGAACTGATGGTAGGTGTGGCGCTCCACCTCAGATGCTGAAAACAATCTCCTTGGTCTAGCGCTATTGAAAAGGGGATAGACTCCCTCGCTGACTGGCTGATACCGACTCTAGGCCGCCCCGTTGACTTTACTTTTTTTATATATGTGTGAATTCCTAAATTATGGCGGTCTGAGGTTTTGGTTAGTCCAATTCCATATCATAATTTGTTTTCGGTGTAGGCATGCTCTAAAAATTTCCGTTTTATTATTTAGAAAATCGTGTTCCGAGCTTAATCCTTGTAGAATACGCAATTTTTCAGTGGTGCACAATGAACATTCCTTTGATCCATTTACATATGGTTTCGATTGGTCCAGTATTTTCCATTCTATGTTAAATTGTTTTCCCTGTTTTTTTATATTCCCATACTTTGTTGGATAGCGCTGTCACGTTTCTTTTGTTTTCGTGTTTGAAGGATGTTAAATGGTCGTAGTAGCGTTGTTTAAAACTACCTTGTACCATCCCTTCAATTGGTGACTTATATATATATATATATATATATATATATATATATATATATATAGTTAAGTATATATATATATATTATATATATATATATAATATATATATAAACCCATTTGGACACTACGCCATCGTCGTTTGCAGACGGAAGTATGTCAACAACGCATATACACATACATATCAGTCTTTTTATCTATCTATCTCAATGCATTCGTATTTATCTCTGTATGTCCGTTCGTATCTATCTGTTAATCTATCTATCTATCTATCTATCTATCTATCTCTCTCTCTCTCTCTCTCTATATATATATATATATATATATATATATATATATATATATATATATATATATATATCAGCTTGTATTTTTCCTATCTATCTCAGTTCGTTCGTATCTATCTATCTATCTATCTATTAATCAGTCAATATATCGTTTTCAGTCTGTTCATATCTATCTTCGCATCTACATATCTATCAATTTAT
>CM042170.1:21741451-21753951 GCA_023376005.1 Doryteuthis pealeii | reverse complement strand
CATGAACAAGACATGGAAACAGCACCCTACGAGAAAACAGCTGTACGGCCACCAACCACATATCACCCAAACCATCAGAGTAAGATGGACAAGACACGCGGGACACTGCTGGAGAAGCAAGGACGAACTCATAAGCGACGTCCTCCTGTGGAAGCCAACACATGGGCACGCCAGTGTGGGCCGACCAGCAAAGATGTACATTGATCAGCTCTGTGCGGATACAGGATACTGCATAGAGGACCTCCCGAGAATGATGAGCGATAGGGACGGATGGAGAGAGATTGTCGTGGATATCCGCGCTGACAGCGTGACATGATGAGGATGATATATATATATATATATATATATATATATATATAGTAAATAGAGGAATTACATTAATAATTGACAATTGAATTAAATTAGCATCAGCAAACAACTCGACAAACACCGTGTGCGACATCCGGAGTACTGGACAGCTGTTACGAGCTTATTAGCTCTCATCAGCAGTGCATACCACGATCTCTGACCCTAGAGATCGAACCAGCAACCCCAGCAGCCCACGTCCCTAACGGGAGAACGCCGAATCATCTAGTCAATGGTAATTCACGCGCAGCCACCTAACCTGTATTTGTCTTGACACCTATCTCAGGATTACAGAGGACAAGGTCACCATCCAGGGCAGCGACTTCCCTATTCGGGGCCCGCATCTGCAGCACTCATATATATATATATATATATCGTCGCCCCGAGTTCAAATCCTGGACGTGGTAATTGCATTTCACTTAGCGCTAATACCCTTGGGAAAGGTGTGAATCCTACTCTCCCTCCAGCTATGGGTAAATAGTAGGGCAGACTGGGCTCTTTAACCTTGGTTAGGCAACCGGTCTAGAAGAAGGAAAACTCTGAATTCAAACCTGCTGAACTCCGCTTAAGAAATTGACCTTGTGTCGCATCCTGCTCGTGCGGAGGGGTTGGTAAATATATATATTTTTTTTATTTATTTCCTGATTTTTATGTTTTCATTGTTTTCGATTGAAACAGATTAGCGTTATCGCTTCCGCGCGCTTACCTCCCCCCCTCTCTCTCTCTCTTCTCTCTCTCTCTCTATCTATCTATCTATGTTTCCCCTACTCGTTTTCTTTCTTCTTTCTTTCTTCTTTCTTTCATACTTATCCTATTTTTTCTGTGTAGCATGTCCTTTTTATTATAATAAATACGAAATGATTCATTATTTAGCTGAGGTGGTCGTCACCTCAGCTAAATAAGGAACCATTTCGTTTTTATTATAAAGAAAGAAAGAAAAGAAAAGGACATGCTAACTAAACTAACCTAAGCTAACCATAACAGATTATTTGGGTGCCTAGCATTTTGTAATGGTTAACAAGCTAGGCTAGCTGCTCCGGATCACAGTAAACCTGGGTATAATTGGAACTTTACCATTAGATACAGGACACTACGACCCTCAGCCTTCTAGCACATACATGACAAGAAGGGTTAGGTTTGCCATAAGGGCAATAGGGTTGGCACAATCATGTAGGTGCTAGGGCTAGAAATGACCAGCCGATCGGAGAGGGCCTCTCCGACCGCCCATCTAGCCTAAGTAAGGTTCAAAGTGGAGTATTGCATGACATAGACTGGTCAGCCACCAAGATTTCGTCCAACTCACGGGTCGCCACCCACGGCCAATAGGAGAACCCATTGTATTTTACCCTTCTGCAGAGGTTCATTCGATGTATTCTTCTTCCCCTGTCGACAGGGCGGACCGGTATGCCTATCATCACTGAATAGTGCTTCAGTGGTCTTATCTGGTCTCCCCAATTTTCCTTTATAAAATTACGTACGTTTGATTGTTGTACAAACATAAAGATAGACAGACTAAATATCTCTTTTATATATAGATAGATACGACAAATAATAGAAAACAATTTTAATAGAAAACAAGTAAATAATTGTGTCCTTGATTCAATTGTATATTCTATTGGATCCTTTACGTCCACTAAGGACGATGCGTAGTGTCCAAAAAAAGAATTATCTGCATCTGCCCAATTGACTCTGCAGGCCAATTCTTGAGTGACAGTCTTTGGTGTACTGAATGCATACAAACTGTGATGCTTTCTGGGGCTGCTGGCTTTTTTCTCTCTTTCTGGCTCTCTTTTCTGTCGATGGTAATCTCCTCTCTGCCTCACCCCTCTCCGTGCCTTGCTTAACGTTAAGGCACCAGGCCGCTCTATTTTTTGCATCTACCTCCCATGTGTTTGTGTCAATATGGCATATCCTCATGTCTCTCCTACAGACATCTTTAAATCGTAGGTGTGGTCTACCAACCGATCGGGAGCCTTTTACTAATTCGCCGTACAAAAGATCTTTTGGGATGCGTCTATTTTCCATTCTCCTGACATGTCCAAGCCAACAAAGACGTCTCTCATAGAGATTCAATTGTAACTTAATTATTTTAACTATTAAATATATGCATCCTCTGCCGGGTGCAAGTATTTAAGTTTTAATGTAATGAAACATTATATTAAATTAGAAAGGCTAATAAAACTAAATAAGAATGCAGATAAAATGATTTGAAACAGAAGGGGGTATAATCGAAAAATAAACAACTGAAACTTACTCTTCCATCACTCCTGCCTTTTAATGCTAAATTTTCCTAATTTAACTATTTAGTTAAAATAGGAAGTAAATAATAAAATTACAGTTATTTCTTCTTGTTAATGGATTTCTTTTAACATTTATCCCCGGAATTTTTGCTCATATTCATTAAGATAAAATCAAACAATTAGAAATCAATAATACTAAGCGCATATTTATTAAAATCAAATGTTTAATATCAATGTGTAAATTATCCATCCTGTTCACATTGTAAACCATTATTTTGTTGTATATATAAACACAATTGCATGTTATTAGTATGTAGATTTGTCTAACATATCTAACTCCGGTTTCGACCGGGGGTCCAGTGAGCTTCGGCCGCTGGACCTTACAAGTTAATAGCGTCGATCCCAGGGGGCTGTCCCCCCAGGCAATACCTGCCCCCTTGGAGGAAGGGCTCGGTTTATTGCCCAGCGCCTGAGGTGCCCCCCTTGAGGGGGAATGCCGACGGGATCGACGCATGTTTTGTTCTTTCCCACCTATGAGCTTCGGCTTGTGGGTGGGCCCACGTTAAAACGAGGCCTTGTCCCAGCCGATACAAGTGGGGTATGAGGCAAATATCTCTAACACCGGTTTCGACCGGGGGTCCAGTGAGCTTCGGCCGCTGGACCTTACAAGTTAATAACGTTGATCCCAGGGGGAGGGCATACCCCCAGGCAACACTTACCCCCCCCCCGATTTAAAGGGACAGGGCTTTGGTTTATTGCCCAGTGACTGAGGCGCCCCATAGAGTGGAAATGCCGACGGGATCAACGCAATTTTTCACCCGCCAGCCATGAGTCGGCTTGTGGGTGGTCCCACATTAATAGGGCCTTGTGCCTAACCCGTACGTGGGGTCGAGATAAATACCTAGTATGTAGATATGGCCCACAGTATTATTAATGTAAAACAATTTTATCCATAATAATAATTGAGATTTAAATGAAAATAAAATCATGGAGAATGTAAAGTAAATAACTAAAGGGAATTGTGAGTTGAGTTATGATATAGTTTCTGTTACAGACAGACAAACACTCAATCTCCATTATAATAAGATATTGATTCACTATTGTACAAACATAAAGTTGGAGTAGTAGTTCCTAATAGGGTCCTATCTATTGGTTAAATAGGAAAAAATATGAGTTTTAAAATGTCTTTAAAACATTTTGAGTTTAAAAATAAAATTGAGTACCCATCAAAAAATGAATCAAACAAAACGGATTCAAAATAAAATAACCCCAGGGTTGACATGCCGTAAATCCAATCAATCAATCAACCAACAAACAAACATAAAGACAGACAGACACAAAATCTTTATTTTTATATATAGATAGATACTACAAAACAAGAAATCATTCGTTTTAATAGAAAATAATTTAATAAAATTGATTCAATTGTAACTTAATTATTTTAATATTGACTAAATATTGACTTAATTGTGAAGCCAAAACGAGGCTAATTGAAGGCGTCGGGTGCATTTCGACAGTTACCGCCATTAAATGTCCTTGGGCGTCTCCCCCCATTCAGAGTCCAATTGAAATTGAATTTCGATAAAAGCAAGTCAGACATTTACGATAAAGCCAAATACGAGGTTTTAGAAAGGGAACATTTGTTTTTGAAATTTAGAAGTAAATTTGCAAAATATTTCCTAATCAAATTAACTTACATAATTATAAAATAAAGTCGCCTAAAGTTGCTTAATGTTGGCATCAGCCAGACAGCGAGGGAGTCTATCCCCTTTTCAATGAAATAGATTTATTATAGTTTTTTTTAAATAAAAACAGAATGGTCCATTATTTAGCTGAGGTGACGACACTTATAAGTTATAAGAATTCAACGGATAAGCAACACCAGATAATTTTTGTTTTGCATTTCATGCTGGACATTTTTGATGGTCTCATTTTTAACCAGACGGTGTTGCAAGATGATAACGGTCGTACAATTGAGGAACACGAGTATATCATTTTGTTAAGAATTATTCTGAATAAGTCGTTTGTATGAAGGAATATAGAGCTAAAATCTTTTCACAGAAAGAGAAACGCTGGAATTGTTTACAAGTCTAAAATCGAATTGTTGTTTTATGTAGAATTAAAAGACCTTGGAATTCATTTTTATATGGAAAGACCTTGAAACAACCTACTCATAAAACGCATCATCAGTTTCTCGAGTTAATCATTCCCGCTGATTTAGATAAATATCACTGAGTTTGTACGTAGGTGTTTCTATGTACATGTTTGTATGTACGTTAGGGTAGGTCGATTTTTCACTTTTTTAAAATATCAAATTTTTTTAGCATATCAACTTTTCGCAAAATTTAGCCTAGAAACTGGTTAAAAATTTACCGTTTTCAATATTGTTATGGTAATTTACCATACACGCATGAACTCTTCCAACTATAAATAATATCAGCGGATCGCTGATAAGACAGCCTCGCGAGTGACCTTTAATTTGTATATGTTTGTACTACTGTTTTTTGTTAATATGCTTGTTTAACTCATTTCCTCTCTTGTGTCTTTATTCTGGCCCCTAACCAGGCCACAATAAATATTTAAATCGAGAAATATTGTAACGTAGTGATGTATGGTCACAGCACCAAAACCATATATGTAACGTAGCGGTATCTGTTGTATTCACGATACCCAAAGTTGATATACGTAACGTTCTAATATCGATTTACGTTGTATAGCGGGTCTTGTCAACGTGTGTCCAAATTCACGACGCTAAAAAGTGTTCTGTACGTGGCGGTCATCTTGTTGATAAAAAAAGTACAACGCGAGAAATATATCGTCACAGGCTGCTTAGCTTTTATTTCCAGGGCTCGTCTCGTGCGTCTCGTGGGCTGTATCGGAGAGGAGGAAAGGCAGAGAGAAAGAGAGAGCAGACACTGTTAAATTACGGTGATCCCAACAAGGGACCCAGAGGTCCGATCCGTACCTACGACGTCGGGAAGCAAAAAGAGACTGGTATTTTTCTTCGTCGTTCCACGTCACCACGTGACTTCCGGTTCCGGTCAACACCTGAAACTTCCGGTTGACACTCAATTCTCCATTCGGGGTTCACGCCCCGGTCAAATCATCGTTCATCACTCCACGCTTTTTCAAAGCCTCCACCTTGTCTCATTTCTTCTTCCTTTTTCTATAGTAGGGCTCGCAAAAGCCAGGACCTTCATTAACTCGTTACAATATTTTATTATAGTAAAATGAAAATAATTAAATATTATAGATAGAATTCAAATTAAAAATGAGTCCCCCCGTCACCACCGACACCTCTGACATGCTGCTGTTTACCTCATCAATTAAGCTGTAAAGACGATCTTTGATGCTATTTTCTCAACCAATGGTATATATATTTCAACCCCTCCGCACGAACAGGATGAGACACAAGGTCAATTTCTTAAGCGGTGTTTAACAGGTTTGAATTCAGAGTTTTCCTTCTCCTAGACCGCTTGCTTAACAAGGTTAAAGAGCCCAGCTGCCCTACTATTTACCCATAGCTGGAGAGAGTAGGATTCATACCTTTCCTAAGGGTGTTAGCGGTAAGAGAAATGAAGTTACCACATCCATGATTTGAACTCGGGGCGACGAGTCCATTTCCCATGACTTTACCATTACACCACGCGCTTCCTCAACCAATGGTATAAGTAAAAGATCAAATTTCATGTTGAACATTTTTGACGATCTCATTTTTAACCAGACGGTGTTCCAAGATATAACGGTCGTACATTTAAGGAACACGAGTATATAATTCTATTAAGAATTATTCTGAATAAATAGCTAAGTCGTTTATATGCAGCAATATAGAGCTAAACTCTTTTCACAGAAAGAGAAAATGCTGGAATTGTTTGCAATCGAATTGTTGTTTATGTAGAATTAAAAGACCTTGGAATTAATTTTATATGGAAAGACCTTGAAACACCTACTCACTAATTGCATCATCAATCCCGTTGATTTAAAAAATATATATCGCTTTTAAACCAACAGTGTTTGTATGTAGCTGTTTGTATGTACATAAGGTAGGTCGATTTTTCACTTTTTAAAAATATCAAATTACATGAAACATTGAAAGTTAATGTATTAGTCTGTTAAGTATTGATAAAAAAATTTGATCTGTGATAAGTATTCTATGTTATTATCACTCATTGCCGGGATTGAACCTGCAGCTTAGAGATGATTGTCTCTTAGAACTGTATTGAATCAAATTTCATATCGTGCGGAAGTGTTAACACACACACACACACACACACATATATATATATATATTTATTACTTTATTACTACATATATATATATATATACATATATATATATTATATATATATTATATATATATATATATATATATATATATATATATATATATATATATATAGTAGTCAAACAATGTGTTTGAAATGGCGAATGCCAACACTATGTGAGAATGTAGGTGTGCATATAGAATAAGGTTCGAATACTGCCGAGAATGGGCTGAAATGTACATACAGAGATCGACTTTTTCTCGATACGCTTTACATTTAAACCGATATGCACGTTTAATTTATTTAGTTATAATTAATATTATGACTATAATTATGCACATAGTCTATATATATATATATATATATATATATAGAGAGAGAGAGAGAGAGAGGGGGAGCGTGGTCTAATGGTTAAAATCATAGGAAATGGACTCGTCGACCCGAGTTCAATTGCTGGACGAAGCTGTTTGAATTTCACATAGCGCTAATACCCTTGGGAAAGGTATGAATCCAATTCTCCCTCCAGCTATGGGTAAATAGCAGGACAGACTGGGCTCTTTAACCCTGGCTAGGTAACCAGTCTAGGAGAAGGAAAACTCTGAATTCAAACCTGTTAAACTCCGCTTAAGTAATTGACCTTGTTCACATCCAGCTCGTGCGGAGGGGTTGGTAAATATGTATATATATATATATATATATATATATGTGTGTGTGTGTGTGTGCGTGTGTGTGTGTGTGTGTGTGTATGAGTGTGTCTGTGTATGAGTTTAGGTAGCGCGGACAAGGAGTCAACACCTGGTTACTGACAGTTTCTCGCCTATGTGATCTTCAGACTAAAACTCAATGTCCATGCTATCTTAACTTAAATATAAACTCTTCTCCAATGATATTGAGCACTGTATGCTTAAAAATATAGCACCCATGTTTATATATATATATATATATATATATATATATATATATATATATATATATATAGTCATCCCCTGACGCTGTGTTTCGACGTATCCTGTCTCTTCAGTGTGATTTGGCTTTCCAGCTGCGATTGAAACCCAACAGAATTTATTATCAGTCAAATGCTTGACCTCTGGGATATCGGTCACATGCAAATCGGGGTGAGAATTTAACGGTTAAATACATAGATTTGTATGTATGTAAAAGGCCGTCAGGAAGAGCTCCAACATTCTTATAGGAGAGCATTTTCTTCAAGCGTAATTGGTAACCATTACCGAAACCCCCCCAAAGAGCTGTACCTACCTGGAATGGGGAGCATATATATATATATATATATATATATATATATATATATATATATATTATTAAAGTAGGTGTATTTTGGCAGCATTTTTTCTTTATACAAGTTTTGTTGAACTGTACAGACATTCCTGTCGGACAAGTCTTTGGTTGATCCTTCCAATTTTCGGGCTATCCTTCTCGTGTCGAGGTGTAACTGGCATAACAGTCCACCAAAGGTTTCAAAACGAGCACTTTTGGCAATAAAGTTTGCCATCCTCAGGTAGGAAACGATGGTATGGTTTCGTGTCTCGTTTTTAACGAGAACAAGTTGTTGCAAGGAATTAGAAGTGGGAGGTAATAACCATTGGTAGTGGGAGGTTGTAGGAATGGTAGTGGTTCGAGCGAGCGTTGCAGTAGTGATTTTTTGTGGGTGAGGGGCACAAGTTGTAAGAAGGGGAGGGGTATAGGCGGAAAATTATAAGCATTTGAGAATATGTTGATTTATTTCAAAGTTTATTTTGTTTAAGGTAGGTATATATATATATATATATATATATATATATATATATATATATATATATATATATATATATATATATATATCTGTAGCTGGATTACCAAGTAAGTTTGTATTGGGATGATTCTAGGTTGTATCTTTCCTTCAACGTCAGAATGATAAAGTTGTTCAGGTCCATCTGGAGAGCTCGATGTTCAATATTATTAAACAGAGCAATATGATTGGTCAATGACCGATTTTTAAGCTTTTTTACCAATTACACACACATATATATATATATATATATATATATATATATATATATGTATATATATATATATATCTGTGTGTGTGTGTGTGTCTGTGTGTGTCTGTGTGTTTGTGTGTGTGTTGTGTGTATGTGTGTGTTTGCACGAGGAAATATAACCTGCGTTGCCCGGATTTAAGATGTTATGAATAGAATTCGGTTTAAGAAATTGATTTTGTGTCACATATTGAGGTTGGTAAACACACACAGATACACACACATAAATATATATATATATATATGTATATATGCATATATATTAAAGTCATCCACAGACACTGTGTTCCAACATATCAGGTTTCCTCAGTGTGACTAGACTTAGCAACTACTTCTAGCCGGGAGAAAACCCGAATGATTCCTTAACCTCTCTGCCGTCGGAACCTATCAGTAAGAAGCAGAACTGATTAATACATAGCTAGGTATATATGTTACGGTCACTTTTATATATTATATATATTATATATATATATATATATATATATATATGTATGTATAATCCAAAATTCAGAGAAGAAATCTTCCTTACGACACAAGAGTTTTATTTTTTTAAAAACCTGACGCAGTTTGAGAGCTCAATGTGTGCTCTTAATGTTAGAGTCACAGAGCAAATATATAAGTAAAGAAATAACAAAAGACTTAGATATTTAGCATTATAGTCTATTTCAGGGAGCTTAGGGACACTTTGTCTAAGCTCCCTGAAATAGACAATGACGAAATAAATATATTATTAATCACGAGGCACAGAACGCTCTCAATCAGTACAGGAATTTTCAAAATAAAAACTTTTTTTGTAGCCGGAACATTTTCCTGAACTTTTTTATATTTATATACACTTTTACTGCAAACTCTTTTGAGCTTTTCTAATGATAAAAATGCTTATAATTTTTAAAAATAAAATTTATTTTATTTCTAACATAAAATACGCATTTTTAAACATTTTTTGAAAATTCCGGTACTGATCGAGAGCGTTCTGTGCCTCGTGATTAATGATATATGTATTTCGTCTTTCCGTTTACAATGTTGCTTTGATAAAGACCTCTTCATATTGGTCGAAACAGATTTCTGTCAGCCAAATTTTTAACATCTTGTTGTTTTTTCTACAAACTTTCTTCATATATATATATATATATATATATATATATATATATATATTATATTAAATTTTTACTTGAAGGCACTTACAACGCATGTATCGCATAAAATTCGATACTTTTTCTTATAGAAAATGAACTTGACAAGTGTAATCCCAGCAAAGGATGGCTCGATGTGTAGAATACCGTACAGACTCCTTTGCTGGGATTACACTTGTCAAGTTCATTTTCTATAAGAAAAAGTATCGAATTTTATGCGATACATGCGTTGTAAGTGCCTTCAAGTAAAAATTTAATATATACTTTATTCAGCAACGTTTCTAAATAAACAAACATCCAAAAATCTTATATATATATATATAAACAAATTTTTTTTGTGATGAAACAAAGAAAATACAGTGCTCAATCACAAATTGTGAGAGCTAATATTTATAAATAAATATATATATATATATATATATACATATATATATATATATATATATAGAGAGAGAGAGAGAGAGAGAGAGAGAGAGAGAAAGAGAGTGAGAGAGAGACGCAAGAACACTTGCTTCGGGAAAGGTTTGACTTTGAACAATTTATAATTTATCTTATGATAAATAATGCCATATTTAGATGATCTTTAATATCGGGAGACATGCACACATTGGAATCAATGTCTTTTCCCTGTTTCTAAAGCTTCGGCGTATGGGCGTCATTTTTGAAGATAATATGAAGATGAAATCGTAGGAATGTCGAAGACCTGAAGAATCAGAAGTCGACAATGATGAGAATGAGATAGGTGAAGGTTATTACGGTTGCTATGGTAGTCATGGCAACTGACGTCATAGAAGCCAAACAGATCTGCAGCTGTCGACGATTTAGCCCGCCAAAACCAATACTAATAAATTATAATCTTCCATATACAGAAAGTGACAACGAAGATATATATATATATATATATATATATATATATATATATATATATGTATATATGTGTGTGTGTGTATGTGTTTGTGTGTGTATGTATATGATCAACATTGAGAAAAATGGATAAAGCAGTAAATGTAAAGGGAGAGATATTTGATATGTCAAGTTACTTAATCAGCCAAAATTGGTCAAACTTTCCTTTCTTAGAAATCTTACAAAATGATTTAATGTTTTTGTTTAATTCTTGGCAGTATTTCTTTTTAAAATTTAATTTTCTTTGCAAACTTACTTTCCCCCAATCCCAATTATCTACCTTGGGCTCAAGTTGGCTAGTATATATATATATATATATATATATATATATATGTGTGTGTGTGTGTGTGTGTGTGTGTGTGTGTGTGTGTGTGTATATATATATATTAGGATATATATATATTAGAATACTTTATTTTTCTATTTTCTATATACCTGCAAATTTATTTCCGTATTTTTCAACCTTATACACACACCTACACACACACACACACACACACACATATATATATATATATATATATATATGTGTGTGTGTGTGTGTGTATGTGTGTGTGTTTATTTCATACTTATTTTATTTTACTTATATTCACAAATATAAGATGCTTAGTTGATATCATACATACACACACACACACACACACAAATGCACATACACACACAAGCACACATACACACACACACATATATATATTAGAAAATATTATATTAGAATATTTTCTTATTTTTTATTTCCTATATACCCAAGAATTTATTTCCATTTTTTTCCACCCTTATACCCCCCATATTTATATATATATATATATACGTGTGTGTGTGTGTGTGTGTGTGTGTGTGTGTGTGTGTTTATTTCATACTTATCTTATTGACTTATATTCAAAAACATAAGATACTTAATTGTAATTATACATACATACATATATACATATTGGCATTTCAGTCTCAGAAGACTATAATATAGTTGTTGTGTCCCTGAAGTTACAGCGCCTCCTGTGACTGTGAAGTCCAATGTGTGAAAAAAACATCTCGACACAGATGTTGCATGTGAAGGCTGTCCTTGAAGATGTTGACGTGCCAGTGCTTTGTTGCATATAAGTAAAAGTTAAGTCGACGGGGCGGCCTCAAGTCGGTATCAGCCAGTCAGCGAGGGAGTCTATCCCCTTTTCAATAGCGCTAGACCAAGGAGATTGTTTTTTAGCATCTGAGGTGGAGCGCCACACCTACCATCAGGTCCTTACTTTACCGCACAGATCCCAGTGCTACTCGTAGGCTAAAGTTGGCGGGGAACGGTATCGAACTAGGAACCTTGTGGTTTCTAGCCGAACGCTCTACCGACTGAGCTAACCCGACATATATATATCAGATTCTGCCCCTCTCTTTGCATACAAAAGCAATTTTATTCTTTACTCCTTTTCGGTCATACCGTTCTTGATCCCACCAACATGAAGAAGTAATATATATATATGTATATATATATATATATATATATATATATATATATTCAGAGATTAAATATTATGGAGTTAATATTTAATCTCTGAATTTAAATCTGCTCTGATATTTTAGTATTGAGCATCT
>CM042170.1:21733951-21738951 GCA_023376005.1 Doryteuthis pealeii | reverse complement strand
CTTACGATCTCGTCCTTGTTTCTCCAGCAATGTCCTGCATGCCTAGCCCGTCTTACTCGTATGGTTTGTGAGATGGGGGTAGGTGGCCATACAGTTGCTTTTTTTGGGGTGCTGCGTCCACGACTTATTCAGGACCGCTCGCAGCATTCTGGTGCAGCTCCCATCTAGCTTATTCTCAAGGCGTTTTGTTAGGGTCCAGGTGGTACAGCCATACAGCAGCACCGACACAACCACAGCCTGGAAGAATCGTCTCTTTAGTTTGTCGGGGAGATCGGATTTCCATATGACTGATAATTTGTTGGTGGCCAACCATGCCTTTCCTATTCGAGTGTTAACATCGCTTTCTGTGGATGAGATATTACTACCTAGGTATGTGAATTGTTCCACCGACTTAAGAGGCTTGCCGTCAAGTGTGGAGATGTCTCCTTTCTTTTTGAAGCTCATGAACTCAGTTTTATCAGAGTTCACATATAGGCCGACGCTCTTTGCTGCCTTCTCCAGGCTGTGCAGGAGTGCCTCAGCCTGTGCCGGGGTATCTGCAAGAAGTGCGAGATCATCAGCATAGTCTACATCTGTGACAGTTTGTGCAGGATATCGCCTGCTTCTTGCTTTTCTTAGAGTGAAACCTTTTCTTTTATGGTATCTAGTGAAGTTCGGAGTACATAGTCTAGGCATATGATAAATATATATGGTGCTAATGTATCTCCCTGAAGGACCCCGCGGTGATGTCGAAGAAATCTGTGTCGCCATCTGGTGAGCGTACCATTGCTTTAGTGTCTTTGTAGAGCATCATTATGGCGGCAACAATTTCTTTGGGGAGACCGTATGCTAGTAGTATTGTTCCATTTTCCCTCTGTGTATGGAATCAAATGCCTTAGAGAAATCTACGAATAGTAGCGTTGCTCTAGATTTTTGCTCTAACCCTTCTATGATTCGTCGTATAGTTAGGATTTGAGAGGTTGTGGATCTATTTCTGCGGAAACCGTTTTGGTTTTCCTGAGGACTTTCTCTATTTCGGGTCGGATGCGATTAAGAAGAAGGGCATTATATATCTTAGCTGCAATAGCAGTAAGAGTTATGCCTCTGTAGTTTTTAGCGATTCCTAGATCTCCTTTTTTTGGGAATGGGAGGATGCATCCTTCCGTCCATTTATTTATTCTATTTTGTCTATATACAGCATTGCATAGCCTAAGCAGTATGTCGTTGAACTTTCCCATCTTCCATACTTCTGGGGGTATTTCGTCTAGACCTGCTGCTTTTCTATTTTTTAGTTTCTTTAATACTTCGTCGAGTTCTTCTGTTGTAAAATCCCTAGTTTTATGTCTAGTTGTCTATTTATGATCTTTTGGGTATTATTTTCTATGTTTTTAGGTGGGTTCCCCAGAAGTTTCTGGAAGTGGTCTTTCCATTTCTGCAGTCTATCTTTCTGGCTGGTTGCCTTTAGCTTTGATCTAGAGGTACTTTTCCTATCGCTGATTTCATTTACTATTTGCCATGCTAATCGCGATTGTCTGTCTTCCACTGATTGTTTGATGTTGTTTATTTGCGCCTGTATATATTCTGTTTGTTCTTTTTTGTATGTTTTGGTTAGTTCTATCTGGGCTTTTCTAAGGTTGTGTAAATTTGTGTTGGCCGGGTTTGTTTTATGAGTTGGGCTGCTTTTTTTAAATTATTTCTTTTTTCTCTAACTTCTTCTGTCTCCCAGGGAACAGTGTGTTTAGCTCTTAGTTTGGTTGGTACGCACTCTGCTGCTGCTTCTATGTGAGCACTAACAAAGTTCTCGTATTCCTCGTTTGGTGAGAGGCTTTCAGATGTCTCCTGGAGGATATCGAATTTATTTTTTACTGTGACAGCGTAGCGATTGCATATATCGCTGTTTGCAAGTGTCGACCAATTGTATATTATATATATATATATATATATATATATATATATATATATATATATATATAAACAAAAATGTATAGTGATAGTTTCTTTTCAGAAAATATTCATAAATACACGAAAGAAAACCTAAAAAAAATTTTAAAATTCAGTGGTACTTTGACTTACGAGTGCCCCAACTTACGATTTTTTCAAGTTACGAGCTGTGACTCGGTCGATTTTTTGCTTTGTGTTGAGTGCTAAAATTCGAGCTATTGTTATACACCCCTTTAAGTAAAGTCGACGGGGTGGACTAATGACGATACCAGGCAGACAGCAAAAGAGTCTATCCCCTTTTCACTAACGGCTAGACCAAGGGGATTGTTTTTTGCGTTAGAGATGGAGCGCCGCACCTACCATCAGCTCCTCACTTTACTGCACCGATCCATACACAAAGTTGGCGAGGGGTGGAATCGAAACAGGAACCTTATAATGATGATGATGATGATGATGATGAAGATGATGATGATGATGATGATGATAAATTCGTATAAATATCGAATTCTTTCTTGGATCTTGTGATGAAGCCATCTGTATTGATACGAATTAAAAATCATTTTGAACTCGACCGAAAGATGATTCAGATTTTCGTTAATGAGAATTCTTTTCTACTTTATTTTCCTTCTATTGTTTAAAAACAGTTCCGCGCTTTTTTTTAATAAGTACGCATGCTAATGAATAACCCCCCTCTCTCTCTCTCTCTCTCTCTCTTATATATATAATATATATATATATAATATATATATATATATATATATATATATATCTATCTATCTATCTATTTCTCTCTTACGCACACACACACACACACACACACACACACAAGCACGAATTCCCTCTCTCACACTTTCTCTCTCTTTTACTCTCTCTCTCTCTTTCTATCTTTCTCTCTCTATATCCATCTATCTATCTATCCATCTATCTATCTATCCATCTCTTACGCACACACACACACACACAAGCACGAATTCTCCCTCTCACTCTTTCTCTCTCTTTTACCCCCCCTCTCCCTCTCTCTTTCTCTTTCTCTCTCTCTCTTTCTATCTATCTATCTATGTATCTATCTATCTCACGCACACACACACACATATACACACACACAAGCACGAATTCTTCCTCTCCCTCTCTCTCTTTTACTCTCTCCCTCTCTCTCTTTCTCTCTCTCTTTCTCTTTCTCTCTCTATCTATCTATCCATCTCTTACGCACACACACACACACACAAGCACGAATTCTCCCTCTCACTCTTTCTCTCTCTTTTACTCTCTCCCCACTCTCTCTCTCTCTCTCACTCTCTCTCTAATTCATTCTCTATTTCACACTTCTCTATCTCTTACACAAACAAGCACACACACTCTCACTCTCATTCTTCTCTCCCCATTGTTCATTGTCTATCTTACTCACTCTCCTTTTCTTTATCCCCCCCACACACACTTTATATCTTTCTCTA
Source organism: Doryteuthis pealeii (assembly GCA_023376005.1). Taxonomy (NCBI): domain Eukaryota; kingdom Metazoa; phylum Mollusca; class Cephalopoda; order Myopsida; family Loliginidae; genus Doryteuthis; species Doryteuthis pealeii. The sequence goes on along the minus strand of CM042170.1, from coordinate 21,735,580 downwards.
AAATTCACTCTCTCTTACTCTCTCTTACTCTTTCTATCTCTTATTTTCACACACACACACTCACTCTCTCTCTCTCTCTTTCTGTAACCCCACCTCTATCTCTCTCACTTTCTTCTCTCTCTCTCTCTCCTTACCCTCTCTTTCCCTATCTCTTACTTATTCTCTCTTTCTAATTCACTCTCTAACAACACACACACACACAACACACACTCTGTCTCTCTCTGTCTCTGTCTGTCTGTCTGTCTGTCTGTCTGTCTCTCTCTCTCTCTCTTTATTCATCTATCTCTTATTCTCTCTCTTTCTCTTTCATTCTCTATTACTCTCTCCCTCTCTATCTATTAATTATTCTCTCCCCCCTTCTCTCTCTCTCTCCCTCTCCTCTCTTCTCTCTCTCCTATCTCTCTCTCTCTCTCTCTCTCTCATATTCACTTCCTCGCTGAATCTGTATTGAAGAAGTGGCTCAAAGAACAGTCAACAGAATTACGGAGCAGGGATACATGCTCTCATTCGAAAGGTGGAACATTGCTATTGAGAGAAACGCTGACTATGTGGAGAAGTAGGTATGTGATCCACAGAGGACCAGCTTCATTTTTATGTATGTCCATGTTCCTGTGTTGGTAATTATACCTGTTCAAAACAAAATGGCATTACTTTTTGAAACACCTATGTGGAGAAGTAGGGATGTACTCCACAGAAGACCAGCTTCATTTTGATGAATGATACATGTCCCTGTGTTGGTAATTGTTGTACCGGCCGTTCCTACAGTGGAGAATATACACCGGTTCTCACTATAAATAGTGAGACACCGAGTGAAAAGGTTGTACTGTTACCGTTAACGACAAGCTAGTCGTTTCTGTACCATTATTGTAAATACACTTGTCTTATTTTACCCTATCTCGACTTGACTTCTTTTTTACTGTTGGATTAACATCACAACAGTAATTATACCGGGAAGCGCGGTGGTGTACTGGTTAGAGTCGTAGGAAATGGACGACATCCACAGATCACCTAGCGCTAATACGCTTGGGAAAGGTATGAATCCAACTATTCTCCCTCCAGCTATGCCAGTAGGGCATAACTTGGGTAGGCAAACAGTCTAGGAGAAAGGAAACTGAATACAAACCTGGTCACTACTAGAATAGACTCAGGCCTACTTAGAGATCTATTTCAATTTAAATTAATTAAAAAATTTTAATTTAAATGTTCTAAACAAAATAGCATTACTTTTTGACTCACCCTCGTATTTAACATACAAAGAATAATTGAGTTTCTCTTTTATCCGTTCATTCATCTAATCTTGTTTTTTGTGGGGGAGGGGTGGGTAATCACAGCAAAGATCACAAAATCCAATTAACCTTCGGTTCTTTATCGATTAAAAATCGAACAAAAGATATTCTCAAAATCGATATCAATTTTTTTACAGAAAAAAAAAAATGAAAAATAATATCAACTTTAACTCATCTCTGATTTACAATGTTTGAAGAGGTTTTTACAGCAAAATTTAAAAAAAAACAGGAACGTAGAAGAATTAAGTGAGTTTAATATTTTTCGTGAATTATTTCTTAAAATGCCGATACACAAATGTATTTTGTGTGTTCTCATAGCTGAATGGGTGTAGTAATATGTCAG
>CM042170.1:21726451-21728951 GCA_023376005.1 Doryteuthis pealeii | reverse complement strand
AAAAAAAATTGTTTACTTTTCTACCGCCCTGTCTGCTGGGGTGTTAGAATACACCGACTGTATCTCTGCAGAGGGGTAAGACTGCCCCAATGAGGGCCACCTGTTGACCGTGGGTGGCGACCCGTGATACTTAAGGATGGAATCCCAGGTGGCTGAGCAGTCAGTGACATGCAAACCCTACTTTGGCACCTACTTGGGCTAGACAGGCAGTTATTTAGCCCCCCTCTCTGTCAATCGGCTGGTCACGTCAAGCCTAGCACTATATATTGCTAACCCCCCCCCTAATTTGCCCCCCCATGGCAAGAGTGGTAGTACCTGTTAGAGTCCACTATGGGTAAGTGAAAAAAATGTGTTTATGAAAAAAATGAGTATCCATTAAGAAATGAATTTATTTCAAAATTTAATCGGCATTAAATGAGTCACCAAGGTTGATATGCCGTAAAACAAATCAAAGCAAACCAAACGAAAATTCATCGAGAAATAATAAAACAAAACTTCTTCGGCATAAAATAACCCAACAAGGGTTGACATGCCGTAAAATGCAACCAACTAACCAACTACCGAGGTATGTGAACTAGTCGACAAATTTCAGAGGTTTACCATCCATTTTAACACCTCACTTTTCTACTAAGGTGTCTCTGTATCATTGTGTTTAGTTTGCTTTGTTTGGTTTTACGGCATGTCAACACTTGTTGGGTTATTTTATACCGAAGACGTTTTATTCTATTTGTGTTTAATAGGCATTCAATTTTTTTTTACTCATATTTTAAAACACATTTTTTAAACTCATTTTTTTCTATTCAATCCATAGATGAGACCCTAACAGGTACAACCGCTCCCGGTCAGAGTAGACATGGTAATAATAGCGATCAAAGGGTACTCCACATTACACAGAGCTCCAGAATTGAAACTTTACGTTTTAAGTCATGGGTATGACTTATGGGGAAGTGTCCTGTGTCTGACGTTAAACTGCAATTTAACGTCATACCCAGGGCACGAAGACGCTCAACCACCGCTTTCTTGCTCATATATGATAAAAAGTGTTGGCGCTTTTGCCATGAGTGCAAAGGGGTTGGGACAATGATATAGGTGCTACGGCTTGAAGGTTCGCGTAGTGGATAATGTGCTAGACTATGATATCGTAGTAATCGAATTCAAAAAATATGAAACAAACTTCTACCCAGCCTCAATTACAAAGAAATTATTAAATAATTATAATATAAATGATTAATAAATGATTTAATTCTGAGTCCTACCGAAAGAAATATGATCATTAGAGATATCTGAATTTAACTAAAGGTGATTCAGATCATCATCTTTAATATGTATGCACTTAGACATAAGTATGAACATTTTTAGACAGCTTAATCTTGCTCCCATCCATCAAACGTGTCGAATGAAAAAGCATGTTTATATATACTAGCCAAATATTGCACCCCCGGGTGCAAGGTATTAAGTTTTAATATAAATAAATATGCATGTTAAATTAAAGGCTTAATGACTGAATAGAATGTAATAAAATTTAAGAACAGAGGGGGTAGATTGAAAATAGAACAACTTTGAAACTAACTCTTCCATCTTTTTCGCCTTACTCCTGTCTTCATTGGTAAAATTTTCCTATTTAACTATTTAGTTAAAATAGGAAGTAAAGTAATATTACAGTTATTTCTTTTTGTTAATTGATTTCTTTTAAGATTTATCTCCGAGATTTTTACTCATATTCAATAAGATAAATCAAATAATTAGAAATCAACAATACCTAGCACGTATTTATTAAAATCAAATTTTAAATATCAATATGCAAATTAGCATTGCCATTCACACTGTAAACCGCTATTTTGTTGTACCATATAATAAATTGCATGTTATTAGTAATGTAGATTATGGCCAGCAGTATTAATAATGAAAAACAATTTTATTATATTGAGGCTTAAATAAAAATGATTCATGGAGAATGTGGATGTATAACTAAATGGATAGTGATTGGTAGTGATATAGTTTCGGTTACAGAACAAACACAATAATCTCCATTAATAATAAGATATATATATATATATATATATATATATATATGTGTGTGTGTGTGTGTGTTATAGGTGATATAACCTATGGACATAAAGGAATGCGCCGACAACTACTATAAGTAGCAGGAACAATTTTGGCTTGACACGAAGCAAATTCGAGTCAGCTCGTAACTGTATGGTCGAACGCAATCGCCACTTTCTTTGCTGCAATACATTTATATCAATTTCTACTAGTCGTTTGTCTTATTTTGACTCTTAAAACCCCACAACAATATGTATTGTAGATATATGGTGCTATATTTCTAAGCAGATAGTCTCAATATCATTGATAGAGCGTTTTTATTTGAGTTAATGTAGTGCGGACAGAGTAAACACCTGGTTACTGACAGTTTCTCCCTTATGCGATGTTCAGACTAAATGATCTGAGATCAAATTGGCGAGAAACTGTCAGAAACCAAGTGTTGACTCCCTGTCCA
>CM042170.1:21708951-21721451 GCA_023376005.1 Doryteuthis pealeii | reverse complement strand
CAAAAACACAGTTAATCTAGAGAGTTAAGGTAGTTTTAAGACCCTTTCCAGGGAAACTGTAACGTCTTGCTCCAGGTTCTGGAGCAGGATTAAGGCTGTGATCGACGCTAATGGCGGTTATTTGGAGTGAAACTTGTTGACAGTAGTGTAATTTCCGTGCCTGTTGAATTTCTTTATAATCCATTAAATTTTGTAGTTTCCAAGCAGTTTTTTTTTCATTATAAAACTGTCAAATTTATCCCGAACACCCTGCATATGTGTGAGTGCATGTTTATTCATATGTATTTATCCAAACAGCGCATCTTGTATCCCCACAGAGCTGATCAATTTACTAATCACACCTCGATGAGCAAGATGCAACACGAAGTCAATTTGAAGCGGAGTTTAAGTGGCGTGAATTCAGAGTTTTGCTTCTCCTATACCGATATCCATACCAAGGTTACAGAACCCACTCTGTCCTACTATTTACCCATAACTGGAGGGGGAATAGTTCAGATTCGTCTAATCAATGTAAATTCTTGCTGGTCAGCCCACTCCGCTGTTTCCATATGTAGGCATCCACTATAGAACGTCTCTTATTTCTCCGGCAGTTCAGCGTGTCTTGTTCGTCTTACTTCGATGGCTTTACAACTCTTTTTTGGTGTGTTGCTGCTTTCAAGATTTGTTCTGGACATCACGCAGCATCCTTGTGTAGATCCCATCTAGCTTTTTTCCCCATCGTTTCCTTAAAATCCAAGTGGTGCAGCTATACAGTGTTTCTCACAGATATTATTTACTAATGATTATTTTGTGGAATAATGTGCTAATGACCAAGACTTATATTTATAGACTGTTCCAAAACAGCGGTGGCTGAATCGACCAATCAAAACGCCTAAACATGTATTTACTTTACTATTTATGTTGATAAATTTTCCTAAAATTACTTGCTGGAGAAGAATAGTCCAACAGATGGGGATTATACAACTCTCTACTTCAATACAGGATAAACTGATACAACTCCAACTTTAAGGTCGGATCAGCGGACAAGGATTAAAACTGATACTACATCTTTCTACTTCAAGAAAGTCTCAAACATTATGCCACAAAGGATATCCACTGTAAAGCTGCTTTCAACTACAGGACCCCATCAGGTACTACCGATCCGAGTTAAAATGGACCTTGGAGTATTGGGGATTAAGGGGGTACCCTGTCGGCTGGGGCATTAGAATACACCGACTGTACCTCCCCCAATGAGGCCACCTGTTGGCCGTGGGTGGCGACCCGTGATGCTTAAGGATAGAACCCAGGTGGATGAGCAGTCCATGACTTGCAATATTCCACTTTAGGCTCTTCTTGGGCTAGACGGGAGATCGGAGACACCCCCTCCGATTAATCGGCTGGCCACGTCAAGCCCTAGCACCTATATGATTGCCCCAACTCTATTGCCCTTATGGCAACCCCCAATCCTTCTTATCATATGGGTGCTAGAAGGCGGTGGCTGAGGGCCTACATGTCCTGGGAATGACGTTAAACTCTATCTGATGGTGAGTTTCCAGTTTTGGAGGTTTGGGGAATGTGGAGCACCCTTTCATCACCATTGCTCCCTGGTCCACTCTGACCCGGAGTGGTAGTACCTGTTAGGATCCCATCTATGGGCTAAATAGAAAAATGTATTTATAAAAAAATTGTATTATCTATTAAGAATTGATTTATTTCAAAACTTTATCGGCATTAAATGACCCACCGAGGTTGATATCCGCATGGGTCAAATATTACTTCTTTAAGTATGTACAAATAATTGTTAAGTGAAAAGATCATATCAGCTGTATAAACAAAAGGGTTAAGATGTTGTTGTTTATATACATTGATATCCACATGGGTCAAATATTACTTGGCATGAGTCCTTTAAGTATTGATAGAAAAAAAGAGATAATAATAGCCTGAGAGATGTGTAACATTGATTTTATCACAAATAAAATTGATCGTGAAAGGATCAATTTGTGGAAAGTTTATAAGGAAAAGAAATCAAATAATCAAAATGAATATAAAACAAAAGGCAAAAAAAAAAGAAAGATGCTATTAACATCTATGACAGTTAATGTTGGATATATTTGCTACCCAACACAAGGATTGAAACTTTGCCAACAGAAAGGTAATGGAAAATATGATTGTTTGATTAAGCTGTCTTCCCTGCTGGTTGAAATGGGTTCAGTCATACAGCTCAATAGAATTTCTTATTATTTTTCTCACAGGGGATTAGTCACAGTGTCCTAGTAAAGCCATGTCAAATTAATTCAAGAATTTAACAGGAATTAACACATACAAACATTTACAATAGTTTTCTCTTTTCTTTCATACACCTAATTTTTTTTTTGTCAGAAAAATAGCACTGCATTGTATGAAAACATGATGAAATAGAATGTAATGCATTATGTGCTGTAATAACTTTTAATATTTATTTTTTTTATAGATAATATTTTTCTTTGGTGCAATAAACTTGGAAACTTGTTTTTAGTGAACTTATTACCATAAGCGTATCTGAAGTACTTCAACCACTGCCTTATGATGAATGGGGTTGGGGTTTTGACCTAAGGATAATACAGTCGGGACAATCATATTGGTATTAGGGATTGGCGTGACAAGCCCTAGAGAAGATCAAGATCGAAGGGGGCCTTTCCGACCGCCAGTCTAAGTAAGGGTCAGAGGAGTGTTGCTTGTCATGGACAGCTGAACAACCAGGATTCCGTCCCTAAGCATCACGGGTCACCAACAACGGCCAACAGGTGACCTCTTTGGGGGATTTTACCCCTCTGCAGACGTGCAGTCGGTATATTATACAGTCCCAGCCGATAAGACTGGAATAAAAAAAAGACGGGAAAATTGACGAGAAAAATAGCATGAAAGAAAGAAAGAAAGAAAGAAAGAAAGAATGAATGAATGAATAAGTAAATATAGATAGATAGATAGATAGATAGATAGGTAGGTAGGTAGAAAAATAGAAAGAAAGAAAGATGGATAGATAGACAGATAGATAGATATATAGAAAAAGACCAGAAAAAAAGACAAAATGAAAGAAATAAACGGACAAGAAAGAAAGAAAGAAAGAAAGAAAGAAAGAAAGAAAGAAAGAATGGGGATTTAAAAAGTGACGGGGATGGGGAGAGGGGGAGAGTCAGAGAAAAATGGACAGAAAAAGAAAGGAAAAGAAAAGAAAAAGGAAGGAAGAAATGTAGGAAGGAAGGAAATAAGAAAGACGAAAATTGACAAGAGAAATAGCATAAAATGAATAAATAATTAAATATAGATAGATAGATAGATAGATAGATAGATAGATAGATAGATAGATAGATAGAAAAATAGATAGAAAGAAAGAAAGAAAGAAGGATAGATAGAGAGATAGATAGATGGAAAAAGACAAGAAAAAAGACAAAAAGAAAGAAAGAAACGGACAAGAAAAAAGAAAAGAAAGAAAAAGAAAGAATGAAAAACAAGTAAATATAGATAGATAGATAGATATATAGATATAAAAAAGATAGAAAGAAAGAAAGAAGGATAGATAGAAGATAGATAGATGGAAAAAAGACAAGAAAAAGACAAAAAGAAAGAAAGAGACTGACAAAAAAAAAAGAAAGAAGGAAAAAAAGAAAATGAATAAATAAGTAAATATAGATAGATAGATAGGTAGGTAGAAAAATAGAAATAAAGAAAGAAAGATGGATAGATAGATAGAAAGGAAGAAAGAAAGAGAGATAGATAGATAGATAGATAGATAAAGACGAGACAAAATGAAAGAAATAAACGGACAAGAAAGAAAGAAAGAAAGAAAGAAAGAATAAATAAGTAAATATAGATAGATAGGTAGGTAGAAAAAGAGAAAGAAAGATGGATAGATAGACAGATAGATAGATATATAGAAAAAGACAAGAAAAAAAGACAAAAAGAAAGACATAAACGGACAAGAAAGAAAGAAAGAAAGAAAGAAAGAAAGAAAGAAAGAAAGAAAGAATGAATGAATGAATGAATAAGTAAATATAGATAGATAGATAGATAGGTAGGTAGGTAGAAAAATAGAAAGAAAGAAAGAAAGAAAGAAACATAGATAGATAGACAGATAGATAGATATATAGAAAAAGACCAGAAAAAAAAGACAAAATGAAAGAAATAAACGGACAAGAAAGAAAGAAAGAAAGAATAATTAAGTAAATATAGATAGATAGATAGGTAGGTAGAAAAATAGAAAGAAAGAAAGAAAGAAAGAAAGAAAGAAAGATAGATAGATAGATAGATAGATACAAGAAAAAAGACAAAATGAAAGAAATAAACGGACAAGAAAGAAAGAAAGAAAGAAAGAAAGAAAGAAAAAGACAAAAAGAAACGGGAAAGAAAGAAAGAAAAGATAAAAAGAAAGAAATAAACGAACAAGAAAGAAAGAAAGAAAGAAAGAAAGAAAGAAAGAATGAATGAATAAGTAAATATAGATAGATAGATAGATAGAAAAATAGAAAGAAAGAAAGAAAGAAAGAAAGAAACATAGATAGATAGATAGATAGATAGATAGATATATAGAAAAATACAAGAAAAAAAGACAAAAAGAAAGAAAGAAACGGACAAGAAAGAAAGAAAGAAAGAAAGAAAAGAAAGAAAAAGACAAAAAGAAAGTATAATGAAAGGGAAAACAAACAAACAAACAAACAAACGGACAAGAAACAAACAAACAAACAAAAACAAACAAATTTATAAGCCGATCTACAACAACAACAACAACAACAACAACAATTGAACCAAATGACCATCTGCAACTCGTCAATAGATAAATAAATAACAACAAAATGTTTTGCGTTTTTAAATAACTGCAGAAGACAATCAAATTTACTGAGATTATGAATCTCGTAAACAAATAAAATGGCTGCAAATCCTGGTGATATGAAAACGAGGCCAAACATCAGTCATAAATATGTATTATCAAATTAAACCTTCCCTACTTTCTAAATGGGGTTTTTATTTGCTTTGTTTGTTTAATGGTATATCAATCTGAGTGGGTTATTTAATACTAAAACCATCCTTATAAAGAAACAGTCGTCGTCGGGGTGGCCTAAAGTTGGTATTAGCCAGACAGCGAGGGAGTCTATCCCCTTTTCACGAGCGCTAGAACAAGGAGATTATTTTAGCGTCTACCATCAATTTATACCATCAGCTCCTTACTTCAACGCACAGGTCCCCGTGCTACTCATACACTAAGTTGGCGAGGGTCGGCATCTAACCCGGAAACTTGTGGTTCCTAGTCGAATGCTCTACCGACCGAGCTAAATCGACAGTGTTGCTATTTAAGCCACTAGCATGACCTGTGGATATATCACAGTAGGATAATTTACAACGCTTAATATCTTGACTTAAGAGCTATTGAAAATAGTTCAATATGTAAAAGAATAAAAAGAGTGAGAGAGAGTTAAGATTATTATAATCTTAACTCTCTCTCTCACTCTTTTTATTCTTTCTTTCCTTTTTATCATCTTTCTCTTATGTTCATTTAAAACTAATTAGCGTTATCGCTTCCATGCGCTCACGCCTCTCTCTATCTTTCCCCTACACTTTCTTTTTTCCGTATTATGTTTATTTATTACCAAAATCATCCTCATATAGGAACAGCCGTGGTTGGGGTGGCCTAAAGTCGGTATCAGCCAGACAGTGAGGAAGTCTACCCGCTTTTCACTAGCGCTAGACCAAGGAGATTATTTTAGCGTCTGAGGTGGAGTGCCACACATACTATCAGCTCCTTATTTTCCCACACAGATCCCTGTGCTACTCATACGCCGAGTTGTCGAGGACCGGTATCAAACTCGGAACCTTGTTGTTCTGAGTCGAACGCTCTACTGACAGAGCTAAACCGGCAGTGGTACTATTTAAGCCACCTGTGAATATACCACAGTACGATAATTTAATTATTACAACATTTGATATGTTTACTTAAGAGTTATTGCTAAATAGTTCAATATATGGAAAGTATAATAATCTTTATTTAACTCCTTCACTCACTTTTTTATCTTTCTTTCCTTCCTTTTATCTTTTCTTTATGTTCGATTGAAACAGATTAACCCCTCTCTATATCGTTCCCCTAGTCTCCCACCCTATCTCTCTCTCTATATATATATATATATATATATATATATATATATCCCTACTCTTCTCTCTCTTCTCTCTCTCTCCTCTCTCTCTCTCTCTCTCTCTCTCTATTGTTCTTTCACATTATATTTTCTGTGTGGCATGTCCTTTTTCTTCCCTTTCTTCCTTTATAATTAAAACAAAATGGTCTATTATTTAGCTGAGGTGACGACACTCAATAATAGATAATCAGGATTTACATTTTTGCATTTCATCTTTGGACGGTCTTATTTTTAACCAGAGGGAGTTACAAGATGATAACGGTCGCACAAATAAGGAACAAGAGTATAAACATATATAGCTGGGGGATGACGAGGTTCGTATCGTAGTCAATGTTCCGAAAGAGAATGTAACACGGCGAACTGAAATTCGAACCCGCTTACTACAATGTCTCAATCTACTACGTTATCCACTGCGCCTCGGAAACTCTCCTATATTTTACAATATAAAACTTTCAAAGTGCGCTTTTTCGACCGTACCAACTATCAAGTCTGTTGTAAGACCATGGAGCCTGGCTAGAAACAAGTTGGAACGTTAATTTCAACGTTTTATGGCATTCTACAAGTGTTTTTAAGGTTTGTTTTTTTTTTACTTGCGTCAAAACATTGTGAAAACAGGTCGATTTGGACATGTCCAAATTTTTGTCAAATTTAAGCAAAATTTTCAAAGTTTTTATGTATTAGAAATACATTAACGAGAAGATTGCGAGTGGTTGTAATAATAGTTTATTATTACAATAAATACAAATAACAAAAATGGCTCCCGGCCGGCAAGGTAAAAAGTCTCTGAGCGTAAAAGAGGATTTGGTAAAGATTACTTATCTTCTGTAGAGTTGTAGCACGTGTGTTTACAACCGAGAATACGAAACAACGTTCGTGGTTTGAGATCAACTCACATCACATACTGAGCTAATATTCTGTTGTTCTTTTATACGTAATCATTTGCATACGTGAGAGATTATCCGGTTACTTTCCTTTACAACAAAAGCTAACCAAAATTTTCAAAGATTCAAATTATCAGGTCTTATTAGACTCGTTGCAGGCTTGCTAAAAATACCAAATTCAATGTTATTGTATTAATTTTCAATATTGCTACTGAGTTTGTTTTTTTTTAAATTTTATTAGCACGCTTGCATTGGATTGCAGTACCTAATTGAGTTGCCTTTTATTTTTGAGATACTATATTAAAGTTATATTAATCCTAAAGTTCTATAAAAATAATTACTGATAACCACCTGCCTCAATTATGTGTTAAATAGTAAAACATGAGTTTATTAAAAAAATTGAGTACCCATTAAGAATGAATCTATTTCAAAACTTTATCGTCATTAAATGACCCACTGAGGTTGATATGCCGTAAAACAAACCAAACCAATAAGTCCCGAGCCTAACTAATAAATCAAAACAAAAGGATCAATACTCTTGATTTAATTTTTGGTGCATATCGCATAAATGCGTCCTGGCCTCCTGTCCTAAAAAACGCTAAGCGGTGCCTGCTGAAAAAAACAATCCGCGCTGGAGTGGCCTATTTTCGATATCAACTGGACAGCTAACGCTACAGCAGAGAGATTTTCTTTTGCTGAGGTGGAGCGCTACACCTACCGTAAATTCCCCATTTTACCACACAGATCAGATTAGCCCAATCTGTGCTACTCATAGGCTGAGTTTCCGGGGACTGGTATCGAACCCAGGACCTTGCGATTTCCAGACAGGTGCTCTATCGACTGGGCAAATCAAATACAATTTTTGCTCTGTTCGAATGAGTAAAATAAAATAAAATTTATATTATGTTCGTCTATTTTCTGTTCTAAGGGGAGCTGCAGTGGAGGAGTGTCTATGATTGATATCAGCTGGACATCGAGGGAGTCTATACCCATTTCGCTAACACTACAACAGAGAGAGTTTCTCTTTCCGAGAATACTCAATTTTGTTTATAAACTCATTTTTTCTATGTAACCTATAGATGGGAGCCACCACCCAGGATTTTTATCGACAAGTAAATGTAAATAAAACTTATATTATGTTTTATTTTGTGAGGTGGAGCGCTACACCTACCGTGAGTTCCCCACTTTAACACACAGATCAGATTATCCAATCTGTGCTACTCATAAACGTTTGCGGAGACCGGTATCGAACTTGGAACCTTGCGATTTCCAGACAGGTGCTCAACCGACTGAGCAAAAATAAAATGTATATTATGTTTTAAGAGGAGCTACAGTGGCGGAGTTGTCTATTATTGATATCAGCTGGACAGCGAGGGAGTCTATACCCTTTTCGCTAACATTACAACAAAGAGAGTTTCTCTTTCTGAGGATACTCAATTTTGTTTATAAACTCATGTTTTTCTATTTAACCCATAGTTTTTTTATTGACAAGTAAATGTAAACAAAACTTATATTATGTTTTATTTTGTGAGGCTGAGCGCTACACCTACCGTAAGTTCCCCACTTTAACACACAGATCAGTGCTACTCATAAGCGTTTGCGGAGACCAGTATCGAACCCGGAACCTTGCGATTTCCAGACAGGTGCTCTATCGACTGGGCAAATTAAATCAAATTTTTGTTCTGTTCGTGTATTTGCTGTTTTAAGATGTGGTACAGTGGGGGAGTTGTCTGTTGTCGATATCAGCTGGACAGTGAGGGAGTCTATGCTCTTTTCGCTAACACTACAACAGAGAGAGTTTCTCTTTCCGAGGATACTCAATTTTTTTTTAAACTCATGTTTTTTTATTTAATCCATAAATGGGAACCACCACCCAGGTTTTTTTATCGACAAGTAAATGTAAATAAAACTTATATTATGTTTTATTTTCTGAGGTGGAGTGCTACACCTACCGTAAGTTCCCCACTTTAACACACAGATCAGTGCTACTCATAAGTGGAGACCAGTATCGAACCCAGAACCTTGTGCTCTACAGACAGGTGCTCTATCGACTGGGCAAATAAAACTTATATTATGTTTTATTTTCTGGGGTGGAGCGCTACACCTACCGTAATTTCCTCACTTTACCACACAGATCAGATTATACAAACTGTGCTACTCATAAACGTTTGCGGAGACCCGTATCGAACCCGGAACCTTGTGATTTCCACACAGGTGCTCTATCGACTGGGAAAATCAAATACAATTTTTGCTCTGTTCGTGTATTTTCTGTTTTATGAGGAGCCGCAGTGGGGCAACGTTTATTGGCTGTGATAAATTTAAAGCACTTCTTGATTTTATGGTGCTAGTTCGGGTTTTGATGCGAAAATAGCAAAATTAGTCTCCGTGATTGTTGGTCGGATATTTATCTTCCTAATTAGAGTCGTAAAAATGTTACTGCCTTTCTCTGCCATTTATTGCATTGTTATTTAACTCTTGGGGCGTCCGACCGTAAGATAATGGTTAGCAAGCTGGTTTCGCAGTTCCATTATTACTGCAGAGTGAATTCGTTCCTCGGATCAACTATATAAAACATAGTAATTAAGACAATATCAAAAGTATGCATTCAAAGTATGTTTTTTATCAAAAATACTGAAATATATATATATAATATGTATATTATATATATATATATATATATATATATATATATATATATATATATATTATAACAAATAATATATATATATATTATAAAATAATTATTATATATATATATTATATATATTATAATATAATATTTTATATATATAATATCTAATATATAATATAAAGCAATGATCATTTCTCCGGAAACTTTGATCTCTCAGTGACCGAATGATACATACACTTTCTATGTATTTAATAGTTTAAAAACACCAGTCCCCGCAATCAGCTGTCAGTGGGCGAGGGGAAAGATATCGGACTACCATACGGTCAGTCTGAGTTCGAACCCTACCCAAGGATAGTTGTGTCTAGCCACACTTGAGGAGGCATGATATGCCGAAACACGTGTCTGTGGATGACTTATTAATTATTTATTAATTATTAATATATATGCTCCCATAAATTTGGTAATGAGCTCTCTAATTGGTAAATTTAAATTAACTCTCACTACTAAGCAAATAAGCAATGATCATTTCTCCGGAAATTTGATCTCTCAGTGACCGAATGATACATAACACTTTCTATGTATTTAATAGTTTAAAAACACCAGTCCCCGCATCAGCTGTCAGTGGGCGGGGGATAAGATATCGGACTACCAATACGGTCAGTCTGAGTTCGAACCCTACCCAAGGATAGTTGTGTCTAGCCACACTGAGGAGGCATGATATGCCGAAACACGTGTATGTGGATGACTTATTAATTATTATTAATTATTAATATATATATATATATATATATATATGTTATCATTATAATAGAAAAGTTGCAGAAACACACACAACCTATCAAATATCGGACATATTCTGCCAAAATAATAACTCAATGCCTGAAGAAGACAACAGATCAGAAAACACGTGTCGCGTATGTAAGATAAAAAAGAATTTTTAATTATTTTTTTCTTCTAAGAACATAATACATTTTGCGGACCTTCTTCTTTTTATAAAATATTAATTTTTCCCGTTGGAACCAGAACAACATTATATATAATATATATATATATATATATTTATATATATATATATGTGTGTGTGTGTGTGGGTGTGTGTGTGAGGTATCCAAAACTTGTAGTAAGGGATGATTCTCTTATGTGATTTCTAAGATACACTGTATTATTATTGTATGATCCAGTATGTATAAATACAGTGAATCTTAAATCACTAAAAAGAGCTCAATGTATAATAAACTTTTAGATTATATACAGAGCAATATTTATCTTTGAAAGAAAGGAAAAAACTCAATACCGTGTTCCATAATAAATTTATTTAGACCAAAATTTTGCCCCCAATTTTGGTGGATAAATTTATTATGGAATAACGGTGTTGGAGTTTNACGTAGCAGGAAAATTTTGGCTTGACACGAAAGCAAATCTCGGAGTCAGCTTCGTAACTGTATTGGTCAAACGCAATCGCCACTTTCTTGCGCAATACAATTATATTCAATTTCTACTAGTCGTCTTATTTGGTTGTGACTTTAAAACCCACAACAATATATTATGTAGATAATATGGGTGCTATATTTCTAAGCAGATAGTCCTCATATCATGATAGAGCGTTTATATTTGAGTTAATGTAGGTGGAAAGAGTAAACACCTGGTTACTGACAGTTTCTCCCTATGCGATGTTCAATAAATGATGAATTCCACAAATTGGCGAGAAACTGTCAAAAACCAAAGTTTGATCCCTGTCCACGCTACCTTAACTCAAATATATACATATTGAAGCGCGTGGTCTAATACTTAGAGTCGTGGGAAATGGACGTCGACCCGAGTTCAATCTCCTGGACGAAGCGTCTGCATTTCTCATAGCGCTAATACCCTGGAAAGGTATGAGTCCAATTCTCCCTCCACAGATATGGATAAATAGCAGCAACTGGGCTCTTTCCAGGCTATAGGTAACAACTCTATTGAGAAGTAAAATCTCTGAATTGAAATCGCCTAGGTTAGTCGTATGGGTTTGTGGGCATCTTCTGCACCATTCTATCCTATCGACTGTGCCAAATTGACGGTTGTCGCATCCTTCGTCCAGAAGGGTTGATATATATATATATATATATATATATATATATATCTATAAATATATTATATTATATGTGTGTGTGTGTGTGTGTGTGTGTGTGTGTATGTGGTATAGGTATGCGTGTGGGTGGTGGCTCGCACCCAAGTGCATTCGGGTATAATTTTATTTAGAAATGACTTTTTTAACTCTGTTTAAAAATTGTACCGCTTCATATATGGCTTTGATTTTTTTGTTGTTGTTTCGTTGTTTTTCACTTGGTATTCTCTTTTCTGCCTGAAATGTGAAACTGTAGTAAAAAATAATTCATTTTTTTGTTTTGTTTAATAAATCTATATCATAACATGGAGCACAAAAGAAAGTCTCGACAAACGAATTAAAGCTGGGTTCCCGGTTATGAGACCAAATATTTTAAGATGACCAGTTAATCTACCAGATATGAACAAACCTTTTCATTTGATGTATACAAAATAATTATATATATTACTATATATATATATATATATATATTTGAACACATACATATGTATGTGTATTATATTTATATATATGTGTATGTGTGTCTGTGTGTCTGTTTGTCTGTGTCTGTCTGTCTGTGGGGGGGTTGGGATTGATTTATGAATCCTTTATATATATATACATATATATATGTGTGTGTCTCTCTCCGCTGTCTCTGTCTTCTGTCTGTCTGTCTGTCTCCTCTCTCTCTCTCTGTTACATAGATGGTAGGAATACCTTTAATATATATGTATGTGTACGTGTACGTGTCCGTGTGCTGTGAG
>CM042170.1:21696451-21706451 GCA_023376005.1 Doryteuthis pealeii | reverse complement strand
CAGCAAGTCTGGTACAAGGCTAGTTAAAGAACCCATAGCATGTGAGATTAGCATCGTTATTATTTCGTTGAAATTAATTGCTCTCTTTAAAAATAAAAAGCATTCAAAGCTGATATATCCAGAGAAACTTACAAATGCATTCATACACATTCATATATACATTTGACATACTTATATTTGGTTATTTTTCTCCGTGGGTTGGAGGTATTGACGCACAATACGAATCATTTAAAAGCTTGGATCCTTCTTTATTCATGCACGTGACGACAGATAGAATGGATGAACTGAACCCACCTGAATCATGGAAGATAATAACTTGTATCATGATGATCTGCGCCGGCCATCAAAATAAGGAGATTGTGTTTGCTGCGTACTGAACACTATAAAAGCAATGAGACTGAACTGGATAATTGAAATGGAGACTACGATGCTGTGGCTAGAAGAAAGCAACATAATAGACGATCTGATTGCATTCGTACAACAGAATTCCTCGAAAGTCTGCAGAAAAAAATAGTTGGAGGACCCTCAGATGTCTACTTGGAGTTGCTAAACACTGTAGTCAAGCCCTGGATAACAAGCGTTGCCAATGGTAGACCATATATATGTCAATAGGATTCAGCCATCTTCCACACCTCTGGGAAAAGTAAAAGAAGGTTGTCGGAGATTTTTTACGATTACACCAGTCCCAATGTTTGTCCTCCGAACTCCCCAGATCTTAATCCCATGGATTATTATGTATGGGGCGCTGTTGAGAAAGTCGTGCCAGTACTACAAAAGCACAGTTAATCTAGAGAGTTAAGGTAGTTTTGATACCCTACCCAAGGAAACTGTAACATCAACTTGCTCCAGGTTCTGGAGCAGGATTAAGGCTTTGATCGACGCTAATGGCGGTTATTTTGAGTGGAACTTGTTGCCAGTAGTGTAATTTCCGTGCCGGTTGAATTTCTTTACAATCAATTCAATTTTGTACTTACCAAGCACTTTTTCTTATAAAACTGTCAAATTTATCCCAAACACCCTGATATGCATGAGTGCATGTTTATTTATATATATATATATATATCCAAACAGCGCATCCTGTATCCCCACAGAGCTGATCAATTTACTAACCGCACCTCTATGAGCAAGATGCAACACGATATCAATTTGAAGCGGGGATTAAGAGGCATGAATTTAGAGTTTTCCTTCTCCTAGACTGGTTGTCATAACAAGGTTAAAGAGCCCACTCTCTCCTACTATTTACCCATAACTGGAGGTTATAGTTCAGCTTCGTCTAATCAATGTAAATTCTTGCTGGTCAGCCCACTCCGCTGTGTCCATGTGTAGGCGTCCACTAGAGAACGTCTCTTATGCGTTCGTCCTAATTTCTCCGGCAGTCCAGCGTGTCTTGTTCGCCTTACTTCGATGGTTTGTGTGATAGGAAGGGTAACCCCATGTCAAATCATCCAGGCCATATCACCCACCCCCTTCAATTTTTCTGAAATTTTGTCCAAATGTGGATTATGTTAAATCCCCAAAAATTTGAGCATTTTTTGCAAAATGTTTTAGTGAGCAAAACTGAAACTATCTTTTTGGTACAACTAATTTTCAATATATGTGAAATAATAATAGAAAAAATGTCATAGATGCAGTGCCACATCGGGATATTGATCTTGCTATGAAAAAATCAACAAAATTATTAATAACTTAAAATTGGTTAACTTTTTATAGCTTTTTCTGGATTCCTTGGTCAAAAATGCTTTTACAAATTAATTCCTTGTAGTAGGGAAGCTCTAGAACTTATTTTACAGACAAAGATAGATTACAAAATGCCGCCCTTTTTAGCGAACCCCACCAAATTTGGAGAGCTAAAAATCGACATAACTCCGCCAATTTTTGGAATTGGAAGCTCAAATTTTGGGGATTGTCTAACGTTAACATAGTCCACACCTGGAAAAAAAAATTCAGAAAAAATTGAAGGGGGTGGGTGACAATTTTACTTTTTCTGGATGATTTGATATGGGGTTACCCGTAAGTAAGGGGCTTTACAACTCCTTTCTGCTGCTTTCAAGATTTGTTCAGGACAGCACGCAACATCCTTGTGTAGTGCCCATCTGGATTTTTTTCTCATCGTTTCGTTAAAGTCCTAATAGTGCAGCTATACAGTCTTTCTCACAGATATTATATACTAATGCTTTTTTTCTCGGTTGTTGGATTATTTTGTGCTAATAACCACGACTTATATTTATAGAATGTTCCAAAACAGCGGTGGCTGAATCGGCCAATCAAAACGCCTAAACATGTATTTAATATACAATTTAAAGGCCAACTGCACCAAAAGGGTTAAAATTATTATATGAATAATGTTGGATTATTTCAGGTATAAGGTGTGTGAAAGACCACAACTTATATTTATAGACTTTTCCAAAACAGCGGTGGCTGAATCGGCCAATCAAAAAGCCTAAACATTTATTTAATTTCCTATCTAAAGGCGTTGATAAATTTTCCTAAAATTACTCGCTGGAGAAGAATAGACCAACAGATGGGGATTATACAACTCTCTACTTCAATACATGATAAACACTGACCCAACTCCTACTTTAAAGACGGTTCAGCGGACGAGGATTAAAACTGATACTACATCTTTCTACTTCAAGAAAGGATCAAACTTTATGCCACAAGGGATCTCCACTGTAAAGTTGCTTTCAACTACAAGACCCCATCAGGTACTACCGATCCGAGTTAAAATGGGCATTGGAGTAATGGAGATTAAGGGGGTACTCTGCATCCCCAGAGTTCCAGAACTATAACTTCGCTAGATGAAGTTTAAAGGCATACCTCGCACATCGTCGACCTCAACGACTGCCTTATGATGAATGGGGTTGGGATCAAGATCATAGGGGGCCTCTCCGACTACCCGTCTAACCTAAGTAAGGGTCAAAATGGAGTGTTGCTTGTCATGGACTACTCAACCACCAGGATTCCATCCTTAAGCATCACGGGTCACCAACAACGGCCAACAGGTGACCTCAATGGAGGATTTTACTCCTCTGCAGAGGTGCAGTCGGTATATTATACAGTCCTGAAAATGAGAATTACAGACGAGAAAATAGAAAGAAAGAAAGAATGAAAGAAAGAAAGAATGGGAATTTAAAAAGTGATGGGGATGGAGAGAGAGAGAGAGAGAGAGTCAAAGAAAATGGACAGAAAAAGAAATGAAAAGAAAAGAAAAAGGAAGGAAGGAAGGAAGGAAGACGAAATTTGACAAGAGAAATAGCCTAAAATGAATAAATATGTAAATATAGATAGATAGGAAAATAGAAAGAAAGAAAGAAAGAAAGATAGATAGATAGAGAGATAGAGAGATGGAAAAAGACAAGAAAAAAGAAAGAAAGAAACGGACAAGAAAAAAAGAAAGAAAGAATGAATGAATGAATAAGTAAATATAGATAGATAGATAGATAGATATAAAAATAGATAGAAAGAAACAAACAAACAAAGAAGGATAGGTAGTGAGAGAGATAGAAAAAGACAAGAAAAGGACGAAAAGAAAGAAAGAAACGGACAAGAAAGAAAGAAAGAAAAAAAAGAAAGAATAAATAAATAAGTAAAGATAGATAGATAGATAGATAGATAGAAAAAGACAAGAAAAGGACGAAAAGAAAGAAATAAACGGACAAGAAAGAAAAAAGTAAGAATGAATAAATAATAAATATATATATATATATAGATAGATAGATATAAAAATAGAAAGAAAGAAAGAAAGAAAGATAGATAGATATATAGATAGATAGATAGATAGATAAATAGATAGAAAAATACAAGAAAAAAGACAAAATGAAAGAAATAAATGGACAAGAAAGAAAGAAAGAAAAAAGTAAGAATGAATAAATAAGTGAATATAGATAGATAGATATAAAAATAGAAAGAAAGAAAGAAAGAAAGAAAGATAGATAGATAGAAAATACAAGAAAAAAGACAAAATGAAAGAAATAAATGGACAAGAAAGAAAGAAAGAAAGAAAGAAAGAAAGAAAGAAAAAAGTAAGAATGAATAAATAAGTAAATATAGATAGATAGATAGATAGATATAAAAATAGAAAGAAAGAAAGAAAGAAAGATGAATAGATAGACAGATAGATAGATAGATATATAGAAAAAGACAAGAAAAAAGACAAAATGAAAGAAAGAAAGAAAGAAAGAAAGAAAGAAAGAAAGAAAGAAAAAAAGAATGAATAAGTAAAGATAGATAGATAGATAGATAGATAGATAGAAAGAAAAATAGAAAGAAAGAAAGAAAGAAAGAAAGAAACATAGATAGATAGATAGATAGATAGATAGATAGAAAAAGACAAGAAAAAAGACAAAATGAAAGAAATAAACGGACAAGAAAGAAAGAAAGAAAGAAAGAAAGAAAGAAAGAAAGAAAGAAAGAAAGAAAGAAAAAGACAAAAAGAAAGTATCATGAAAGGGAAAACAAACAAACAAACAAACAAACGGACAAGAAAGAAACAAACAAAAACAAACAAATTTATAAACCGATCTACAACAACAACAAAAACAACAACAACAACAACAACAACAACAACATCAAAAACAACAACAACAACAATTGAACCAAATGACCATCTGCAACTCGTCAATAGATAAATAAATAACAACAAAATGTTTTGTGTTTTTAAATAACTGCAGAAGACAATCAAATTTACTGAGATTATGAATCTCGTAAACAAATAAAATGGCTGCAAATCCTGGTGATATGAAAACGAGGCCAAACATCAGTCATAAATATGTATTATCAAATTAAACCTTCCCTACTTTCTAAATGGGGTTTTTATTTGCTTTGTTTGTTTAATGGCATATCAATCTGAGTGGGTTATTTAATACTAAAACCATCCTTATAAAGAAACAGTCGTCGTCGGGGTGGCCTAAAGTTGGTATTAGCCAGACAGCGAGGGAGTCTATCCCCTTTTCACGAGCGCTAGAACAAGGAGATTATTTTAGCGTCTACCATCAATTTCTACCATCAGATCCTTACTTCAACGCACAGGTCCCTGTGCTACTCATACACTAAGTTGGCGAGGGCCGGTGTCGAACCTGGAACCTTGTGGTTCCTAGTCGGATGCTCTAGCGACTGAGCTAAACCGACAGTGGTATTATTTAAGCCACTAGCATGACCGGTGGATATACTACAGTATGATAATTTAATTATTACAACGCTTGATATGTTTACTGAAGAGCTATTGCATAGTTCAATATGTAAAAAGTATAATAATCTTTATTAACACTCTCTCTCTCTCTCTCTCTCTCTCTCTCTCTCTCACACACACACACTCTTTTTATTTTTTCTTTCCTTTTTATGTTCGTTTGATACTAATTAGCGTTATCGCTTCCATGCGCTCATACCTCTCTCTATCTTTCCCCTACACTTTCTTTTTTCCGTATTATGTTTTTTATTTATTACCAAAATCATCCTCATATAGGAACAGCCGTCGTTGGGGTGGCCTAAAGTCGGTATCAGCCAGACAGTGAGGGAGTCTATCCGCTTTTCACTAGCGCTAGACCAAGGAGATTATTTTAGCGTCTGAAGTGGAGCGCCGCACATACCATCAGCTACTTAGTTTACCGCACAGATCCCTGTGCTACTCATACGCCGAGTTGGCGAGGACCGGCATCAAACCCGGAACCTTGTGGTTCCGAGTCGAACGCTCTACTGACTGAGCTAAACCGGCAGTGGTACTATTTAAGCCAACTGTGGATATACCACAGTACAATAATTTAATTATTACAACGTTTGATATGTTTACTTAAGAGTTATTGCTAAATAGTTCAATATGTAGAAAGTATAATAATCTTTATTTAACTCCTTCACTCACTTTTTTGTCTTTCTTTCCTTCCTTTTATCTTTTCTTTGTGTTCGATTGAAACAGATTAACCCCTCTCTATATCGTTCCCCTAGTCTTCCACCCTATCTCTCTCTCTCTCTCTATATATATATATATATATCCCTACTCTCTCTCTCTCTCTCTCTCTCTCTCTCTCTCTTTCTCTCTCTTGTTCTTTCTCATTATATTCTTCTGTGTGGCATGTCCTTTTTCCTCCCTTTCTTCTTTTATAATTAAAACAAAATGGTCTATTATTTAGCTGAGGTGACGACACTCAATAATAGATAATCAGGATTTACATTTTTGCATTTCATCTTTGGACGGTCTCATTTTTAACCAGAGGGAGTTACAAGATGATAACGGTCGCACAAATAAGGAACAAGAGTATAAACATATATAGCTGGGGGATGACGAGGTTCGTATCGTAGTCAATGTTCCGAAAGAGAATGTAACAACGCGAACTGAAATTCGAACCCGCTTACTACAATGTCTCAATCTACTACGTTATCCACTGCGCCTCGGAAACTCTCCTATATTTTACAATATAAAACTTTCAAAGTGCGGTTTCGACCGTACCAACTATCAAGTTTGTTGTAAGACCATGGAGCCTGGCTAGAAACAAATTGGAACGTTAATTTCAACGTTTTATGGCATTCTACAAGTGTTTTTAAGGGTTTTTTTTACTTGCGTCAAAACATTGTGTAAATAGGTCGATTTGGACATGTCCAAATTTTTGTCAAATTTAAGCAAAATTTTCAAAGTTGTTATGTATTGGAAATACATTAACGAGAAGTTTGCGAGTGGTTGTAATAATAGTTTATTATTACAATAAATACAAATAACAAAAATGGCTCCCGGCCAGCAAGGTAAAAAGTCTCTGAGCGTAAAAGAGGATTTGGTAAAGATTACTTATCTTCTGTAGAGTTCTAGCATGTTTGTTTACAACCAAGAATACGAAACAACGTTCGTGGTTTGAGATCAACTCACATCACATACTGAGCTAATATTCTGTTGTTCTTTTATACGTAATCATTTGCATACGTGAGGGATTATTCGGTTACTTCCCTTTACAACAAAAGTTAACCAAAATTATCAAAGATTCAAATTATCAGGTCTTATTAGACTCGTTGCAGGCTTGCTAAAAATACCAAATTCAATGTTATTGTATTAATTTTCAATATTGCTACAGAGTTTGTTTTTTTTTATTTTATTAGCACGCTTGCATTGGATTGCAGTACCTAATTGAGTTGCCTTTTATTTTTGAGATACTATATTAAAAGTTATATTAATCCTAAAGTTCTATAAAAATAATTACTGATAACCACCTGCCTCAAGGTCCCCACCACCACCACAAACTATTATGTGTTAAATAGTAAAACATGAGTTTATAAAAAAAAATGAGTACCCATTAAGAATGAATTTATTTCAAAACTTTATCGTCATTAAATAACCCACTGAGGTTGATATGCCGTAAAACAAACCAAACCAATAAGTCCCGAGCCTAACTAATAAATCAAAGCAAAAGGATCAATAATCTTCATTTAATTTTTGGTGCATATCGCATAAATGCGTCCTGGCCTCCTGTCCTAAAAAACGCTAAGCGGTGCCTGCTGAAAAAAAACAATCCGCGCTGGAGTGGCCTATTTTCGATATCAACTGGACAGCTAACGCTACAGCAGAGAGATTTTCTTTTGCTGAGGTGGAGCGCTACACCTACCGTGAGTTCCTCATTTTACTCACACAGATCAGATTATCCCAATCTGTGCTACTCATAGGCTGAGTTTCCGGGGACTGGTATCGAACCCAGGACCTTGCGATTTCCAAACAGGTGCTCTATCGACTGGGCAAATCAAATACAATTTTTGCTCTGTTCGAATGAGCAAAATAAAATAAAATTTATATTATGTTCGTCTATTTTCTGTTTTAAGAGGAGCTACAGTGGAGGAGTGTCTATGGTTGATATCAGCTGGACAGCGAGGGAGTCTATACCCATTTCGCTAACACTACAACAGAGAGAGTTTCTCTTTCCGAGGATACTCAATTTTGTTTATAAACTCATGTTTTTCTATTTAACGCATAGATGGGAGCCACCATCCAGGTTTTTTATCGACAAGTAAGTGTAAATAAAACTTATATTATGTTTTATTTTCAGAGGTGGAGTGCTACACCTACCGTAAGTTCCCTACTTTACCACACAGATCAGATTATCCAATCTGTGCTACTCATAAACGTTTGCGGAGACCGGTATCGAACTCGGAACCTTGCGATTTCCAGACAGGTGCTCTACCGACTGAGCAAAAATAAAATGTATATTATGTTTTAAGAGGAGCTACAGTGGCGAAGTTGTCTATTATTGATATCAGCTGGACAGCGAGGGAGTCTATACCCTTTTCGCTAACACTACAACAAAGAGAGTTTCTTTCTGAGGATACTCAATTTTGTTTATAAACTCATGTTTTTCTATTTAACCCATAGTTTTTTTTATTGACAAGTAAATGTAAACAAAACATATTATGTTTTATTTTCAGAGGTGGAGTGCTACACCTAGCGTAAGTTCCCCACTTTAACACACAGATCAGTGCTACTCATAAGCGTTTGCGGAGACCAGTATCGAACCCGGAACCTTGCGATTTTCAGACAGGTGCTCTATCGACTGAGTAAATCAAATAAAATTTTTGTTCTGTTCGTGTATTTTCTGTTTTAAGATGTGGTACAGTGGCGGAGTTGTCTGTTGTCGATATCAGCTGGACAGCGAGGGAGTCTATACCCTTTTCGCTAACACTACAACAGAGAGAGTTTCTCTTTCCGAGGATACTCAATTTTTTTTTAAACTCATGTTTTTTTATTTAATCCATAAATGGGAACCACCACCCAGGTTTTTTATCGACAAGTTAATGTAAATAGAACTTATATTATGTTTTATTTTCTGAGGTGGAGTGCTACACCTACCGTAAGTTCCCCACTTTAACACACAGATCAGTGCTACTCATAAGTGGAGACCAGTATCGAACCCAGAACCTTGTGCTCTACAGATAGGTGCTCTATCGACTGGGCAAATAAAACTTATATTATGTTTTATTTTCTGAGGTGGAGCGCTACACCTACCGTAAATTCCTCACTTTACCACACAGATCAGATTATCCAAACTGTGCTACTCATAAGCGTTTGCGGAGACCCGTATCGAACCCAGAACCTTGTGATTTCCAGACAGGTGCTCTATCGACTGGGAAAATCAAATACAATTTTTGCTCTGTTCGTGTATTTTCTGTTTTATGAGGAGCCGCAGTGGGGCAACGTTTATTGGCTGTGATAAATTTAAAGCACTTCTTGATTTTATGGTGCTAGTTCGGGTTTATTGATGCGAAAATAGCAAAATTAGTCTCCGTGATTGTTGGTCGGATATTTATCTTCCTAATTAGAGTCGTAAAATGTTACTGCCTTTCTCTGCCATTTATTGCATTGTTTATTTAACTCTTGGGCGTCCGACCGTAAGATAATGGTTAGCAAGCTAGTTTCGCAGTTCCATTATTACTGCAGAGTGAATTCGTTCCTCGGATCAACTATATAAAACATAGTAATTAAGACAATATCAAAAGTATGCATTCAAAGTATGTTTTTTTATCAAAATACTTAAATATATTATATATATATATATATATATATATATATATATATATATAATATATCATATATATATTAATAATAAATTATTATAATATATATATATATCATTATATAATATAATATATATTATAATATATATGTAATATATATTTTATATATATATATATATGGGAGTAAATATGGAAATTAAATCCGACAATATAAAGAAAATTTGAAAAAACAAGTATTCCGAAATTGGGATGAATTTAATAATCGATGTTTAAAACATTTCGGTTACATTGAACCTTCATCAGGATGTCTCTTGGGGTGAAGAAAATGATGGATGTTTTTATATGTGACAGGAGATGAAAATCTTTTTAGTTATGTAACTGTATTTGATCAGCGTTTTAATTTTGAAAGGCAAGTCGCGATCTACTCACGCGAATGTGTCATGACGCGTGACGCCACTCGAAGAAATGCAAAAGACGAGAAAAAGTATTAATGGACTGATTATTTTTAAGAGAACATAGGGAA
>CM042170.1:21691451-21693951 GCA_023376005.1 Doryteuthis pealeii | reverse complement strand
ATGAAACATTTCTTTTTCATTACTTCTGTATTTTTCCAGTCTTCTGGCCATTTTTACAGTGTTGGGATCCAGTTGGAATAGGATTCTCCCCATCTGACATTAGGAGAATTCTCACCGAAAATACCAAACATCATCTATAAAAATAACAATAAGAAACACCTACAAATTCTCGAGGCAATATGTATAAAGAATATTAAAAAAACTCACATTAATAAAATAGCATTCAACATCGGTCATAATATATTACCTATCTTTAATAACTAATACACTAATCACGCAACCCTCTAAAAATAATGGACTCTTCTAAAATAAAAACAAAATAGATAAAAGAACTAAAACAGAACTAACACCGAATCATATACCCATGACGACATGCTTACCGGCTCAGCCAGGGGTCCAGTGAGCTTCGGCCACTGGACCGGTTAAGTAATTAATAGCATTGATCCCAGGGGGCTATACCCCCAGGCAATACCTGACCCCTTGATTTAAAGGGACAGGGCTGGGTTTATTGCCCAGCGGCTGAGGCATCCCCCTTCAGGGGAAATGCCGACGGGATCGACGTAAAAACGAGACCTTGTATCCAAGCCATATAAGTGGGGTATGAGGTAAATACCTACACCCCTGATGACGACTGAAGAAGCAGTCGAAAGCGCTCGGGCAGACAGTATGGGAAGAATCCTATTTCAACTGGATCCCAACATAGTAAAAATCGCCAAAAAACTCGAAAAAATACAAATACAGATAATGAAAAAGAAATGTTCCGTGTTGTTCAATAACACCTGCCTACAAAATAACTTGCTGCAAAAATATACAACTTTTTATCATATATATGTATACTAGATGGCGGTGTCTGAGGGTCTTCATGTCATGGGAATGACGTTAAACTCTTTCTGGTGGTGAGGTTTGGGAAATGTGGATCACACCTTAATCACTATTGCTCCCTGGTCCACTTTGATCCGGAGTGGTAGTACCTGTTAGGGTCCCATCTATGGGTTAAATAGAAAAACATGAGTTTATTAAAAAAATTTGAGTACCCATTAAGAATGAATCTATTTCAAAACTTTATCGGCATTAAATGACCCACTGATGTTGATATGCCGTAAAACAAACCAAACCAATAAGTCCCGAACCTAATTAATAAAACAACAACTTTTAGACAAAATTCGTCTTTATTCATCAACATAGTCACCTCCAAGGGTGAAAAACTGATTCTAACTCTTCTGTAATAATACGATGCATTTTCTGTAGAACGATTTTGTCTTTGGCCTCATCGGCATTAAATGACCCACTGAGGTTGATATGCCGCAAAACAAAACAAAGCAAACCAAACCAAACCAGTATAAAGCACAAATTGCCGTTTTTCTAAATTTATTTAAAATGTTAACAATATATATATATATATATATATATATATATATATATATATATATAATATATATATATATAGTGTATCAAAAAGTACCTATTTTAAAGCTGTATTTATCAAGATAGAAATGAACTATGAATAGAACGTTATTTTTTCAGAATACAAGGTGTGCCAAAAACGTATCGAGATTGAAGCTGTATTTACCAAGATAGAAATGAACAATAAATGGAACGTTAATTTTTTCAGAATACTAGGTGTGTCAAAAAGTACAGATTTTAAAGCTGTATTTACCAAGATAGAATTGAACAAGTTTAATTTTCTTCAGAATACAAGGTGTGATATAAAAGTATCGAGATTGAAGCTATATTTACCAATATAGGAATGAACAATGAATGTAATGTTTTTTTTTTTTTTTTCAGAATACAAGGTGTGCCAAAAACGTATTGAGATTGAAGCGGTATTTACCAAGATAGAAATGATCAACAAGTGTAAGGTTTTTTTTTTGTTTTTTTTTTTTTTCAGAATACAAAGTGTGTCATAAACGTATAGAGATATATGGGGGGGGGTGAGTGGGGGTTGGGTGGTTGTGTTTGTGTGTGATTCTTAACAGAAATTTATGTGTAGAAAGGAAAATTACGTTTTAAATTTAATTTCAAATCCCAAAGGAGAGACCCTATAGAATTGCTGGTGCCATAAATGACTGCATCTCCATAACTCAAAATTCATATCCGGTCTACCGACACGAGGATCAATAATCGAGCATGGACATAAAATAAGTCCTCTGTCTTGTGACTAGTTTATCAAACTGGATTTATGAATGTTTATTCATTTTCCCATAACCTTTATTGATCGACGAGAAGCTAATTAAGTCGGTGATTGATATTTCAAGGGACAATGAGTAATATTGAGTGAACGGGGGAAAAAAAGAAAGATGGCGTGGAGGACGAATGATTAAAGGCGACCATTAGATAGATACATGCAGAAACAACGCGCGCGTTCACGGGCACACACACACACACACGCACACGCACATATACACAAATATATATATATAATATATATATATATATATATATATATATATATATATAACAATGTGTGTCAAAAAAGTATCGCTGTTGTGTTGAGGCTGTA
>CM042170.1:21681451-21683951 GCA_023376005.1 Doryteuthis pealeii | reverse complement strand
ATATATATATATATATATTTCTGTGTAGCATGTCCTATTTCTCCCCTTTCTTTCTTCATAATAAAAACGGAATGGTCCATGATTTAACTTAGGCGACGACACTCATAAGAAATAAGAATTCGGTGGATAAGCAACACAAGATAATCAAGATTTAGATTTTTGCATTTTCTCTCGATTTGGACGCTTTCATTTTTAACAAGAGGGTGTTGCAAGATGATAACGATCGGAAGATCAAGGACCAAGCGTATTAATAATAATAATAATAATAATAATAATAATAATAATAATGAATGCCACCGGTAACACTGGCATGCGAACGAAGAGATCCCAAACGAACATGGACACAATAAACGCTGTCGAATCAAACACAATATACATATGTACGTACGATCGAACACACGTGTAAGCAGCGACGCCTGGCGGTCGTTTGCGATCATCGACGGAACGCATGCATAGTCACGCGCACGTGACTTCGTCCTCAATGGACGGTTTTGTTTTTCTTTTTTCTTTTTTTTTTCTTTCTCTTCACGTCGCACGTGACTTACACGTGCGTCAGCTGACCTTCACGTGGACGAAAATCGCTTCGTTATTAATCTTGCCAGCTGCCGTCGGAAACTAATACAACAATCCCCACGCACGCTACCTTTACTCCCGGGGAAAAAAATAAATAAATAAATACAAAAAGCAAATAAAACTAGACGCTCGGCTTAAGTACCATAACTTTCATCTGGTAGACAGAAAGAGAAAATAGATGATGAAGAAAAAATTAATTTCTTGAAAGTTTGGTCATTCTGCGACTAAGTTGTAAAAAAAGAAGCTTCGTAACCAAAGGAGTTATCAGAAAAAAATGATGATTGAATTATCTCCCCTTTGCCACTAGAGGGCGAATCGCCAATATACAATATTGGCGCCAAATTTAAACCCCATGACGATAGGCATTTATCAAGGGGACTTCAACCATGCGAGTCGCTTTAACGATTTTTTTCGAGCTTTCTTGGAATAAAAATTACGGTGGATTAATCCACGAGTTCCATCCAAATGTAAAAAAAAAAAAAAAACGTTAGCAAGAAAGTTCAAAAACATCGTTAATAAAATTATTAAACAGGACACGTGTCTTTTGTTTAATTGTACATGTATAAATGAAAGAATTCTGCCCAAATACACATACACACACACACCGCATATATATATATATATATATATATATATATATATATATATATATATATGGGAGAATATGTGCTTAATTGAAGTCATACCTAATTTGAAAATTAATTAGTTGATAATTAATGAATTAGGTGAATATATCTGTTCAAATGTAAATATATTCGCCTAATTCATTAATTGTCAACTAATTAATTTTCAAATTAGGTATGACTTCAATTAAGTACATATTCTCCTAAAAATTGTCGGCTATCGCCATCGCAAACAGACTTTTTGTTTACTTTCATATATATATATATATATATATATATATATATATATATATGAGTATGAAAAGGTGGAAGGAAAGCATCACACAATGCTGTTAAAGAGAAAACAATTTATATATAAACATAGCTGATACTGATCAATATTTCGATTTTACAAAAATCATCATCAGGGCTCATTTACTCCGTGGTGTTTGGGTCGGAGATAAATATCAAATCAGTACAAAAACAATATATATATATATATATATATATATATATATATATATATATATATGATCGGAATCACCTTTATGTGATTTCACACATCTCTAGGGATCAGATTACTTTGGAAGGGGACTCAGAATTATATGAACTACTGTAATTCATTCTCATTAAATGTGCATTCATATGAAAGATGATGATCGGAATCACCTTTATGTGATTCCACACACCTCTAGGGATCAGATTACTTTTGAAAGTGGTGAGGGTCAGAATTGAATGAATTACCGTAAGTCGTTCATAGAAAAATCATTTCAGGATTTCTTTGTGATTGGGGCTTGCAGGATGTTTTTCTCTCTCTCTCTCTCTCTCTCTCTCTCTCTCTCTCTCTCTCTCTCTCTCTATATATATATATATATATATATATATATATATTATATATACTTACCAGTGTTTTTTGTTTGTTTGTCTGTTGTTGGGGTAAATTTAGTTTTATTCTACCCATTTATATAATTAAATAGATTCACTCATCTATCGACTGACGATGAAGTAAAAGAAATCTTTTTTTTTTTTGTCTTTTTTTTTTTTTTTTTTTTTTTTTTGCTAAGGATCATCAGAGCAGAATGGGTAACATTAATGCGAAAAAGAAGGAATGGATTTCTGGATCCATATGATCCAAAGAAATTTCCACAGATCCGACTTATTACATTTTGTCCACCTATTAAGGCGCGCATGTTTCCTTTTTTCTTACCAAATCATTCATACAACTTTGTTATGTAATCTGGTAACATTCAAATGAGTACCCCCTCTCTCTCTTCTCTCTCTCTCTCTCTCTCTATATATATATATATATATATCAGTCTTCTCTC
>CM042170.1:21666451-21678951 GCA_023376005.1 Doryteuthis pealeii | reverse complement strand
CTTGATGAATTGGAGCACTAGACGAAATTAAATAAATATGTCTACTCAAAAACGAGAAGGGAAAATCAAAGCATATTGTAGCGTTATCGCCAAATTAATGTCTGTAAGCGTGGTCAGCAGCAACTGCTCTGTCGGTGATAGCTAATCGTTGTTTGGGGGGGGGGGGGGGGACACAAAAACACAATATCACAACGTGATTTAACGCTAGGACATTTCCTTGTTTTATTCTCTCTCCGTTTAGTCTATGTAGCCGTGGACGCAGGAAGAAATGGAGACAGACATCATGTGTCCAGTAAATGTCTTCGTTCTTTGAAGAACAGTCTTTTCTCGCATATTTGCATCTGTTCATAGCGAACGTCTGTCTCCTCACACCCCAGACACCCAAAAGACAAAAAAGAGACCAAATCACGAAATCGCTAATATATATATAATATATATATATATATATATATATATATATATCTTATTATAATGGAGATTGTGTGTTTGTATGTCTGTAACCGAAACTAAATCACTATTCAAGTCACAATTCCCTTAGTTATTGACGTCACATTTACCATGAATTTATCTTTATTTAAACCTCAATTATTGATAAAATTGTTATACCTTATTAATACTGTTGACCATATCTACGTACTAATGACATGTAATTGTATTTATATATACAACAAAATAGCGGTTTACAGTGTGAACGAGAAGGCTAATTTGCATATTGATATTTAAAATTTGATTTTAATAAATATATACTTAGTATTATTGATTTCTAATTGTTTGGTTTTCTCTTAACGAATCTGAGCAAAAATCCCGGGGATAAATCTTAAAAGAAATCCATAAACACATGCTGGAATGCTTGAATTTTTAAAATGCGCATTCTGTATCAAAAATAAAATAAATTTCATTTTTAAAAATCGGAAGCATTTTTAATCCAAAAATAAAACTCAAAAAGAGTTTGGTGTAAACATATAAAAAAGTGTAAGAGATTATCAAAAATGTTCAAAATATAATCCAGCTATTAAAAGTTATTTACAAATCCACCCTTCTACTCAGCGGTCGAAACAGATTTCTGTCAGCAGATTATAATTACTAATTGTTTTCTCAAAATGTTAAATTCATTCTGTCGGATTAACTCCCATTTATTTACATATATATATATATATATATATATATATATATATATATATAAAGTCGTCGGGGTGGCCTAAAGTCGGTATCAGCCAGTCAGCGAGGGAGTCTATCCCCTTTTCAATAGCGCTAGACCAAGGAGATTGTTTTAGCATCTGAGGTCGAGCGCCACACCTACCATCAGCTCCTTACTCTACTGCACAGATCCCTGTGCTACTCATACGCTGAGTTGGCGAGGACCGGTATCGAACTAGGAACTTTGTGGTTTCTAGCCGAACGCTCTACCGACTGAGCTAAAAGTGAATCCGACGGTATGTAATATTGTGAATAATTTGAAAAAACACAGTTTCAAATAAAATGAGTGATATTTATTCAGCCAACGCTGCAGTGTTTAAATCTGTTTAGTAGATCTTCTTCAGGGCTTTTGTTGACATAAGGAAAAGGAAAATTCATCACAGAATAATAAGGAGACTGTGATAGTTCATGCCGATCAGTATAGATGTAATGGTTAGCAAGATAGATACGCAGATCATTGTTAGTGAGTTCGATTCTCATTGGGCACCCTATGTTTCTGGCCTTGTGCCACATCTAAGCTAAACTTAGTAAATATTTTATTCTACCATAAATCATTCACTTTTCATATATATATAATATATATATATTATATATATATATAATATATATATATATATATATATATATATCATTATCACGTTTTCATTGCTGTAGCATTAGTAGTTAATTCAAAAGAGCTCAATATATCTCATAAAATATAGAACATTAATAGTTGTAAAATGTTTTTCTCTCCCACGGTTTCGGTAGACCTTCCGTGGTAGAGGGAAACACTTTTCTATATTATATATATATATATATATATATATATATATACCACCCTCTTCGTATGAGTCGGATGTGACATAAGGTCAGTTTTTTAAGAGGAATTTAACAGGTTTGAATTCAGTTCAATTTTTAAATACATTTTAAAACGCATTTTTTCTATTTAGCCCATAGATGAGACGCTAAAAGGTACTACCACTCCGGGTCTGTTCAGCCACCAGGGTTCCATCCTTAAGCATTAAAGGTAGCCAGCCACGGTCAACAGGTGGTCCCATTAGAGGAGTTTTATCCAGTCGGTAGAGCGTTCGGCTAGAAACCGCAAGGTTCTTAGTTCGATACCGACCCTCGCCAACTCAGCGTATGATTAGCACAGGGATCTGTGCGATAAAGTAAGGAGCTGGTGTTAGGTGTAACGCCCCAGTTGAAAGGACGGAAGAAAATTAGTCAAGTTAAAAGTAAAATGCGCATTAAGGGTAACCCCATGCCGAACTTTTTAGACATAGTTTTTTTCCAATGCATGTTTACTTTTTCATCATTAATTAAGCGTTAACAGGAAATACATTAAAAAGAAAGAAAAAAAAACTGATTTCTTTCTATCATGAACGAAAAAGACAAATTTAAACAAATATGGAAAAAACAAATATTAATTTACTATTGCTTTATATATAGTCAAATAGGCCCATATCACAGCTCTTACCCGAAAAAAGTCACAGTTTATGACACAAAACTTTTACAATTATGTGCCTCTGTCTCACTTCAAAGCCATATACTGATTTGGAATCTTCCATTGTTAACTTGACTGTCCGTTTAACACCTTGAGAATGTGAGGGCAAATCGAGCATGTTCAGCTTCGTACCATTCATTAAAGATACTCAAAGTACGTTTTCTTAAAATCCTCCTGTGAATCTCTTATATACCCTACCTATGAACATTAATGGGTATGTATGTCCCAGTCCTCATAAATACAGGATTATAATACTGACTGAGCAGTCTGATACCACTAGCAGTGGTTTACCTTTTTTCACGCCGCTGGCAAGTATTGTATTTGTTAATGTTATAAATACTAGCAAGAATATACACCCTCCGGTCGTAAGTATTTAAGTCTTAATACAATGAAATATAGGCTCATATGCTCTTTAAAGTAATAAATTCACTAAAATACACACGGAATTTATGGACACACTATATTAAATTAGAGATAAGAATGCATATATAAAGATTCCTAACTTTAATTATATTTTAATTGGCTTCTATATAGAATCACCCGTAAAATTGATTTTAATAGGTTGAAGAATAAAACAATAATATTACAGATCAATAAGTCTAAGTAATTATTTATTAAACCCGGTTTTGTTAAAACCAGTATGGTAATTAACCACACCATATATTATGTAAACCTTTATTTCTTAGTGATTTATAAAACACATTGCAGTATTTTAAACGTACTAAACTCATGGGCTCTTCGAGGCCTGTGTTTGTTAATGCAAACAAACAGCACTGATCCCAATGGGGATATACCCCAAGCAATACCTGCCCCCTTGATTTAAAAGGGTAGGGCTGGGTTTATTTCCCAGTCCCTGAGACGCCCCCTTGAGGAGGAATTTCGACGGGATCAACGCATTTTTGTGCCTACCACCCATGAGCTTCGGCTTGTGAGTGGGTCCACATAAAAATGTCCTTCCGTCACGCCCTCTTGATTTAAAAGGGTAGGGTTGGTTTTATTGCCCAGTCCCTGAGATGCCCCCTTGAGGGGCAATGCCGACGGCATCAACGCATTTTTGTGCCTACCACCCATGAGCTTCGGCTTATGGGTGGGTCCACATAAAAATGTACTTGGGTCACGCAGTCATAAGTGGGATGAGAGGCCAATACCCCAAGATGGGCCTTTCGAGGCCTGTGTTTGTTAATATAAATTAACAATGTTGATCCCAGGAGGCCATCGCCCCAGGCACATCAGCCCCCTTGGTTTAAAGAGAGAGGGCTGGGTTCATTGCCCAGTGCCTGAGGCGCCACCTTGAGGGGGAATGCTGACGGGATCAACGCCTTTTTACCACCCGCTACCCATGAGTCATGGCTTGTGGGTGGTCCCAAATTAATAGGGCCTTGTGCTTAACCCGCACTCGTGGGGTACGTAGTAAATACCGCACTAATAACATGGGCTGTTTTAAGGCAAATCTTACTCAGATTTTCACCGAGAAAGCGTTAATAAATAACAATTGCATTTCATTTCCAAACTTCGTTTTGGTTATCTCTCATTTAGTAACCTTTGTTAGGTTAAAACAAAATGGTGGTTCACATATTTGCGATAGATTTATCAATTTTTTCCAATGCTAAGCTTCAAAATTAATTGTTGTTATTTTTGGGTTTTTTTCAATCTTTTCTTAAATGGCTCTTCATATCTCAAGGAATATGCATATTAGGGCAGGTCGATTTTTCACTTTTTAAAAATATCAAATTGTCCATCTATGCGAGAATTGTGTGTTCAGTATACTGAATACTGATACCAAAAATTAGATCTTTTACTTGCACCATTTTTTCCTTCTTTTTTCTTTTTTCTTTCTTTCTTTCTTTCTTTATTTCTTCTTTACTTTTGTCTGTTTCATTAATCTTATTCTCTTTTTCTTATTAACCCCTTTCTTCTCCTTCTTCTCCTTTAACATTATCCTTCCACAACTTAACCAATCCCCTACTACCCACGATCCCTTTACTATTCCTTTCCAGTCTTCTTTCCATAAATATTTTATCTCTTTCTTTTTTTCTTCACTTCCTTTATTTCATTTTCATCTTTTTCTTCTTCTATGTTAATCTTTCTTTCTTTCTTTCTTTCTTTCTTTCTTTTTCATTTGTTTATTTTTCTGTATCTTTTTCTCTTTCTTTTGCTTCTTCTCTTCTTTATTTCCTTTTCATCTTTATCTTCGTCTCTTTCTTCTTCTTCTTCTTCTTCTTCTTCTTCTTCTTCTTCTTCTTCTTCTTCTTCTTCTTCTTCTTCTACGTTATCCCCCCACAACTTAACCAACCCCTTACTCCCCACGA
This sequence comes from Doryteuthis pealeii, assembly GCA_023376005.1. Taxonomy (NCBI): domain Eukaryota; kingdom Metazoa; phylum Mollusca; class Cephalopoda; order Myopsida; family Loliginidae; genus Doryteuthis; species Doryteuthis pealeii. Next base: position 21,673,959 of record CM042170.1, on the reverse strand, counting down.
TCCCCTTACTATTCCTTTCCAGACTTCTTTCTTTTTTTTTCTTTCTTTATCTTCTAATCTTTCTTTCATTCTTTCTTTATTTTCTTCTCTTTCGTTCTTTTTCTTCTTCTCTTCTTTTATTTCTTTTTCATCTTTATCTTCGTCTCTTTCTTTAATCTCCTTCTCTTTCTCTTTTCAATCTCCTTCTTCTCCTTCTTCAACATTATTCTCCCAAATTAAACAACTCCCCCCCCCTTAGCATCCCTTCATCTCTTTCCTTCTTTATCTTCGTCACTTTCTTTAATCTTATTCTCTTTTTCTTATTAATCTTTATCTTCTCCGTTTTCATCTACATTATCCTTCCACAACTTACCAACCCCCTACTACCCACGATCCCCTTACTATTACTTTCCAGTCTTTTTTCGAGAAATATTAGTTCTATTTCTTTCTTTATCTTCCAATCTATCTCTCTTTCTTCATTTATTTTATTTTCTTTCGTTCTTTTTCTTCTTATCTTTTATCTTCTTCGTTTATCTTCATTCTATTTTGCTTACTTTCTTTCTTTCTTTCCTTCTTTATCTTTGTTTCTTTCATTTTTCAACCTTAGACAACCCCTTCCCACCCAGCATCCCTTTAACTTCTCTCACTTTCTTTAGCTTCATCCCAGTATTTATTTTACTTCTTTATCATCCTCTATTTCTTTCTTCTCTTTCTATCTCCTTCACCTTTTTTATTTTATTTTTCTTCTTCTCTTTCTTTTATTTCCTCATCATCTTTTCCTTTCTCTATCTTCATTCCATTTTTGCTTACTTTCTTTCTTTCTCTTTCTTCGTCTCTTTCTTTAATCTTATTCTCTTTGTCTTTTTAATCTCCTTCTTCCCTTTCTTCAGCATTATTCTTCCACCTTAATCAACTCCTTCCCAATCATCACTCTTTCATCTTTTCTTTTCTTTCTTTCGTGATCTTCTCTTTCTTTCTTTATCTTAGTCCTTTTTCTTCTTCTTCTCTTTCTTTCTTTCTTTCTTTTCATCTCTTCCTCTCTTTATTTCTTTTTCTTCTTCCCTTCACTCATTTCCTTTTCATCTTTTTCTTCCTGTATCTATATCCCATTTTGCTTTCTTTCTTTTCTTTCTTTCTTTTTTCTTTATTTCTCTTCGTCTCTTTTTAATATTATTCTCTTTCTCTTTTTAATCTCCTTCTTCTCCTTCTTCAACATTATTCTTCCAACTTAAACAACTCCTTCCCACCCATCACACCTTCAGCTTTTCTTCTTTTTTCGTGATATTTTATTCCTTTTCTTCTTCTCTTTCTTTATCTTCTAATCGTTCTCTCTTTCTTTCTTTTTCTTCTTCTCTTCATTTATTTCATTTTCATCTTCTTCCTCCTCTTATGTTCATCCCATTCTTTCTTTCTTTCTTTCTTTCTTTTTCTTTCTTTCTTTCTTTCTTTCTTTATCTATCTATTTATTTTTCTTTATATTCCGCTATTTCATTAATCTTATTCTCTTTCTCTTTTTAATATCTTCTTCTTCTTCTTCTCTCTTCTTCTTCTTCTTCTTCTTCTTCTTCTTCTTTAACATTATCCTTCCACAACTCAACCAACCCCTTGATACCCACGCTCCCCTCACTATTCCTTATTCCAGACTTCTTTCCATAAATATTTGTTCCGGCGTCCAGATTAAAATCGAACCATTGTCGTCTTTTCCTTTGGTTAACAGCTGGTCAAGCAAACGGCTATATTGATGATGGGGTGGGGCTCAGGGATGACCAGGGATGCGGCACGCAGTAGATGGAGAGAAAACGATGCCGGGTGGCGCAGGAAAGTGTTGAGGGTGATAGGGTTGATTGTTTGGGTTCCGGGCTCTTGTGTGCTGAGAGTCGCAGCTGTCACCCCTACAAACTTTGCACGTTGAGTAATTTCGTGTGTCAACCTAAGACCCCAGAACAACGAAATGGGACAAGGATTAAGAAAAGATGAGGGGGTGGGGATTGATAGGGTTCGATTATACAACGGTAAGGGGAGGGGTGAGGGGGTGATGAAAAAAGTAACATTGGGAAAGGAAGGAAAAAAGTGAATGAAAACAGCGAAGCCAGGATGGACGAATGAAAAGAATGCATTGATCTGAAAGGGGTATTAGTCCTTTTTAAGTAAACAATAGAAAGAAGAAGAAGAAGAAGAAGAAAAGAAAGAAAGAAGAGAAGAAGAGAAGAAGAGAGAAGAGAAGAAGAAGAAGAGAAGAAGAGAGAAGAAGAAGAAGAAGAAGAAGAAGAAGAAGAAGAGAAGAAGAAGAAAAGAAGAAGGAAGAAGAAGAAGGAAGAAGGAGAGAGTAAAAGAAGAAGAAGAAGAAGAAGAAGAGAGAAGAAGAAGAAGAAGAAGAAGAAGAAGAAGAGAAGAAGAAAGGAAGAAGAAGAAGAAGAAGAGAAGAAGAGAATAATAATAATAATAAGAAGAAGAGAGATAAAAGTGAAGAAGAAGAAGAAGAAGAAGAAGAAGAAGAAGAAGAAAAGGAAGAAGAGAGAGATAATAATAATAATAATAAGAAGAAGAGAGATAAAGTGAAGAAGAAGAAGACGAAGAAGAAGAAGAAAAGGAAGAAGAGAGATAATAATAATAATAAGAAGAAGAGAGATAAAGTGAAGAAGAAGAAGACGAAGAAGAAGAAGAAAAGGAAGAAGAGAGATAATAATAATAATAATAAGAAGAGAGATAAAGTGAAGAAGAAGAAGAAGAAGAAGAAGAAGAAGAAGAAGAAGAAGAAGAGAGATAATGTGAAGAAGAAGAGAGATAACGTGAAGAGAGAAGAAGAAGAAGAAGAAGAAGAGAAGAAGAGAAGAAGAAGAAGATAGATAGATAGATAGATAGATAATGTGAAGAGAAGAAGAAGAAGAAGAAGAAACAACAACAACAACAACAATAAGAAGAACAAGAAGAACAAGTTGTTGTTGTTCAGCGGCAAAAAAAAAAGAGAAAACGAAGAAACTTGATTGGAATAACTGTTGGAAAAACAAGAGAAAACGATCAGAAACTCTAAAAACCCGGATGTGAATAAAAAGATGATGATGATGATAATGATGCTGGTGATGGTGATGGTGATGGTGATGATGATGATGATGGAAGGGCCGAATCTATTGATGATCGGAGTTATTAAGAAGTAAAAGGGAGAAAGGGGAAAGGGGAGAGGATAAAAAAGGAGCGGGAAAATGAAAGAAAGGGGGAGTAAAGGGAAGAAGGGGAGTGAAGTGGAAAAAGAAGAGAAGGAAAAAAGGGGAGAAAGAGAAAGAGAACGGTGGGGTGGGGGGATGCTGCAAAAAAGAATAATAATAAAGATGTTTAAAAGGGAAAAAAGGTTGTTGTGTGAATGAATTGTGGAGGTTGAATCGATAAATTATTCGCGGACAGGTTATGAAAGAAGCGGGAAAAAGAGACGAGGGGAAAGAAATGTGCTGGATGGGTGCATAGATAAAAGGTTGAAGAAGAAGAAGAAGAAGAAGAAGAAGAAGAAGAAGAAGAAGAAGAAGAAGAAGAGTTATATAAAGAAGAAGTAGAGAAGGGGGAGGAGTAGGGATATCACGAAGAAGAAGAGGGACTTAAAGAAGAAGAAGAAAAGAAGAAGGAGGAGGGACATAAAGAAGAAGAAGAAGAAGAAAAGAAGTAGTAGAGTTACATCAAGAAGAAGAAGAAGAAGAAAAAGAAGAAGAAGAGGGACATAAATAATAATAATAATAATAAGAAGAAGAAGAAGAAGAAGAAGAAGAAGAAGAAGAAGAAGAAGAAGAGGGGCTTAAAGAAGAAGCAGAAAAGAAGAAGGAGGGAGGACATAAATAATAATAATAATAATAATGATAAGAAGAAGAAGAAGAAGAAGAAGAAGAAGAAGAAGAAACATTGAAAGAAGGTGTAGGAAGATAAGAAGAAAGAGAGAGAGGGGGAGATAGTTTAAAGAAGAAGAAAGAAGAAGAAGAAGAAGAGTTACATAAAGAAAAGGAGGAGGGAGATAGAGGAGGAAGAAGAGAAGAAACATCGAAAGAAGATGTAGGAAGACAATAAGGAGAGAGAGGGGGGATAGTTTAAGAAGAAGAAGAAGAAGAAGAAGAGAAGAAGAAGAAGAAGAAGAAACATCGAAAGAAGATGTAGGAAGACAATAAGGAGAGAGAGAGAGAGAGAGAGAGGAGAGAGAGAGAGGTTGTTTAAAGAAGAAGAAGAAGAAGAAGAAGAAGAAGAAGAAGAAGAAGAAGAAGAAGAAGAAGAAGAAGAAGAAGAAGATACAATCGAAAGCAATAAACGAAAATGGAATAAAATTATCGAATATAATCATGAAAGGCAAATACTATTTTCTCCGCTCCAAAGGCCCCTCACCCTCGCCCCCACCCCTTGTCTGGGTCGGCTTAATGGAGCGTCGTTCTCTGTCGACAAAAGTTTCACAAATAAAACTCAAACTTTCAGACCAAAAACAAGATGGAAGACGATTCGATGACATGGACGACTTAGCTTCTTTGACGTCACACATCGTGATTTTGTCAACGACACATAAAAATGTCAAAACTTTATTTGGGTCCCATTTCTGTATTTAGAAAGACTTTTTCTTTTTTCTTTTTTCTTTTTTCTTTTTTCTTTTTCTGTTTCTTTTTCTTCTTCTTTTTCTTATCTTTTTCGTTTTTCTTTTTTTCTTTTTCTTTTTTTTTCTTTTTCTTTTTCTTTTTTCTTTTTCTTTTCCTTTTTTCTTTTCCTTTTTTTCTTTCCTTTTCTTTTCCTTTTTTTCTTTTTCTTTTCCTTTTTTCTTTTTCTTTGTCTTTTCTTTTCTTTTTCAATTTTTCTTTTTTTTATTTCTTTTTCTTTTCTTTTTCTTTTTCTTTTTCTTTTTTCTTTTCTATTTCTTTTTCTTTTTCTTTTCTTTTCTTTTCTTTTCTTTTCTTTTTCTTTCTTTTTCTTTTTCTTTTCTTTTTCTATTTCTTTTTCTTTTTTTTTTTCTTTTTCTATTTCTTTTTCGTTTTTCTTTTCTATTTCTATTTTCTTTTTTCTTTCTTTTTCTTTTTCGTTTTTCTTTTTTTTCTATTTCTTTCTTTTTCTATTTTCTATTCTTTTCTTTTTCTTTTCTATTTTCTATTTTCTTTTTTCTTTTTCTTTTCTTGTTCTTTTGCTTTTGTTTTCTTTTTTTCTATTTCTTTTGTTTTTTTCTTCATCTTTTTCTTTTCTTTTTTCTTTTTCTTTTCTTTTTCGTTTTCTTTTTCGTTTTTTCTTTTTTTTTTTTCTTTTTCTTTTTGTATTTTCTATTTCTTTTTTTTTCTTTTTCTTTTTCTATTTCTTTTTTCTTTTTTCTTTTTTCTTTTCTTTTTCTTTTTCTATTTCTTTTCTTTTTCTTTCTTTTCTTTTGCTTTTTTTTTTCTTTTTTTCTATTTCTTTTTGTTTTCTTCATCTTTTTCTTTTTCTTTTTCTTTTTTTCTTTTCTTTTTTCTTTCTTTTTCTTTCTTTTCTTTCTTTATCTTTTCTTTTCCTTTTTCTTTTTTCTTTTCTTTTTTTTTTTTCTTTTTCTCTTGTTGTCTTTTGTTTTCTTTTTTCTTTTCTTTCCCTTTTGTCTTTTCTTTTCTCTTTCCCTTTTTTCCTTTTCTTTTTTCTTATTTCTTTTTCTATTTTTCATTTTCTTTTTTCATTTTTTTCATTTTCTTTTTCTTTTCATATTTCTTTTTTCTTTTTCTTTTTTTTTTTTTTTTCTTTTTCTCTTTTTTTTCTTTTCATTATCTTTTTTCTTTTCTTTTCTTTTTTCCTTTACTAATTTTTTGTCTTTTTTCCCCTTTTCTTTGTTTTTCTTTTTCTTTCTCTTTTTTCTTTTCTTTTTTCCTGGTTTCTGCGAAATATCGTCTTGCATCTTGCTCCAGGTTATACAGCTGTGTTTCGGCTAAAAAAGTGTATTTACGAGAAGCGCTAGATCATCTGCGTAGTCTGGAGGTGTAATCGTTTCTTTTTGCACATCCCCGTTTCTTGCCTTTGTTAGTTTGGTTTGATTTGTTCTGGTTTGATTTATTGTTGTAACGGCATATAAAACGTCTTGTGTTATTTAATGCCAAAATTCGTCGATCTAGTGGGCTTACACCTATATTCAGGGCTTCTGTTAAGTGTAGGTCTTCTTTTTTGTTGATTCTTTGGTCACTGTTTTTAATATTCAAGTAACCAACAAGAATTTGCTGCTCCTTAATAATAAAGCCTTATTACCAGAACCCAGCCCAAGATGATTCCGCCGCAGTGGGAGATGGACCTCGAGCGCTGACAACAACGTCTATGCTCCTCTGAAATCGGTATGCATCTGAAGTTAATTCCCACACGTCTAATCGCGCGCTTTTCTAAGGGGTCAAGCAATAGGTTTTTACCCGCCAACAACTGTCTGCTAACTTTCCATGGAACCCGTTATTCTAAGTCTAACGGACCCTATTCAAAATACTAACTACAGGTACGTTCATAATTTATAAGCCGCTCATGAATTATGTAACAGGGAGTGTAGAGTCCCCCTTAATTACCATTACTCCCAGGTCGACTGTGAAACTATTAGGGTCTCATCTATGTGTCAAATTGATCATTTTTATTTGGTTGGTTGGTTGGTTGGTTGGTTTGTTAACCCTTGTGTTATTTTATGCCAAATATGTTTTTGTTTTATTCATTTCTGGTCGGGTATTTAATGTTTTTTAAAACTCATTCGTTTTAAACATTTTTCAAACTCATTTTGGTCTATTTAAACCATAAATTGGACTCTAACAGGTACTACCACTCCATGTCAGAGTGGAAATGGGAGTAATGATATTGAAAAGATATTCGACATAGCTCCAGAACAGGAACCTCACCACTAGATGTAGTTTAGCGTCAGACACTAAGACCCTCAGACACCGCCTTCTAACACATTTATGACCCTCTGATAAAATTTTGGCAGTAATTTACAAATATATATATATATATATATATATATATATAGTAAGTTTTTGGAATATTTTGGTGATATAAGGTGTGCTACAATACACAGCTTAAATTTATAGACTAAGTGAGGTCACGTAGTTTATCCCTCAGCCAATAAACAGCATGAATACGTGGCTGGTTAATTACTTAATCACCGATACTGAGAGACGTCCATTTGCAATCATTGACGATGGACCTGCAAGGCTGGGGAGCACCTAGGAACAACCAAAGGATTCTTTACTAAGGTTCTTTGCTCTACTAAACACAAAGGATCTACGCTGGACAAGCGCTCTTGCTTGAAGCCAAAAGGGATGGTCTCTAAAAATAGTAAATATATATATATATATATATATATATATATATAGAGAGAGAGAGAGAGAGAGAGAGAGAGAGAGAGAGACTGAAGTATCGAGATCAGCTCTGTCTAACTTTAAAACAAAAACATTTAACTCCTGCCTTGAACATTTCATTTGTCAGTGTGGCTTCATAGCTCGTAGCAAGACTGGGCTGCTAACACACTCGAGGAAACACAAAATGTTTTCTTGTTAGCATGAACAAAATGGGAGGATCAAATAACACACTGATCTTCT
>CM042170.1:21646530-21666351 GCA_023376005.1 Doryteuthis pealeii | reverse complement strand
AAATCTAAAAAAATTGCTTTCCAGTAAAAATTTTCGTTATTTCCATTTGTGACTGACGGCCAGCCTAAACATGTTGATTTTTATATTTTAAATGCATTGCTTCGCATCTCGTAGCACAACCAATGTTCCATAAACTAAAGATAATATATGTACTCTATATTAATAAGTAAGTATGCCGAACAATATAGTATTAAAATAAATCTTATGTACTAATAATATATGAATCCAAATATACGTGCATCAGCGACCGTGCGTGTGTGATACAATACTTAAACTAACTAGGTGTGGCTGATCTTTGCTTTTTGTTGCCTAACATTGGATGACTATATTTATATGCTTCCCAAAACCCAGTAGAGGCTCTCTAGGGACGATTAAATTTAACTTTTCAACTGTCAGCATAAAGCAATCGATCATCTGATAGTTGTACAGACCTGCGATTCGTAAAAAAATAATATAAACAAATGGTATCTTAATAGTTTTAAAAAAACAGCTGTCAAATGAGGCCGAGAGGTGATGGTTAAAGTGAGGGAGCTGACTGGTAGTGTGGCGCTGCCACCTCAGACGCTAAAAATATAATTTTCTTGCGTCAGCCCATAACCACCCACGTGAGCGTGAGTGTCCGAGTCAAAAAAAGCACAACGAGCATATTCGCTGTCGTCTCTCCGCGCGTGACTTCCTGTATCTATGCCTCGCCCACCCCTCTAGATGCAAAGCTAAAAATCAAAAGCTGCGCGTGACCTCCGACGAGAGCAACGTACCGGTATGTGAGCTGTGAGCTGTACCATCATCAACGTGATCTGATGAGAATGTGCTGAGTCACTTGCTGCGCCCAGCAGAAGTATCTATAATAACAACTATAACTGAGTATATAACATATCTTAATCAAAAAAGTTATCTCTCTATCTCTCTATATAATATAATATAATTCTATAGTGATCCTCGATCATAAATGAGTACACCTTCTCTCTCTCCATCTCCAACGACCACCTAACATAAATAAAATCTGTACTCTTTTCGTATGGATCTCTTTATCTATGACAGATCCACACCTTAGCTATTTTTGCTATATATTAAATACAAGTGCATGTTATTAGTACGTAGATATGGTCAACAGTATTAATAATGTAAAACAATTTTTATTAATAACTGAATGTTTAAAAGAATGAAATCATGGAGAATTTGACGTAAATAATTAAAGGAATTGTGACTTGAGTAGTAATATAGTTTCGGTTACAGACAGAAAAACACACAATCTCCATTATAATAAGATATATATATATATATATATAGAGAGAGAGAGAGATAGATAGATAGATATATGCATGTACGTGTCTGAGAGACCATGCATACATGCATATATATAGTAAGTAAAGTCGTTGGGGCAGCCTCAAGTCGGTATGATCCATACAGCGAGGGAGTCTACTCCTTTTCACTAGCGCTAGACCAAGGAAATTATTTTAGCGTCTGAGGTGGAGCGCCACACCTACCATCAGCTCCTCACTTTACCATCAACCTCTCGGCCATTTGACAGCTGTTTTTAAACTATTAGATACATTTGTTTATATATTTTACGATCCAGTCTGTAAACAACAGATGATCATTGCTTTATGCTGACAGTGAAAGTTAATTTAATCGTCCCTAGAGAGCTCTACTGGGTTTTGGGAGCATATAATAAGTCATCCAATGTAGCAACAAAAACAAAACAATAGTTTAGTTAAATATAAAGCAGTTTTGATATATATATATATATATATATATATATATATATATATATATATATATATATTCTTTAATAACACGTGTTTGTGTAGAGATGCGAGGAATGCATTTAAAATATAAATCAACATGTTTAGCTGCCGTCAGTCACAATTGGAACGGAAATTTTAATGGAAGCAATTTTTAGATTTTATTTCAATTTCGAATTTTTTTTTTTTTTTTTTTTGTAATTTATTTTTTAACCATTTTGTTTATCTATGATCTTGTGAAAGTGAATATAATCGTTCATTTCATTTCCATTCCTCCAGGATTTTCGTCAAGGTTCTTCAATCTTTTCATTTCATCTCGATTCTTCTCAACTTTCCAATGTTTTTTTTTGTTTTTTTTTTTTTTTGTTTGGTTCTTTTTTTTGTTTTGTTTTACTTTTTACTTTTTTAGTTACAGACCAGACACGTGACATTGTTCATATGCATTGTTTTTTGTTTTTTGTTTTGTTTTTTTCTTCTTTTTTTTTAAGAAGGACTTTTCTTTTTCTTTTTCTTTTTTCTTTTTTTTTTTTTTTTTTTTTGATGAGGAGAGTTTTTTTTCCAGGTGTTGTAAAGAAAGGAAACATCTAGTAGTTTCGTAAGCATCATCACATATTGCTTTTTTCAGTTTATAAATCACGTGGCTAATATATATATATATATATATATATATATATATATATATATATATATATAGTTTTTTTCCGTAGTTAGGATCTTTCCACGTGTGGTTTAACCAAGCTGATGCAGGTAGACCATAAGGAGAGCTCAATGTGCCTAATACCAGTGAGTAAAAGGACAGAGCAAGATATTTACTAAATGAAGGAAAAAACTCTAAACTTGCTTCATTACAATAATCTATTTCAACCGTATTAATACGGCATCTTCAGGTAATCACAAGAACATGGCTCTTACTGAGAATTTCCCAAAGTAACATCTCTTTAAAATCTATCAATTTATGGGGAGGGAGGGTTGGTATCTTAGTTTGGAATGGGCAGGCCGCCTCGTTCAAAGAAACTAACCCTGCCCATTCCAAACTAAGACCCCTAAATTGATAGATTTTAAAGAGATGTTACTTTGGGAAATTCTCAGTAAGAGTCATGTTCTTGTGATTACCTGAAGATTAATACGGTTGAAATAAATTATTGTAATGAAGCAAGTTTAGAGTTTTTTCTTCATTTACTATATATATATATATATATATATATATATATATATATATATATATATATATATATATATATACCAATCCCTCCACACGAGCAGGATATGACGCAGGTTCAATTTATTTAGCGAAGTTTAACAGCTTTGAATTCAAAGTTTTCCTTCTACTAGACTGGTTACCTAGCCATGGTTAAAGTGTCCAGTCTATCCTGCTGGGAGGAGAGTAGTTGGATGCATACCTTTCCCAATGTGAAATGCAAACAGATTCATCCAGGATTTGAACTCGGGACGACAGGTCCATTTCCTACGACTATAACAACACGCGCCTCGTGGCTAAACATATATATCACGTTCACGAAACAGTTCACACGGTGGAGAGCATCTATTGTGGTAGGTAATATCGTGGTAGTTGGTGCGCTGACATTCTCATAAGCATCACCAAATTTTCACAATAAAAATAGTGAAAATGTTCGTCATATCTCCCCCTCTCTCTCTCTCTCTCTCTCTCTATATATATATATATATAATATATATATATATATATATATAATATATATATATTTGATGTCATATTTCAAAACCGTCTCCTCAAAAAAATAAAAGAAATAAAAAAATTTAAAAATTTAAAAATTTAAAAAAAATAAAAAAATAAAAAAATCTGTTTTCAAATGCCTTAAAAATAAAGAATTCATCATTCGCATCTGATGAGTCGGGAGAATTAGACATTTTTGTCTAAGCTCCCTGAAATAGTCTATAATGCAAGATCTATAAGTCTTTTGTTATTTATTTAAATATAAATTTGCTCTGTGACTCTAACAATAAGAGCACACATTGAGCTCTCAAACTGCGACAAGTTGTTTTTAAAAAAACCTATGTCGTAAGGAAGATTTCTTCTCTGGACTTTTGGATTATATATAGACGTATATATATATTTAGATATACTCACATTCATATATATATATATATATATATATTACGATTTTAGTGACCATTCCTTTAGGCTTCAAGCAAGAGCGCTTGTCCAGCGGAGATCCTTTGTGTTAAACAGAGCGAGGTCCTTAGTAAACAATCCTTTGGTTGTTCCTAGGTGCTCCTCAGTCTTGCAGGTCCATTGACAATAATTGTAAATGGACGTCTCTCAGTATCAGTGATTAAGTAGTTAACCGGCCACATATTCAGACTGTTTATTGGCTGAGGTATAAACTACATGACCTCACTTAGTCTATAAATTTAAGTGGTGTATTGTAGATTATATATATTATAGAGATATCATTAAAATTCACTACATTCACAACCTTATTCATAAGCGACAAAAATAAATCTTATCATAATAGAGATTCGGTGTCTTCCCGTCTGTAACCAAAACTACGTCACTGCTTACGTTACAATACCTGCAGGTATAGTGTAGGTTTATTAATTCGTATTTAATTCAAAGTCAAATTATCAATATAGACAGAATAAGGTTAAAGGTAAATGTCGCCAGGGTGGCCTAAAGTCGGTATCAGCCAATCAGCGAGGGAGTCTATCCCCTTCTCACTAGCGCTAGACCAAGAAGATGTTTTTTTGCGTCTGAGGTGGAGCGCCACACCTACCATCAGCTCCTTACAGATCCCTGTGCTACTCATACGCTGAGCTGGCGATGACCGGTTTCGAACTAGGAACCTTGTGGTTTCTAACCGAACGACCTTTCTATGAAAATTTAAGTTAGTTTTGCCTAAAAAATGTTATTAGTGCGTTTAAAATGAGTCTTGTCTATCCCTAAGGGCCTCGTCACGTCGTGTAATGGTTAGCATGCCTGATGTTAGTGAGTTTGATTCTCACTGAGCACCCCATACTTCTGGCTTTATGCCGCATCTAAGCTAAGCTTAGTAAATAACTATATACCACTAAGAAATAAAGGTTTACATAATATAATGGTGTGGCTAATTTACATAGTGAGTTTAACAAAACCGGGTTTAATAAGTAATTAGTTGGTGTTATTTATCTTTAATATTATTGTTTTATTCTCCAACATATTAAAATCAACCCTAAGAATGATTTCATATAGAAACCAATTAAAATATAATTAAAATAAGTGTAATCATTTTATATGCGTTCTTATTTAATTTTGTTAGTCTTTCTAATTCAATATATTTAATAACATTAAAACTTAAATTTTACTCAGCGTTTGAGTAGTACAGGGATCTGTGTGGTAAAGTGAAGAGCTGATGGTGAGTGTAGCGCGCCACCTCAGACGAAAAACAAATTCCTTGGTCTAGTGCTAGTGAAAACGAGATAGACTCCCTCGCTGTTTGGCTGATACCGACTTTAGGCCATCCTGACGACTTTACGTACTTATATATATATATATATATATATATATATATATATATATATATATATATATATATATATATATGAGAGTACGCAAACAGTTTGTTTGATATGGCGATAGCCGACAATTTTTGGAGAATTTGTGCTTAATCGAAGTCATACCTAATTTGAAAATTAATTAGTTGATAATTAATGAATTAGGCGAATATATTTGTTCAAATGTAAGGCGTAAACAAATCGAGAAAAAGTCAATCTCTGTATGTACATTTCGGCCAATTATGCCTCATTAGCAGAGTTATAGACTGGAAGCCGCTTTGTGTGTGATTCGAACCCTAACTGCCGTCAACCTATTAAACATTTGTTTTTAAACTGATATATCCTACATTTTTGGAGACTAGCTGGAAAACCAGCTAGTGTAATGGTTAGAATCCCCACCTGTTTATATTTGAGTTACGGTAGCGTGGATATGGAGTCAACAGATAGTTACGAAAAGTGGATAGACTCCCTCGCCGTTTGGCTGATACCTACTTTAGACCACCCCGATGACTTTACTTTATTTTACTTGGCTTGCTGCGATGGATTCGTCTTCCATTTAGAGTTAAGTCTTTTTAAGCCACGTTTTTCAAAAATTCTTCGCTTTGTTGGGTTTTTTTTTGTTTTTTTTGTTTTTTGGGGTTTTTGTTGCTTTTTTTTTTTGTTTTTGGAGTTTTGATTTGTTTGTTTTTGTTGTTGTTTCTTTTTGTTTTTTTTTTTTTCTCTCTGAAAATTCTAAAAGTAATACCGGCAAACAGTGACAGGCGTCTTTTAATTATAGTCGGGCCTGACAGTCAAAACGACAATACCTAATAGTCCAATTGTCGTCCGCATTGTCTTCGTTTAGTTTACAAGCCAGGATTGACCGAACCCACAAATAACTCCGTGAAAGAAAGAAAGAAGAGAGAGAGAGAGAGAAGAGAGAGAGTAAGAGAGAGAGAGAGAGAGAGAACAAAAAAAAACGCCAGTCTTTCACAGTTAGTTAAAACCCAAGCTGAGAAAAGATTTTTTTAAATTCAATACAATTCTTTTTACGTTATTTTTATCTACATCGTTTTGGGTTTTTTTACTAGTTCACTTATTTTCACACCAACAATGTCTTGGTAGTTGAGCGTTTCGCGCAATCTACAATTTAACCACTTCGCACAGCAGTCCATTGTTTGGGAGTTAGGCGTCCCATCGTAATTTAATCGTTAGCAAGATGGTCTCGCAGATCCATTACAACTGAAAAGCAAGTTCGATCCTCGCTGGATGACATATAAACCAAAAATTATCCAGCTTAATTGGAAGCACGTGTTGCAAAGGTTAGATTCATAGGAAATAAGCTCGTCGATCCGAGTTCAATTCCTGTACGGAGCTACAGTTCACATAGCGCTAATGCTCCCTCCAGCCATGGGTTAATAGTAGAGCAGACTGGGCTCTTTAACCTTGGTTAGGCAACAATCGGCTAAAAACCGCAAGGTTCTTATTTCGATACCGGCCCTCGCCAACTCAGCGTATGAGTAGCACAGGGAACTGTGCAGTAAAGTAAGAAGCTGATGGTAGGTGTGGCGCTCCACCTCAAACGCAAAACAATCTCCTTGGTCTAGCGCTAGTGAAAAGGGGATAGTCTCCCTCGCTGATTGGCTGGTACCGACATTAGGCCGCCCCGACGACTTTACTTACTTTTTTTAGGCAACCAGTCAAGGAGAAAGAAAACTCTGAATTCAAACCTGTTAAGCTCCGCTTTGGGTGGTTTACTACTAGAATAGGCTCAGTCCTAATTAGTTAATTAAAGCAAAAGAACTAACTAATTAAAGAGACTGGTGGGAGTTCAGGAAAATATTATTTTTTATTAAACGCCGACCTGGTGGCTGTAGTTGTAGAATACACCGACTGCATCTCTGCAGAGGAGTAAGCCCACCCTTCCACATATACACAGATACACAGGCAATCTCAACAATTTGCCGCTTGATGTATCCCTATAGGTGTTTTTTCTACCCATTTCTCTTTTCGATGTTTTTTTATGTATTTCTGTTAATCCATATGTTGCAATTGTTTTTTTTCTTTCTGCTGCAATTAGTCTTTCCTTACTTTGTATTTGTGTATTCTTTGAGTGTCAGATTGTCGCATCCTTACTCCTCCTTTTTTTTGGTATATGCAGTCTGTCTATGCCGTTTCTCAGGTGTGATGCTTTGTAGATTGTCATAAATTTCCTTGTCCTTTGATCTATCCGTCGGATTTCTTCTCTTGTCCATTTTAAGAATGATCCAGAGTATCTTACAAGATGTACAGCCCAGGTGTTTATTCCCTTGATAAGATTTCTGCTCAATAGCTTGTTTCCTAGAAGTGTTCTTGTTTTTCTGGGATATTCTTACTTTTCTTTCATTTCATTTTGTTTATTTGATTATTTCACTTCTAATGAGTTTTTCACACCAGAGTCTGCTGATGGTCTTTGACTGGAGTCTGAGTGACTTCAGGTCTCCAGGACACTTCTGAGTATTCTAGCCGATCCCAACTGTGCTGTATTATTATTTGCTCCTTTTAGCTGATGGTCTTTCAGTGGAGTCTGAGTGACAGCAAATCTCCTCAGGTCTCCTCTTCTGGTATTCTGGCAGATTGCAGCAGTGCAGTGTTCTGAATGGTTTCAACCCTTCCTCTGATTTCCAAACATTCCAGACACTTTTCCAATCCTTTTGGGACTATTCCAAGTGCACCAACTACAATTGGTATCACTTTGACTTTCATATTCCATAATTTTTTCAGTTCTCTGGCAAGGTCCAGATATTTGTCATTTTTTCATTTTCCTTTGGCTTCAGCCTGTGATCTGCTGGCACTGCAAAATCCACCAGTTGACAAGTTCTTTCTTTTTTGTTAATCAACACTAGGTCTGGTCTTCTTGCTGGGATAAGGTGATCCGTTTTTATTTCAAAGTCCCAGGGAATTTTATGCGTTTCGTTCTCAAGAACAGATTTTGGTTTATGCATATACCATTTTGTTGTATGGTCAAAATTAAATTTTTTGCATAATTCCCAGTGGATCACCTGCCCAACCCAGTCGTGTCTAGTTTTGTATTCTCGTTGTGCTAGTTTGTTACATTCGCAGAGTATATGGTTTACAGTCTCATCTCTATTACCACAAAGTCTACATTTACTATTTTGTTGGGTCCTATCGATTTTCACTTTGATATAGTTTGTCCTCATGGCATTATTTTGTGCAGCAATTATTAGTGATTCAGTTTCTCTTTTGAGGTCTCCTCTTCTTAACCATGTCCAAGTATTATTATTATTATTATTATTATTATTATTATATGGTTATAGCCGCTTCTTCTTTCTTCTTCTTCTTCTTCTTCTTCTTCTTCTTCTTCTTCTGCTGCTGCTGCTGCTGCTGCCGCCACCGCCTCGGCTTCGGCTTCGGCAAAGACAGTCATTGAGATCGCATTCTTCATTTTTTTACAACAAATTGCTTGTATAACCTGTCCAATAAAAGAAGAATAATTACTGTCTTGTTCTAAGACAGGAATTTGTTTAAAAACAAAACAAAAAACGACCCCCCAAACATTTCGCTTGTAATAATTAATACAAACAGATGATAGAGACTGAAACAATGAAAACTGCGTCTTGAAACTCTGTCTGTCTGTCTATCTGTCTGTCTGTCTGTCTGTCTTTAACATTATTTCGGATGGACACGATGTCGCGCGCTAAAGAGGGGGTTTACCTTTGAATAAATTAATCATAAAACACCTAGGACCAAATATTCTAATACTAAAACAATCATATAATTAAAAAAATTGTTCCAATGAAGAAAGAAAGTTGTAAAAATAGAGAAAAAAAAACAAAAAAAAAAGAAAAGAAAGAAAACTGTCTTCAAAGACGATAGAAAGATTAATTAATTGATTTTTTAATTAAAAGAACAATAAATCTCTTATTAATTTTTTCCCGCCATTTTTTTTTGCAAGGGTTTTATTTTTCCCGCGCTTTTTTTTATCACGCTCCGCCTCTCTTAAAGTCCATTATCGCACTAGTAATCAACAAGGCTAATAAGTTGCAACACTAATTAATTCATGTCCCACTAATCAGTTAATTACACGAGGCTAACGAATTAAAAGACATTGAAAAAAAACACAACTTTTGTCGAAAAACGTTTTCAATAGAGAACGCGAGGTTATCACTGACAATTCATCGCGGCCATCTTACAAACAAAAACATCAAAAGGACGTTTGCTGGTGTGTCATGTTGCAATTATGAAATCACATTATAACCAACAACAGAAAACGAAGCAAACAAAAAACAAACAACGATTTGTTAAGTAATTTGAGAATAACGAAATTGGCAAACATTAAATATATTAACAACAACAACAACAACAACAATAATAATAATAATAATAATAATAATAATAAAATAATATCACTTTTGAACATATATTCTTTGTTTTAACAAAACGTGAATGAACAAACGTTGTTATTGTTAATACGATTAATGTTGCTATACTCTGTCTATTGTATGTTGGTGTTAAACAATGAAGACTGACATCAATGGATTGGTGGTTGGACAGAAGAAGGTCGTAGAGTACCCTG
Organism: Doryteuthis pealeii; assembly: GCA_023376005.1. NCBI lineage: Eukaryota > Metazoa > Mollusca > Cephalopoda > Myopsida > Loliginidae > Doryteuthis > Doryteuthis pealeii. The sequence continues at coordinate 21,656,541 of CM042170.1, read as the reverse complement.
CCCTTTTCTGACATCTCTCGGGGCAATAAGTGTTAAGTGCCGGTGCCCATCACCTCCCCAAGAAACATGCAACAGTTTTCATTGGTTGTTTGGTTGGTTGGTTGGTTGGTTTACCCAACAATGCAATACTTGGGTTATTTTACGGCTACGGCAGGTGGGAAAACCAAGATGTTAATAATAATAATAATAATAATAACGCATAAAATTCACTGGGACTTTGAAATAAAAACGGATCACCTTATCCCAGCAAGAAGACCAGACCTAGTATTGATTAACAGAGAAGAAAGAACTTGTCAACTGGTGGATTTTGCAGTTCCAGCAGATCACAGGGTGTAAATGAAGGAAAACGAAAAGATGGACAAATATCTGGACCTTGCCAGAGAACTGAAAAAAGTTATGGAATATGAAAGTCAAAGTGATACCAATTGTAGTTGGTGCACTTGGATCGGTCCCAAAAGGATTGGAAAGAGATTTGGAAAGTTTGGAAATCAGAGGAAGGATTGATACCATTCAGAATACTGCACTGCTGCAATCTGTCAGAATACTCAGAAGAGTCCTGGAGACGTGAGGAGACTAGCTGTCACTCAGACTCCAGTGAAAGACCATCAGCTAATGCTGATGTGAAAACTCAAAAGGAGTAAATAATAATAATAATAATAATAATAATAATAATAATAATAATAATAATAATGGTGGACAAATACCTGGACCTTGCCTGGGAACTGAAAAAGTTATGAAATATGAAAGTCAAAGTAATACCAATTGTAGTTGGTGCACTTGGAACGGCCCCAAAAGGGATGGAAAAGGGTTTGGAATGTCTGGAAATCAGAGGAAGGATTGATACCACCCAGAACACTACACTGCTGCATCTGCCAGAATACTCAGAAATCATGCAGTCATGAGGAGACTTGCTGTCCCTCAGAGTCCAGTGAAAGACCATCAGCTAATGCTGATGTGAAAACTCAAAAAGAAGTACCAACAATAATAATAATAATAATAATAATAATAATAATAATAATAATAATCTGGACTTTGCCAGAGAATTGAAAAAGCTGAGGAATATGAGGGTGAAAGTGATACCAATTGTTGTGAGTGCACTTGGAACGGTCCTAAAAAAGCTTGTAAAAAAGACTGGGGGATCTGGAAATCAGCGGAAGAATTGAGACCATCAAGACTACTGCATTGTTACTATCGGCTAGAATACTCAGAAAAGTCCTTGAGGCCCGAGGAGACTTGTTGTCACTCAGCCTCCAGAGAAATACCATCAGCTAACGTTGGTGTGAAAAACTCCCAAGCAGTGAAATAATAATAATAATAATAATAATAATAATAATAAAGGGTTTGGAAAGTTTGGAAACCAGAGGAAGGATTGAAACCATTCAGAACACTGCATTGCTGCAATCTGCCAGAATACTCAGAAGAGTCCTGGAGACCTGAGGAGACTTGCTGTCACTCAGATTCCAGTGAAAGACCATCAGTTAATGCTGATGTGAAAACTCAAAAAAGATAATAATAATAATAATAATAATAATAATAATAATAATAATAATAATAATATTTGGAATGTATTCTTTTTTTAAAAAAATATAAACGAATGAACGTTTTATTGTTAATAGAATTAATGTTGCTGTACTTTGTCTATTGTGTGCTGAAAATTCACGAAGACTAATATCAATGGATTGGATGGATTGGTGAATGGTTGAAACAGGTCGTCGGGTACCTTGCCTTTTCTGGTATCTCTCAGAACAATAAGCTAAGTGCCAGTGACCATATCCTCCCAAGAGGCATGCAACAGATTCGTTGTTTCGTTGATTGGTTGTTGGTTGGTTAGTTGGTTGGATTTTACGGCATGTCAACCCTTGTGTTTATTTTATGCCGAAAGACGTTATGTTTTATGAATTCTTGTTGGGTATTCAATTTTTAAAAGCATTTTCTTAGATTAGTTGTTGGTTGGTTGGTTGGTTAGTTGGTTGTTTGGTAGGATTTTACGGCATGTCAACCCTTGTTGGGTTATTTTATGCTGAAGACGTTATGTTTTATGAATTCTTGTTGGGTATTCAATTTTTAAAAGACATTTTTCTTAGATAGTTAGTTGGTTGGTTGGTTGACTGGTTTTCCGGCCCGTTGACTCATTCTTCTAGATTGGTTGGTTAGTTGTTTGATTAGATTTTATGGCATGTCAATTCTTGTTGGTTATTTTATGCGGAAGACATTTTTGCTTTATTCCCCCTTGTTGGGTATTCAAAATTTTTTGAAATCCATTTTTATCTATTTAACCCAGGAACTACCACTCCAGGTCGTAGTGGACCTGGGAGTAATATTAATGAATCAGTACTCCACACTCTCCAGAGCTCCAGAAATAGAGCTCAACATATATCTGTATATATAGAGAGTTGGTTTGATTTTACGGCATGTCAACCCTTGGGTTATTTTATGCCGAAGACATTTTTGTTTTATTCATTCTTGTTAGGTATTCAAACTTTTTAAAAACCCATTTTTATTTATTTAACCCAAGAACTACCACTCCAGTTCGTAGTGGACCTGGGAGTAATGGTAATGAAGCAGTACTTCCCACTCTCTAGAGCTCCAGAATTAGAGCTCAGCATATATCTGTATATATAGTTGGTTGGTTGGATTTTATGGCATATCAACCCTCGTTGGGTTATTCTATGCCGAAGACATTTTTGTTTTATTCATTCTTGTTAGGTATTCAATTTTTTTGAAATTCATTTTTATTTATTTAACCCAGGAATTACCCCTCCAGTTCGTAGTGGACCTGGGAGTAATGGCAATGAAGGAGTACTTCCCACTCTCTAGAGCTCCAGAATTAGAGCTCAACATATATCTGTATATATAGAGAGTTGGTTTGATTTTACGGCATGTCAACCCTTGGGTTATTTTATGCCAAAGACATATTTGTCTTATTCATTCTTATTAGGTATTCAATTTTTTAAACCTATTTTTATCTATTTAACCTAGGAATTACCACTCCAGATCGTAGTGGACCTGGGAGTAATGGCAATGAAGGAGTACTTCCCACTCTCTAGAACTCCAGAATTAGAGCTCAGCATATTTCTGTATATATAGTTGGTTGGTTGGATTTTATGGCAAGTCAACCCTCGCTGGGTTATTTTATGCTAAAAACATTTTTCTTTTATTCATTTTAGTTGGGTATTCAATTTTTTTTCATCAAAATATTTTAAACAAATTTTTAGACTTTCTAATTTGATATATTTCATTATATTAAAACTTAAAGTTTACATCCGGAAGTCGCATATTCTTGCTAGTTTAGTTGAGGTAAAAGTCGAAATGATACATAAATAATAATATTTTCCATTTACTTATTATCATCTAATTATAATTATTTATTAACTTATTATTACTTAATTATAATTATTCATTTAATTGGTTATAAAATTGTTGATCTCTCAGATTAGATAATGGATGAATGATAGGTACCCATTCTGCTTCACTGACGCATAAAAATCGAAAAGGACTAAAAAAAACAATTTTCCTATATTGGTTGCTTGGTTGAATGGTTGGTTGGTATGCTTGGGTTAACCCTTCGGTTATTTCATTTGTCTCGGTAAAATTAAAAGTATCAAAGGACGTTTGCTGGTGAGTCCCTTTTCACGTTCCTTTTTATCCCTTTTCTTTTATTTATTGAATTGTGAATCCATGGGTTATTTTATACCGAAAACGTTTTTGTTTTATTCATTCTTGTTGGCCATTCAATTCTTCTTTAAATACTTGTTTTCTAAGAGTGGATGGTTGGTGGTTGGTTGGTTGTTATTGGTTGGTTGGTTGGTTCGGTTTTCCGATCCGTCAACGCTTGAGCTATTTCATTTGTGTCGGTAAAATTAAAAGTATCAAAGGACGTTCACTGGGGAGTCACTTTCACTTCCTCCTCGCCCCCCCCCTTTTTACTGAATGTGAATCTTTGTGTTATTTTACACCGAAAATATTTTTGTTTTATTCATTCTTGTTGGCCATTCAATTCTTCTTTAAACACATGTTTTCTAAGATTGTTTGTTTGGTTGGTTGGTTGGTTGGATTTTATGGCGTATCAACATGGGTTATTTTATGCCGAAGACATTTATGTTTTATTCATTCTTGTTGGGTATTCAAAAGTTTTTAAAACCCATTTTTATCTATTTAACACAGGAATTACCACTCCAGGTCGTAGTGGACCTGGAAGTAATGGCAATGAAGCAGTACTTCACACTCTCTTGGGCTCCAGTATTAGAGCCCAACATATATATGTATATATAGTTGATTGATTTCCTGCTCCTCCCGCAACTCAAAGGAAAGGATGAGATACTATTCGTTGATAACAGACTATTTCTTAACAACACATTGCCTTAATGAAAATAAACGTTCATTTTCGCCCAAGAAATTTTGGAAAAAACTTTTCTTAAAACCTGGTGTACTGTGAAAGCACCGTTTGAGAGCGCAGTCTGTGTGAGGGCCGGGTCTTTTATTTCTGAGGGCCGCATGCTGCCCATGGGATGCATGTTTGACATACCAGGGTTAAAACCTTTACAATTAACGAGACAAATAAAATGTGTTGATAACAGACTGTTTCTTAACAACTCTCTCTCTCTCTCTCTCTCTCTCTCTCTCTCTCTCTCTCTCTTTCTCTCTCTCTCTCTCTCTCTCTCTCTCATTTATATACTGTATCAAAGAAACAGTTAGATCCGAAAAAAGGTCTAGAGTATGGTGCATTTGGTGCAATATGCCCTCTTGCAATTAAAGCCACTCCTGTGCAAAGAGTTATGCCCCCTTGGTCAAATTCAGTAAACTGGGGTGATTATTGTTAAAAATATGTCATGACCAACTGTAGATTAGCAAACATGTCTTTTCAGACACTTTAATTGATATTCATATAAGCGGCGAAGCTCATATAATCTCACATCTGCGTGACAGTCGTTGTACTGATTTGCATAGGAGTGTTACTGGTCGGGTTTTTAGTCAATGGTCGTCGTGCGGTTCTGTTGGGAGTGCCATAAACCACAGGTTGCTTAACCACTGTTAAAAAGCCCAGTCTGCCCGACTATTTACACTCAGCAATAGCATCAGTGCCATGTGAAATGCGAACAGCTTCGTCTGTATGAGGAACTATGTTGAAAAGAAAATACTAATTTAGTCATATTCTATGAGAGTATCTTGGTCAGCCTATTGAAAATAAACGTTTATTATCGCCTGAGAAATTTTGAAAAAAACATTTGGAAAAAAAGCCCTGGGGTACTGTAAAATCACAATTTGAGATCGCAGTCTGCGTGCGAGCCTCATGTTTGACATGTCTGATATAAAAGCTTTACAACTAACAATACAAATAAAATGAAAAACTCCCCCATCCCCGACAGGACTACATTTATAACATCGGACTCAGCAATAAGTAGTCTCCATTATCTTGTACCCCTACTTCCTGGGTCGATCATGTCAATCAATTCCAGCCCGAGACATTAATGATCCCCTATGAGGGTCAATCAAAGCAACTACTATAGCATTAGTAGCAAGAAAACAAAGCAAAAGTGTCTAAATAGTAAAATACGGCCACCACGTTTAGTACTCAAAACTATTACCGATCCTTCCTCCCCTGCCCCTAGCTCTGGATTATAAAACACCCCCCGACCCCACCCACTGACCGCTTATCCGTTCGCTCAGGTCACGTGCTGTTGAGACGTGTCTAAAACGGTGGCGTAATTAGCTGACCATTCTCTAAAAGTGTAGGAATCGGGGTGGGGATGGGTCTGATTGAAAGTGACATCACACGGACCACTTGACCGTAGATATATGGTCGGTTGTCCCCTTGGCTTTGCTCTATCGGACGAGGGGCAAATCTTGACATTTTGACGGTCCGTCCACCACTGACCACTCCGTCGAATTAAAAGTTCACTTCTTCAAGCAGACGTCCATCTCGTTGGATCCAGGACTGGACCCTATGATATGGGTCAACGAGGCGACGTCGATAAAGATATTTGTAACGACAGGTCAGTGTTGGGTTAATTCTAGCGACAAATTATGGGGGTGGCTACGATTTAGGTGCAATCCACCCCCTTAAGGTTTCGAGTGTTTGGCGAGGGGGGGTCAAGATTGGGTCGGGATTGGGTCAGATCTTGGACGGGAAGTGTACGTTAGTTTAAATATTGGTGATTTTGTTTATAGTTAGTGTGTGTTTAGCTATTTCAACTGGTGATGTAGAATGATTACATAGAATTGTTGGTTACTTAGGATATGCAACTTGGACATGGTGGTGTGTTCAAGTTAGGTGCCATGGGACCCCTTAGGGTTAGTGTGTTTGTGAGGGTCAGGTTTGGGTTAGATCTTAGACATGGAGTGTACGTTAGTTTAAATATTAGCGATTTGGTTTATAGGAAATGTGTGTTTAGCTATTTCAACTAGATATCTAAAATAATTACTTAGAATTATTTGTTAATAAGAACATCCAGCCTGGACATAAGGGTGGCAACGATTTAGGTGAATGAAGCTCTTTTTGTTTAGAGTGTTTGAGAGAGTCAGGTTCGTGTTAGATCTTAGACCTGAAGTATACATTAGTTTAAATATAACTGATTTGGTTTATAGGAAATGTGTGTTTAGCAAATTCAACTGGAGCTGTAGAATGATTATATAGTAATATTGGTTAGTCAGTACTTTTTTGTGGCTACAATTTTGTTTATAGGTTGTATGTTTTGCTATTTACACTGGAGATGTCGAATGGTTATATAGTATTATTGGTTAGTCAGGACTTTTTTGTGGCTACAATTTTGTTTATAGGTTGTATGTTTAGCTATTTACCCTGGAGATGTCGAATTGTTATATAGTATTATTGGTTAGTCAGGACTTTTTTTGTGGCTACGATTTTGTTTATAGGTTGTATGTTTAGCTATTTACCCTGGAGATGTCGAATGATTATATAGTATTATTGGTTAGTCAGGACTTTTTTCTGGCTACGATTTTGTTTATAGGTTGTATGTTTAGCTATTTACACTGGAGATGACGAATTGTTATATAGTATTATTGGTTAGTCAGGACTTTTTTGTGGCTACGATTTTGTTTATAGGTTGTATGTTTAGCTATTTACCCTGGAGATGTCGAATGATTATATAGTATTATTGGTTAGTCAGGACTTTTTTTGTGGCTACGATTTTGTTTATAGGTGTATGTTAAGCTATTTACACTGGATGAAGGGTACTATTACTAAGGGTACTAACGATTTAGGAGGATCAGATTAGTGTCAGATCTAAGACATGAAGTATACGTTAGTTTAAATATAACCGATTTGTATTATCTGCGTTATTCGGACTATTGTCCCCATCTTCATTGTTATTTGTACAACGTTTCGGCCGATATACCATCCGGCCTTCTTCAGGTATTTCTTGGCGGACTCGGTAACCTTCTCGGACTCGGGACCCTTCTCGGACTCGGGAACCTTCTCGGACTCGGGAACCTTCTTTTCGAACTCGGAACTTTCTTGTCGTAATCGGGAGCCATCACAATAACAACGAAGAGGACAATAGTCCGAATAACGCAGATAATACTAATCTTCAAGCCTCATCTCAAACATTCAGAGAAATAACCGATTTGGTTTATAGGTAGTGTGTGTTTAGCTATTTCAACTGGAGATGTAAAATGATTGCATATTGGTTAGTCAGGACTTGCAACCTGGACATGAGGGTGGCTACGATTTAGGCGCAATTTGACCACCTTAGACTTATAGTGTTTGCGAGGGTCAGTAGATAGTAAACTTTGAAAATATTACATCATACAGCTAAAAAATACCAAGAAAATTTGATAACAGCCGTGGGGGAATTTGACAGGTAAAAGACAGAGAAATAATGTTAAACTAGTCGAACATGTGGATATTCCACAGAATATTTAATTATTACAACAATTGATATTTATTCATTACACGTTTGATATTTTTATGTAAATTCACCGGGGTGGCTTAAAGTCGGTATCAGCGAGGGAGTTTCTCCCCTTTTCATTAGCACCAGACCTAGGAGTCTGTTTTGGCGTCTGAGGTGGAGCACCACTACTAACATCAGCTCCTCACATTACCGCAGAGATCCCTGTGCTACTCATACGCTGAGTTGGCGATGGCCGGTATCTAACCAGGAAACTTGTGGCTCCTTGTATGACGCTATTGTAAGAGCTATTGCCAAATAGTTCAATATGTAAAATGTATGATAATCTTCATTTAACTCTGTCTCACTCTTTTTTTTCTTTCTTTCCATCTTTACATATTTTCATTATGTTTGAATGAAACAGACTAGCATTATCGTTTCCGCACCCCTCTCTCTATCTTTTCCCTACTCTCTTTCTTTCTTTCTTATTATAATTTTTTTTCCGAGTAGCATGTCGTTTTTCTTCGCTTTCTTTCTTTATAATAAAAATGGAATGGTCCATTATATAGCTGAGTTTACGACACATAAGAAATAAGAAATCGGCATATAAGCAACACTAGATAATCAGGATTTACATTTTTACATTTAATCTTGGACTATTTGGACGATCTCATTTTTTTGTCAGAGGGTGGTGCAAGATGATAACGGTCGTACAATTTAGGAACACGTGTATTAATATATAGATGAACGTTGAGACAAATGATACGGTCAGTCAAACTGTCAAAATAGCTTGAGAACCCTTTCTTAGGCTAGACGAGGACTCCTCCTGGCCACGTCAAGCCCTAGCTCGTATAAGATTGCACCAACCCTATTTCTCTTATGGCAAGCCCCTACCCTTTTTATTATATAGGTACTAGAAGGCGGTAGTTGAGGGTCTTCATGTACTGGGAATGACGTTAAACTCTATCTGATGGTGAGGTTCTAGTTCTGGGGGTTTTGGGAATGTGGAGCAGCCCTTCATCACAATTGCTCTTTGGTTCACTCTGACCCGGAGTGGTAGTACCGACCACTGTGTCCCTTCCAAGCACTATAGCTGCCGATTTCAAGCTATTTTGTTTTGGTTTCTTTTGTTTTACGGCATATCAACCTCAGTGGGATATTTAATGCCAGCAAAGTAGTTTTTTAAAAAATCGATTATCCATTAAGACTGAATTTATTTCAAAACTTTGCTGGCATTAAATATCCCACTGAGGTTGATATGCCGTAAAACAAAAGAAGCCAAACCAAAATATCTTGAAATCGGCAGCGATAGTGCTTGGAAGGGACGCAGTGGTCGGTACTACCACTCCGGGTCAGAGTGAACCAAGAAGCAATTATGATGAAGGGGTGCTTTACATTCCCCAAACCTCCAAAACTGGAACCTCAACATCAGATAGAGTTTAACGTAATTCCCAGGACATGTAGACCCTCAGTCACAGCTTTCTAGCACCTATGTGATAAAAAGGGTAGGGGCATAAGGTAAATGGGGTCGGGTCAATCATATAGGTGCTAGGGCTTGACGTGACCAGCCATTTGAACGGGGGAGCGAGGCTCTCCGTTTAGGCTAAGTAACGTTGCTGGTGTCTCTTGTTTTCCGGCATATCAACCTCAGTGGGACATTTAATGCCAGCAAAGTTTTGAAATAAATTCATTCTTAATGGATACTCTATTTTTTAAACAGGATTCCATCTATGGTTTAAATAGAAAAATGGAGTATCCATTAAGAATGAATTTATTTCAAAACTTTGAGGGCATTAAATATCCCGCTGAGGTTTATATGCCGTAAAACAAAAGGAACCAAACCAAAATACCTTGAAATCGGCAGCTATAGTTCTTGGAAGGGACGCAGTGGTCGGTATTTGGAAAGAAAGAATTTAGAAAAATACGTCAATTAAATAAATACGAACGTGATTCATTAGAATAAAACTTAAGAAAATGACATTAAGATATGCGAAAATTATGGGGAAGGAAAAAAAAACTGAGAGCGGAATAAAAAAAATATGTATAAAACGAAATAAAATATCATAAATTTTTCAACCATAAAAACAGAAATTGGCGCGAAAAAGAATTATTAGCCGAAACAAAGGAGAGAAAATGTCAGCCATTTTAGAGCGCGAAAAACCCG
>CM042170.1:21636530-21641530 GCA_023376005.1 Doryteuthis pealeii | reverse complement strand
ATATATATATATATATATATATATATCTTATTATAATGGAGATTGTGGGTTTTTATGTCTGTAACCGAAACTATATTATCTATTCAAGTCACAATTCCCTTTGTTATTTACGTCACATTCTCCATGATTTTATTTTTTATTTAAACCTCAATTATTAATAAAATTGTTTTACATCACTGTTGACCATATCTACATACTAATAATATGCAATTGTATTTATATATACAACAAAATAGTGGTTTACAGTGTGAATGGGAAGGATAATTTGCATATTGAACTTTAAAATTTGATTTTAATAAATATATGCTAAGTATTATTGATTTCTAATTGTTTGGTTTTATCTTATTGAATATGAGCAAAAATCTCGGGGATAAATCTTAAAAGAAATAAATTAACAAGAAAAAATAACTGTAATATTATTCTTTACTTCCTATTTTAACTAAATAGTTAAATTAGGAAAATTTACCAATGAAAGACGGGAGTAAGTGCAAATGATGAAAGAGTTAGTTTCAAAGTTGTTCTATTTTTCGTTTATACCCCCTCTGTTCCAAATATTTTATTTGAATTCTTATTCAGTTTCATTAGCCTTTCTAATTTAACATATTTTATTATATTAAAACTTAAATACTTGCACCCGGAGGGTGCATATATTTGCTAGTATATATAAAGAAATTTGAATTAATACGCGAAATATTACACCTATAAATAAGCTAATGTTTAGTTATTAACTTCTTCGTTACTTTTGCTGTAGGGTTCAAAAAAGAAATGAATCACAATGTTACATATGTAAAAAGAATAAGGTCTGCAAAATGTATTATGTTCTCAGAAAAAATTTTTTTATTCTTTTTATCTTACATACGCGAGACGTGTTTCTGATCTGTTGTCTTCTTCAGGCATTGAGTTATTATTTTGGCAGAATATGTCCGATATTTGATACGTTGTGTGTGTTTCTGCGACTTTTCTATTATAATGTCGCGTAAGTAAGATAAAAAGAATTTTTTAAATCTTTCTGAGAACATAATACATTTTGCGGACCTTCTTCTTTTTATGAAATATTAAATTTTCTCCCGTTGGACCCAGAACAACATATATATATATATATAATATATATATATATATATATATATATATATATATAATATATATATATATATATATATATATATATAATATATATATATATATATATATATATATATATATATATATATATATTCTAATATATAAATATATAAATATATATATATACATATAAAATATATATATATATATATATATACATATATATATATATATATATATATCTATATACATATATATATATATATATATATATTATATATATATATATATATTAATATGTATTTAATATATATTTTAATATATATATGTGGTGTGTGTGTGTGTGTGTGTGTGTGTGTGACTAATTTAATATTAAAGATTGATGCTCACGGATGCGGAAAGTCAGCAAAAACAGTTGATAGGTGACTAATATCCTCATCTTTGACACTCCAGGGTCAAACTATTCAATACCAAAATGCATTAAAAAAATTGACCGGTCTATTTTCTTGTGGAATTTCTGTACTGTTGACATTATCCAAAATGTCCGACCAATGTAAATCTTGCCCTTGTTTATTTTATATAATATATATATATAATATATATATATATATATATATATATATATATGGCGTGCAGCTAACCTTCGCTTGTTTACATATGTTTTGAGGCCTTTAGTGAATTCATTTCCGCTTAGAAATGTAGCGATTAAATATTCTCCTATATTTGACAGCTGCCTTAGGCCATACGGGTAAAAGGATTGGCAAACGAAAGTTCATTCGGGTCTCAAACCCGGCCAAGGGTAGCTGTTAAACGGTATAACCACACTGATGAGAAGTGATACTTCGAAACACGTGTCTGTGGTTTACTTATTTATTATATTATATTATTATATAATATTCTAATATATATATAAATATATATATATATATATATATATATATATATATATATATATATATATATATATATATTCTAAATATATATATACATATATATATTAATATATATATGTATTCTAATATATATGTTGATATATATTTTTTTAATATATATATATATGTGTGTGTGTGTGTGTGTGTGTGTGTGCGCCTAATTCAACATCAAAGATTGATGCTCACGGAAGCGGAAAGTCAGCAAAAACTGTTGATAGGTGACTAATATCCTCATCATGTGTGTGTGTGTGTGTGTGTGTGTGGTGTATTTTGAAAATTAAATAAATAAAGTAAAGAAATGTTGAATGGATAAAGATATTTAATGAAATGCCGACACGTGTTTCAGCCAAGAGATGTTCTTGTACACATTGTATTCTATTCATTTTTATTTTAAATATAAAATAAAATAAAATAATAACAATAGAAAATATATAAAAAGTTTTTTTTTTTAAGCATACAGAAAAACGGCCATCATCAGGGCAACATGTTTAATATTTGAAATTAAAACGGTAAGAATACAGAGGATTTTGACAGTGTTCGAAAATATTTTTTTTGAAACGTTTGAGGGACGCTAAGTAAAATTTTTAAAATCCAGTTAGCAATTTGAAAATAATAATACTATGTGGGTTTTTTTTCTATCTCCTTTTTTTTAATCGCTAAGAATTTGCGAATTGTTTTGTGGGTTTTTTTTTTACATTGAGAATAAAGTTTTAAAAAGTAACTTGAGAATATTTTTGAATGATTTTTTTCTAAAAATTTTTCGTACGTAAGACAATTTTAAATTCAGTTTTTAATTTCTTGTTGAGTTAGAAATAAAATGTACCATTTTGATTCATTTCTCTTTTTTGAGCCCTAAAGCAAAAGTAACAAAGAAGTTAATAACTAAACATTTGTAGGCGGAATATTTCGCGTATTAATTCAAATTTCTTTATTTTATGAATAGCTTCTTTCAAAAAAAGTTTTGAGTTTCACTGATCAAAAATAGATATATTTTATTTACATATGAAAGTATTCGTAAAAAAATATTGATAAAAATGTTTTCATTTAATTTTTGTTTGTTCGTATATGTAATTTTTTTCAGATTACAATTTCGTTTTTTTTTTTTTTTTTTTTTTTTTTTTTTTTTACATTTAAAAAGATACTCTTCGTTTGAAAAGTTGTTTTTTTGTTCTCAAAAAAAAATTAACTGTTCTTACTGAATTACAAAACAATTGCATTCAACAATGTTGACTTTTTAGTAGAAATAGAGCAATGTTTACTATTTTTCAGGTTAAAACGAAGTAATAGCTGTAGCGGACATTTTGAATGTTGGGATTACACTTGTCAAGTTCATTTTCTATAAGAAAAAGTATCGAATTTTATGCGATATATGCGTTGTAAGTGCCTTCAAGTAAAAATTTAATATATACTTTATTCATCAACGTTTCTAAAATAAACAAACATCCAAAAATCTTATTCACTTCGCCGAAGGGCATACAGTCTGTTTGTTGTTATTATTCTCTCAAAAACGCCCCCTTACCTATTATGGTAGAGGCGTGTAGTATCATTTGACAAGCTTAATTTCGCTGGGATGGTCAGCTGTGTACTGTGGCCGAGGCGATATAGTGTTTCACTAGTGTTTCACTGTGTCTGCTGAAGTCACGGTTTCGATTTCTGTCGGAGGGAAATCGTTAGTATATACCGCTGATGAGACTTAATAAAGTCGAAACAGTCTGTACGGTATTCTACACACCGAGCCATCCTTTGCTGGGATTATACTTGTCAAGTTCATTTTCTATAAGAAAAAGTATCGAATTTTATGCGATACATGCGTTGTAAGTGCCTTCAAGTAAAAATTTAATATATAATATATATATATATTCTTTTTTTCGAATACATCCAAATTCCCTGTATTCATAGCATTTTATTTTTAAAAATCTTGCCCTGAAGAAGACCGCTTTTTTGTATACTTAAATTGTATGTTTCTCTAGAATTATTTTATCTTATTTAGTATTTAAAATAATGATAAATAGTATACAATGTATACAAGGACACACTCTTGGTCGAAACACGTGTCGGCACCTCAGTAGATAATTTCTATCCAAACAACTTTTTCTTTCCCTTTACATTTCTACATAATTGTCGGATTCACTTATATTTTTCGCACTTTCAAATTTGTTCCTAAAACCATTTTCTTTTTTTTGTGTGTGTGGTTCTGGAAGAGACATTTTATTTCCCATAATTCATATTTTTCTTCATCTCCACTGAAGTGTAGTTTGTTTCCCTATATATATATATATATATATATATATATATATATATATATATATATATATATATATATATATATGGTCTAAGTAATGCTACAAAGTTTTCGTTAGAGTAATATTATTTCAGTAATTTATCCAAATACATTTTAGAATATATAGCTTTAATAATAATAATATTTTTCACAATTATATATATACACACACACACACACAATCACACACACACACCTATATATATATATATATATATATATATAGTTGTAGGAAAAAGTTTGGCTCTCTACCATGGTTTCGGTGTTCAAGGTACACAACATTCTTCAGGAGAACTAAATGATTATAGGAAACTACATTTTCTACATATTTTTCAGCATAAGAATTAAACTGGTTTGGAATTATTTTATTGCTCTTTCTGTCTTTTAATTAGTTTGTATAAACTCAATTTCTAAGTCTTTTCCTCTCTCTCTCTCTCTCTCTCTCTCTCTCTCCTCTCTCTCTCTCTCTCTCTCTCTCTCGTGCGCTATATATATATATATATATATATATATATATATATATATATATATAAGAAGTTCATGTTTGAATACACACACACACATATACACACGTATATGTATTCAAACATGTTTGAATACATACACACACTCTCTCTCTCTCTCTCTCTCTCTCTCTCTCTCTCTCTCTCTCTCTCTCTCTCTCTCTCTCTCTTGTTTGAATACACCACACATTATACACACTTACAAGATTCGGGGTACTTTCC
>CM042170.1:21634018-21636430 GCA_023376005.1 Doryteuthis pealeii | reverse complement strand
CGCATTCACTCCTAAATACCACATAACCGTGACAGAGCATTAATACTAAATTACCCACATCCACTTTTATCTTTTATTTCTATTTCTAATCCCAGTGTCGCATCCGTTTTTGAAAGAATTTGGACGAATTCATCCATTATACAAAAGACAACCCTAACCCCTAACCCAACCCTAATGTAAACTTGATTGTCACTTACTAATGAATATTAAAAAAGAGGCGAAGGAAATAATCTAATTCCTCCTTGCTATTCATGTATACTTAAGTTTGTTAGTTTGCTTTGTTTTTTTTTTAATGCATATCAATGTAGTATGTAATGCCGAAGCATCCCTTGTCAATAAAACAAGTTTTTTGGTGGTAATGTTTTAATCAAGCTGGAAAAAATAACGGTTCCTGTACCTTCTATCTAATCTTTATTGAGTCCGAAATGTAGACGTTTTATTAATATAATAATATAAAGAATCTATTGTAGATGAGATATTGTGGAAGAGACTATAGATAACTAAATTAGATAGAATATATAATAGATATAGATAGATATGATAGAGAAGACGGGATAGGGAATAGATAGATAGATGGATAGATGATTGAGAGAGTAGGATTAGATAGATAGATAATAGAAGATGAAGTAGATATGAACGAGATAATAATAGATAGATGAGATTAATATGAAGAGACTGGGATAAGATATATACATAATAGATATGAAGGGTATGACTAAGATAAATAATAGATACGATAATAGATAGATATGAAGAGAATTGAAATAGATAGATTTGATTAGATATATAGATGAATCAATATTGATAGATAGAATATGAAGAGACTGATGCTAGCTAGGCTAGCTAATAGATAGATAGATAGATAGATCAGATAGATAGATGAGTAGGACTGAGATATGACGAGAGAGAAGGAGGACGAGAGACGAGAGAGAGAGAGAGACCGAGAATAAAGAGACCCAATCCGCAAAGCATAGATAGATAAAATAAAACTCAAAACCAATACAAAGAGACTTGAATAGAGATAATACGAAAATAGATAGATAGATAGATAGATAGATATGAAGAGACTAGATTAGATAGATAGATAGATAATATATAGATAGATATGATAGATAGTAGAAGAATGATAGATAAATATATAGATATAAAGAGACTGAGATAGATAGATAGATAGATATGAAGATTTGAAAATAGACTGATAGATAATAAATGAATCGATATATATATATATATAGTATATATATAGTATTTATATATATATATATATATTTATATATATATATATTTATATATATATATAATATATATATTATAATGTATTATAATGAAAAAATTCCCATAAATTATCCAAATTTTTAATTCAATAACAAGCGTTCCTCTACTAAATTTAAGTCCCATTCCAACGGCATGTTATAACACCAAAGAATTAATGTAAACTCGATTAATTAAAATAACCCGAAGAATCTATCGATTGAAACTCGAGTATGATTACTCATTTCCATTCTTAAAATAAATTTATGCTACTACATGTATTGGCACTTTGTATTGTTTTTTCTCAACCGTACCTCTGGATATTGAGTGCTCCTTCAACGATTCTTCTTATACCCACCGGTAAGTTAATACTATACATATACAAATATTATATATATATATATATATAATAGTATATATATATATATATATAGATACGATAGATAGTAATAATAGATAGATATGAACAGAATCACATAATTAGATTAGATAGATATGAACAGAATCACATAATAGATAGATAGATAGATAGATAGATAGATAGACATGAAGAGACTGAGATAATAGATAGATAGATAATTGATGGCTGATACGGACCTTTGGCCACCCGACGACTTTACTTTACTCTCATGATGTATGACATAATAATTTGGCCCCACTTCATACATCTATTATTAATACATTTGTTCCCAAATCTAATGTCCGTAATCATCCTGCAAATAACCTCTGGTTAAAATGAGATCGTCCAAATTGTTTAAGATGCAATGCTAAAAGGTAAATCCAGATTATCCGGTGTCGCTTAATCGCAGATTTTTTAATTTCCCATTTCGTTTCGCCCAATTTTAAAAATGAAACATTCCAAATGCCCAACGTAAGATTAAAATGAATTGAAAAAAAAAAGTTACATGTTTTTTTGTTTTTTTTTTGTAATATTGAAATTATGAATTACGGAATATAGTTTTGTAATTTTGAACTTATGTCGTCCCGGCTTCCTGCTTTAATAATCTCTCTCTCTCTCTCTCTCTCTCTCTCTCTCTCTCTCTCTCTCTCTCTCTCTCTCTCTCAAGCACGCTCACATAAGCACACATTCTCTCTCTCTCTCTCTTTTCTCTCTCTCACTCTGTCACTCTTCATTACTCCCTCTACCTCTAACACCATCTC
>CM042170.1:21616518-21626518 GCA_023376005.1 Doryteuthis pealeii | reverse complement strand
ATTGTAATAGCTCTTAAGTAAACATATTAAATGTTATATTAATTAAATTATCATACTGTGTTAGATCCACAGGTCCTGTTAGTCATGATTATCATACTTTTTACATATTGAACTATTTCGCAATAACTCTTAAGTAAGCATTTCTGACGTTGTAATAATTAAATTTCCATACTGTGGTATATCCACAGTGCTTGCTACTCAAGATGATTATACTTTTTAAAATATTGAACTATATGGCAATAGCTCTTAAGTAAGCATATCAAACGGTGTAATAATTAAATTCTCAACTGTGGTATATCCACAGGACATGCTAGTCAAGAAAATTATACTTTTTTCATATTGAACTATTGCAATAGCTATCAAGTAAGAATATCGGAGGATATTACCTTTAGACACCCCTTTTTGATCTCGATTAAGAAAGGACATGTTTTTCATTTACACCGTCAATATCCGGTTGTTTGTTAGGGGTTAAGGTTACGGTTAGGGTTAGGGGTTAGTTTTATAAAAAAAAATTTAAATCTAAAAAATCGTCTGTTAAAACAACCGAATATTGACGGTGTAACTGAAAAACATGTCCTTTCTTAATCGAGATCAAAAAGGGGTGCCTAAAGGCCATATGGTCCAGAATATCAAACGTTGTAATGATTAGATTATCATTCTGTGATATATCCACAGGTCCTGATAGTCAACATTATTAAAATTAATTAAGTAAAGTCGTCGGGGTGGCCTAAAGTCGGTATCAGCCAATCAGCGAGGGAGTCTATCCCCCTTTCACTTGCGCTGGACCAAGGAGATTGTTTTTACGTCTGAGGTGGAGCACCATTCATCAGCTCCTTACTTTACCGCACAGATCCCTGTGCTAGTCATACGCTGCGTTGGCGAGGACCGGTATCGAACTATGAACCTTGTGGTTTCTAGCCGAACGCTCTACCGACTGAGCTAACCCGACCCTTAATAGCTCTTAAGTAAGCATATAAAATGTAATAATTAAATTATCATTTAGCTCAGTCGATAGAGTTCCCGACTTGGAACCCCAAGTTTTCGGTATAGGCTTCTCCAAGTCAGCGTATGAGTAGCACAGGGAATTGATGGTAGGTGTGGCGCTCCATCTCAGACGAAAATCATCTTTAAACATCTTTAATAACTAATTCACTATTCATAGCAACCCTCTAAAAATAATTTAAAAACAAAATAGATAAAAGAACGAGAAAAAAAAACTAACACTACAACATAACACTACAACCCACTGATGACGACTGAGGAAAAGGTCGAAAGCGCTTGGGTAGATAGTATGCTGAGCCGAGAAAAATAGCCAGAAGACTGGAAAAACTATAGCTGAAGATCATGAAGAATTATTCAACAACACCTGCCTACAAAATAACTTGCTGCCAAAATACACCACACACACACACACACACATATATATATATATATTATTATAATGGAGATTGTGTGTTTTTCTGTCTGTAACCGAAATTATATTACTACTTATGTCACAATTCCCTTAGTTATTGACATCACATTCTCCATGATTGTATTTTTATTTTAAACTCAATTATTAATAAAATTGTTTTACATTATTAATACTGTTAACCATATCTACATACAAAAACATGCAATTATATTTATATATACAACAAAATAGCGGTTTACAGTGTGAACGGGAAGGCTAATTTGCATATTGATATTAAAAATGAAATTTTATTAAATATGTGCTTAGTATTATTGATTTCTAACTGTTTGGTTTTATTCTAATGAATATAAGCAAAAATCTCTTCAATAAATCTTAAATGAAATCCATTAACAAGAAAAAATAACTGTCATTTTATTCTTTACTTCCTCTTTTAACTAAATACTTAAATTAGAAAAAATAACAATGAAAGAAAGAGAATGATGGAAGAGTAAGTTTCAGTTGTTCTATCTTTCGATTATACTCCCTCTGTTTGAAATCTTTTTATCTGCATTCTTATTTAGTTTCATTAGCGTTTCTAATTTAATACAATATTTTATTACATTAAAACTGAAATACTTGCACCCGGGGGTGCATATATTTGCTAGTATATATATATATATATATATATATATAACGCTCTCCTATAAAAGGGATGGAGCACTCTATGGCGGCCTTTACATACATACAGATGTGTGTATTAAAACCGTTAAAAAAACCCTCTGCCAAGCGGTTGAGCTGTTCGACTGCTGCTGAAACGATCGGAGTTCTATCCCGGCAGTAGGTAGCTCTATATATATGACTATATATACACGTCTTTTTCTACTTCGTGACTGCTACCACCTCTTTTGCTATATATATGTGTGTGTATGCGTATATATATATATATATATATATATATATATATATATATATATATATATATATATTTCTTCTTTTTCTAATTCTTGACTGCTGACACCTCTTTCTCTCTATGTATGTCTGTGTGCGTACATATAAATACATTTTATATATATATGCATATGTACATAATTACATATATATATTTCTTTTTCTAATTCTTAACTGCTACTCGCCTTCCCTTTCTCTCTCTGTCTGTCTGTCTGTCTCTCTCTCTCTCTCTATATATATATATATATATATATATATATATATATATATATATATACTTCTTTTTCTACTTCTTGACTGCTACCACCCCATTCTATATATATATATATATATATATGTGTGTGTGTGTATATATAAATAGATTTATATAGATTTATATACATAAATACATACGTATAAACACACATACATATATACATACACAAACACACACACACACACACACACACACACATATATATATACTTCTTCTTTTTCTACTTCTTGACTGCTACTCACCTCCCCTTTCTCTCCCTCTCCCTCTTTCTCCCACCCTCTCTCTCTCTCTCTCTCTCTCTCTATATATATATATATATATATATATATATATATATACCACCCCTTTCTCTATATCTATGTGTGTGTGCGTATATATAAATAGATTAATATAGATTTATATACATACATACGTATAAACATACACACACACACACATACACATACACACACACACATATATATATATATATATACATATATATATATATACTTCTTCTTTTCCTACTTTTTGACTGCTACTCGCCTTCCCATTCTTTATCTCTCTCCCTCTCGCTCTACCCCCACCCCTCTCTCTCTCTCTCTCTATATATATATATATATATATATATATATATATATATATATATATATATATATACCACCCCTTTCTCTATATATATGTGTGTGTGCGTATATATAAATAGATTTATATAGATTTATATACATACATACGTATAAACATGTATACACACACACATACATACACATACACATACTATATATATATATATATATATATATATATATACTTCTTCTTTTTCTACTTCTTGACTACTACCCGCCTTCCCTCTTTCTCTCTGAGTCATGCCCGTCTTTTTTTTATTACCCGCCATGACGAATATATAATATCAAGAGACCAAAGTCCTTGACACATTTTAGACCACAATTCATACAGTCGGCCTTACGGGAATAAAAACTAAAAAAAAAAAAAAACCTTTTCCATTTGATTTTCCTTATTTATTTGTCTCCCCCTTTTAGGAGTTTTCATTAACGATCAATCCATTTACACATTTTCCAGGATTCCATTTTTGTTTTTTTCTTTTTTGGGGGTTCGAATTCTTCTGGGATTTCTTTGCTCGCATCTTTTCCTCCCTGCTATTTAGTGAATGCCTAAACGCGTTTTTTGTTTTTTGTTTTTACGTTTCAGCGAAATCAATTCCCTCTTCATAATTGTTATGGTTATTAAGTGAAAAGACACAAGAGCAGCGACTCTAAACTTGCGAGCATTGCTAGAGTAGACAGTATTATCATTATTATGAGAGTCTTTCACACCCGCCTAAGCTGGTGGTTCACTGGAGGCTGAGTGATAACAAATATCTTCAGGTCTCCAGGACACTTAAGTATTCTAGCCGATTCCAACAATTTTAAAGTAGTTTGAATGGTCACGATTATTCCACTAATTTCAAAGTCACCCAGATTATTATTATTATTATTATTATTATTATTATTATTATTATTATTATTATTATTATTATTATTATTATTATTATTATTATTATTATTATTGAGGCGCGTGGACCAGTGGTTAGAGTCGTGGGAAATGGGCTCGTCGGTTCGAGTTCAATTCATAGACGAAGCTGTTGGTATTTCACATAGCACTAATACCCTTGGGAAAGGTATGAATCCATATATTCTCCCTCCAGCTATGGGTTAAATAGTAGGTCAGACTGGGCTCTTTAACCTTGGGTGGATAACCAGTCTAGGAGAGGGATAACTTTGAATTAAAAATTCTTGAGGTCAGTGGTTGATTGGGTTCGTGGCATTCCTTGATGCACCAATTCTTTCCTATCGACTGTGCCAAAAAGTGTGGAATGGTCCTACACAAGCCTTCACCACTATAAACAAATCACTGTGTTGGTTGTTCACTAGATGAACACTCATGCGTCGAAAATCGACGAGAGAGTCCATTTATTATTATTATTATTTGTTTTTTGTTGTTTTTTTTTTTTGACATCCGCCTAAGATGGTGGTTTACTGGAGGCTGCGTGACAACAAATATCTTCAGGACTCCAGGACACTTTTAAGTATTCTGTCCGATCCCAACAATGCCGTAGTTCGAATGGTCTCGAATCTTCCTCTAATCTCCAATTCATCCAGATTATTATTATTATTATTATTATTATTATTATTATTATGTTTGTTTTTTCATACCCGCCTAAGCTGGTGGTTCACTGGAGGCTGAGTGACAACAAGTCCCCCCAGGTCTCCAGGACACTCTTAAGTATTCTAGCCGATTTCAACAATTTTAACGTAGTTTGAATGGTCTCGATTATTCCACTAATTTCAAAGTCACCCAGATTATTTTTATTTATTCCTTTTGAGTTTTCACATTAGCATTAGCTGATGGCCTTTCACTGGAGTCTGAGTGACAGCAAGTCTACTCAGGTCTCCAGGACTCTTCTGAGTATTCTGGCAGATTGCAGCAGTGCAGTGTTCTGGATGGTGTCAATCCTTCCTCTGATTTCAAGATTTTCCAAACCCTTTTCCAATCCTTTTGGGACCGTTCCAAGTGCACCAATTACAATTGGTATCACTTTGACTTTCATATTCCATAACTTTTTCAGTTCTCTGGCAAGGTCCATTATTATTAATATTATTATTATTATTATTATTATTATTATTATGTTTTTTCACGCCCGCCTAAGCTGGTGGTTCACTAGAGGCTGAGTGACAACAATTTCCCTCAGGTCTCCAGAACACTTTTAAGTATTCTGTCCGATTCCAACAATGCCGTAATTCGAATGGTCTCGATTCTTCCTCTAAGCTCTAATTCATCCTGATTATTATTATTATTATTATTATTATTATTATTATTATTATTATTGCTGTTTCTTTTACACCCACCTAAGCTGGTGGGTCACTGGAGGCTGAGGGACAACTAGTTTCCTCAGGTCTCCAGGACACTTTTAAGTACTCTAGCCGATTTCAACATAGTTTGAATGGTCTCGATGATTCCGCTAATTTCAAAGTCACCCAGATTATTATTATTATTATTATTGTTATTATTATTATTATTATTATTATTATTTGTTTTTTATGTCCACCTAAGCTGGTGGTTCACTGGAGGCTGAGAGAGAGAGAGAGAGAGAGAGAGAGAGAGAGAGAGAGAGAGAGAGGTCAAGTCTCCTCGGGTTTCCAGGAATCTTCAGAGTATTCTAGTCGATTCTATCAATGGTATTGTATTGATAGTCTCGATTCTTCCTTTATTTAGCAATTTAACAAGAATCTTTTCCAAACCCTTGGGGACCGTTCCAAGTGTGCCAATTACAACTGGCACGACCTCTACATTCATATTCCACAATTTTGTTCAGTTCTCTGGCCAGGTCCAACTATTTGTCTTTTCGTTTTCTTTCATCCCCCCTGTGTTTCACCGGGAGGGGAAAATATTATTATTATTATTATTATTATTATTATTATTATTATTATTATTATCAGGATCTGTGGATATACCATGGTATGATAATCTAATTTTTTACAACGTTTGATATGTTTACTTAAGAGGTATTACATATATAGTTCAATATGTAAAAAGTATGATAATTTTAATTTAACTTTTACTCTTTTTATATTTTTGCTTTCTTTCCTTCTTTTCACCATTTAATTATGGTCAATTGAAACACATTAACGTTATCGCTTCCGCGTGCTCACCCCATAACTATATATTTCCCCTATTCTCTATCTGTCCCCTACTCTCTTTTTTTTTCTTTCTTTTATTATCATTATGAGTTTTTCACACCTTCCGTAGTCGGTGGTTCATTGGAGGCTGAGACTGAGTGACAGCAAGTCTCCTCAGGTCTCTACGATTCTTGCGAGTATTCTAGCCGATCAGAACAGTAATGTAGTCCTTCCTCTGATTTCCAATTCACCCAAATTCTTTTACAAACCTCTGGGGACCGTTCCAAGGGCACCAATTACAATTGGTAAGACCTTCACCTTCATGTTCCACAGTTTCCTCAGTTCTCTGGCAAGGTCTAAGTATTTGTCTATCTTTTTGCTTTCTTTCATTTTTACTCGGTGGTCGGCCGGGACAGCAAAATCCACGAGAGAACAGGTCCTCTTCTTCTTGTCGATTAATACTAAGTCAGGTCTCCTGACTGGGATTAGGTGACCCGCCTGTATCTCGAAGAGTAAGCTGATGGGTTTCCTTGGAGTCTGAATGACAGCAAGTCTCCTTGGATATCCAGGACTTTACTGAGTACTCTAGCCGATCTGAACAATGATGTTGTCTGGATGATCACAATTCTCCTCTGATTTCCAGTTTTTCTAGTCTGTTTTCTAAACTTTTGGGACTGTTCCAAGTGCACCAACTACAATTGGTATCCCTTTCACCCTCATATTCCACAGTTTTTTTGGGGTTTTTTTGTTTTTGTTTTTCAATTCTCTCGTAAGGTCCACTTATTTGTCTATCCAATTTTTCATGATTCTATTATTATTATTATTTTCACTCCGTTTGAGTTTTTCACATCAGCGTTAGCTGATGATATTTCACTGGAGTCTGAGTGACAACAAGTTTCCTCAGGTCTCCATGACTCTTCTGGGTATTCTAGCCGATTGCAGCACTGCATTAGTCTGGATGGTCTCAATTCTTCCTCTGATTTCTAGATCCTCCAGTCTTTTTTCCAAGTTTATTGGTACCGTTCCAAGTGCACCAATTACAATTGGTATTACTTTCCCTCTCATATTCCACAACTTTTTCAATTATCTGGCAAGGTCCAGGTATTTATTCATCTTTTCATTTTCCTTCAGCTTCACCCTGTAATCAGCTGGGGCCGCAAAGTCCACCAGTTGACACGTTCTCTTTTTCTTTTTTTTTTTTTATCAACACTAGGTCTGGTCTCCTGGCTGGGAAAGGGTGATCCGTCTTTATCTCGAAGTCCCAAAGAATTTTATGCGTTTCGTTCTCAAGAACAGATTTTGGTTTATGCATATATCATTTTTTTGTATGGTGAAAGTTTAATTTTTTGCATAATTCCCAGTGGATCACCTTCCCAACCCAGTCGTGTCTAGTTATGTATTTTCGATGTGCTAGTTTCCTACATTCGCAGAGTATATGGTTTACAGTCTCATCTCTATTACCGCAAAGTCTACATTTACTATTTTGTTGGGTTTTATCAATTTTTGCTTTGATGTAGTTTGTCCTTATGGCATTATTTTGTGCAGTAATTATAAGTGATTCAGTTTCTCTTTTGAGGTTTCCCTTTCTTAACCATGTCCAAGTCTTTTCATGTGCAACCTCTTCTATTTGTCGTTTGAAGCGTCCATATAATTGTTTCTCTTCCCATTTTTGTTTTCTAGTCTTTGTCGTTTTTCTGTTTGCCCATCTGTCGCTGCTACTATTGTTTGCCGCCATAAGTAATTTGTCTTTGCTCTTTCTTGTGTAATCTTCAAGTTGTTGGATTGTGGTTTCTACGCATTCCTCTATGTTGGCAAGACCTCTTTCCCCTTCTTTTCTTGACACATATAATCTATCTCTATCATCTGTAGGGTGGAGAGCCCTGTGCTATTATTATTATTATTATTATTATTATTATTATTATTATTATTATTATTATTATTATTATTTCACTCCTAGTGTGTCTTTAACACCAGAAAAAGCTGATGGACTTTCGCTCTAGTCTGAGTTACAGCAAGTCTCGTCAGGTATCCAGGACTCTTCTGAGTACTCTATCCTATGTTAACAATACTTGAGAGTTTTTACTGTAGTCTGATTGACAGCAAATCTCCCACAAATCCCCAAGACCCTTCTGAGTATTCTAGCTGATGTTATAGTTCTTCATTTGACCATTTTCTTTCTCCTTTCCTTTCAAGTCCGCCATTAGATTTTGTTTCCTCTTTCGAACTCTTGGCAATTCCCATTGTTTACGATGCATATTCACATTTATTATTCTCTATTAACTCCGCCCTTTTTTAACCTTTTTCTCTTTTGATGTAATAAATTCTTTTTGCTTGCATTCAAACTTTCCCGCTTTCAAAAGAAACCGGATGATATGGACATTCTTCTTCTTCTTCTTCTTCTTCTTCTTTCTTCTTCTTCTTCATCATCATCGTCATCATCATCATCTATTACTTATACATTTCGTTGTGTTTATCACTTGAGTCTATTTATTTACAAATACGGTCATCCATAATTCTTCCGTCGGCTTCTCTTTTTTTCTTCTCGGTATGACTTTATTTCATTTTGATTTGTGCTCTCTCTCTCTCTCTCTCTCCTCTCTCTCTCTCTCTCTCTCTCTCTCTCTCTCTCTCTCTCTCTCTTTATTGTCCTATCATATATTTCTTTCTTTGACTTTTTTCTTTTCTTTTTGCTCTTTTATCCGCCCTCTCTGTCTTTGCCTTTGTCTGTCTCTCTCTCTCTCCCCACTCTCTGTCTCTCTCTCTCTCTCTCTCTCACTCTCTTACACCACACACACACACACACACACACACACACACACACAGCATCTGTCTCTCTTTCTTTCTCTTCTGCTCTCTGTCCACTATTATCTTGAATGTATTTTCTTTTTCTTTCTCTTTTTCTTTTCTTTTCTCTTTTCCCTATTCTCTCTCTCTCTCTCTCTCTCTCTCTCTCTCTCTCTCTCTCTCTCTCTCTCTCTCTTATATTTCTTATTTCTTTGTGGTTTCTTTCCCCTCTGTTGGTTTGATCTTATTTCTCATTTTTCTCCTTTTCTTCTCCTTCTCTCCTCTCTCTCTCTCTCTCTCTCTCTCTCTCTCTCTCTCTCTCTCTCTCTCTTACTCTCCCTCTCTTTTTTCTCTCTCTTTATTTCTCTCTCTCCTCTCTCTCTCTTTATCTCTCTCTCTCTCTCTCTCTCTCTTTTCTCTCTCTCTTTTATCTCTCTCTCTCTCTCTCTTCTCTTTCTTTCTATCTCTCTCTCTCTCTCTCTCTCTCTCTCTCTCTCTCTCTCACTCTCTCTCTACAATTTAAAGAAGTATTTCTATATAATTAATACCTTATGCTTGCATGTTTTTTTTTTATATCTTTAAATCTTTTCTTTTTCAACATGGCGTCCCTTCAATCTTTCCCTATCACCTCCCATTATTCAGTCATGTCTCTTTCCCCGATTCCCACCCCACCCCGCCTAAATAAGCAATAAATTTTATTTATAACCAACCGACTACGTGTTTTCATTTTCTTGTTTAGTTTGAATTTGTTTTGTTTTAGTTTTATTGTTTTTTTTTGTTTTTTTTTTTTTTGTTTTTTTTGTGTTTTTTTTTTTTTTTTTTTTGGGGGGGGGCATTTTTAAATTTCTCTATATTCATCTCTTGCAAATTTAATTCTTCTTTCTTTCCGTTTTCTTTCTTTCTTTCTATTTAAAACAATACTTTAACAGCATTTAAACATTCCCTACTGCCCATATGCATCTA
>CM042170.1:21541518-21611518 GCA_023376005.1 Doryteuthis pealeii | reverse complement strand
CAGACTAAAATAGATAGATAGGGACAGACTAAAATAGATAGATAGATAGATCGATCGATAGATAGATAGATAGGGACAGACTGAGATAGATAGATAGGAACAGACATATATATATATATATATATATATATATATATATATATATATATATATATATATAATATTGATAGAGTAGGTGAATGAATACCTTTCCAAAGGGTATTAGCGCTATGTGAAATACAATCAGCCTCGTCCAGGATTTGAACTTGGGTCGACGAGTCCATTTCCTACGAATCCAACTATCAAACCACACACTTCCACAAAGTGTTGATATGCTATTAAACAAAGAAATAAGCATAAAATAAACCTAGACGTGTTGACATGCCATTAAAATCTATACATATATAAAGGGCAGTTGATGTGTATGTATATATGTGTGTATATCCGGAATAAACTATGAAAATAAAAGAATTAACGTCAAAGTAAATATATGTATACAATCACAATCAACAGAGCTTGCTTTTTCGCAAAATTCATGAAGATTTTTGTTGTGATGTTAGTTCAACAGTAAAAAAAAAGAAGTCAAGTCGAGGTAGGGTAAAATGAGACAAGTGTATTTACAATAAGGTACAAGAACGGCTAGCTTGCCGCTAAACGGTAACAGTACAACCTTTTCACTCGGTGTCTCACTATTTATAGTGAGAACCGGTGTATATTCTCCACTGTAGGAACGGCCGGTACAACAATTTTATTTATATACGTGAAGATAATTTTAAAATAAAATTTGAATGATAGCATCATGGAATTAATTTTGTATTCAATATTTCAAATAGGAGATTTTTCTTTTCAGAATGGCTGGATCAAGACAAGGACTTTTTTTTACGTAGGGATTGTTATGGGGCATCCTGTGAGTATCCAAACTCACGATTCAATAATAATAGATGCGTGAGACTACCTTTTTTTAACCCTCCACCTCTACGCCGGGTAACCGCTTCTAATCAATTAATAAAGCAATCCTTTAGGAGTTTTAGTGAAAGTTGGGCAGAGGATATCGATAAACACTGAAACACTAAGTAAATTACTATCATTTTTTTTTAAATTATTACCCTCCCCCAATCATGCGTTTTAAATCTCTGATGAGCAAATATGTAAATATCATAATTGCCTTTATGTATGATATACATGTTAGATGCGAACCCAGAAAATCGGATAATATATATATATATACTAATAAAATAAAATAATAAAATATATCTATACTAATAAAATCAGTAATTGATTCTCTGGTTGTATGCATCGGATAATCGGCTAAAACATTGGACCCAGAGGCGGGAAATTACTCTCCAAGGGTAACATGATTGAGGATGAACATCCCATGTCCTGACCCCCGAGGTCACTAGAGGCCACAGATAAACTCCGGGTCAAAATTACTATTTTCAACCTTTATAACTCGCGATGGAGATAATGGTGGAGAGAATGCAGATGATATTAGTTTTGACCTGCCTCGCTTGAATATAAACATATAACCACATCCAGCATGATATATATATATATATATATATATATATATATATATATATATATATATATATATTATATATGTATATAATATATATATATATGTACATATATATATGTATGTATATATGTATGGAAGAAATGTCGCTTCAGCTAGTCAGTAGGATCAGATTTCGATATGCCTGACAGTTTGTTTGTGGCCAGCCATGCCTTTCCTATTCGTGCATTAATATCGTCATCTGTGGATGAGATATTACTACCTAGGTATGTGAATTGTTCTACAGGCTTACAGGCTTAAGGGACTTACCGTCTAGTCTTCCAGGCTGTAGTCATATCAGTACTGCTGTATGGCTGCACCACCTGGACCCTGACGAGGCGCCTTGAGAGTAAGCTAGATGGGACCTGCACAAGAATGTTGCATGCAGTATTGAACAAGTCGTGGAAACAGCACCCCACTAGGGAACAGTTGTATGAACACCTGCCCCCTATCTCACAGAGCATCCGAGTGAGACGGACTAGACATGCAGGACACTGCTGGAGAAGCAAGGACGAACTCATAAGCGATGTTCTCCTGTGGAAGCCAACACATGGACATGCTAGTGTGGGACGCCCAGCAAGGACCTACATTGACCAGCTATATAAAGATGCTGGCTGCAGCGAGGAAGAACTCCCAGGTGCAATGAATGATAGGGAAGGCTGGCGAGAGATTGTCATGGATATCCGTGCAGACTGCGCGACATGATGATGATGATGATATATGTATATTTCGTTAAACTGTACTGACGACTCTTGTCGGACGAGTTTTTGTTCGATCCTTTCTAATTTTCTGACCATCTTTTTTTCAATTTAAATGTCCAGTAGGAGACTGCCTCTCCAAAGTTAATAACACGTATATTGGCCACACGACGACCACATTATCACGCAGATTAACGCTACACCTATCTGATATAAGCTCTATTAATCAACACCTTCTAACATATTTATGCCCCCCTCTACAAACCGTAAAATTTTAACAGAAAATACACTCACACTATACGAAGAAAAAAAACTTCAAATAATCGAAGCTCTGTATATCAAACAAAAAAATCACCTTAAACAAAATAAATTTCGAAACAAGTCAACATGTCTTCAAATAAAAGAGAAAATTCTGCCAAAATATACTATATATATATATATATATATATATATATATATATATTATTATTATTATTATTATTATTGTTATTACTATTATTATTATTATTATTTATATTTTGCTTGAAGGCTATTATAATGCATGTATCGCATAAAATATAGAAAATAATCTTGACAAGTGAATCCCGGCAAAGGATGGCTCGCCGCAGTCTGTACGGTGTTCTACATGGCGAGCCATCCTTTGCCGGGATTCACTTGTCAAGATTATTTTCTATAATTATCGAATTTTATGCGATACGTGCATTATAATTGCCTTCAAGCAAAATATAAATAATAATTTATTCAATAATGCTTCTATAAAAAACAAACATCCAAAAATCTTATATATATATATATAATATATATAATATATATATATATATATATATATATATATATATATATGAGTGTTGAATACTCTTGATTATTTTTTAATGTCTGCTTCTAAGAAATTGAACATGTGTATATATACTTACTTTGTCATTAATTGTTTTATTTCCTTAGTTTCTCCGGACATACATACATACATACATACATACATACCCACTAACTGCCCTTTATACATGTATATACTATAAAGAATACCCAACATTGCCCGTGTATTATAACAAATTAACACTACTAATTATCAAACCTCAATTGTTTCTCAATAAATAATATTGGTTAATAATTTTTGACATAATTTCTGTTGGCTTTGATTTTTCATCATGCTGATTTCAAAACTACAACTCAGAAGTTGGTAAATATGTATTAACGGTGACCTAAAAAGTGTTGATTCGTATGGGGGCCCTTTGTGAGGATCGAACACACTACACAGTATATTACTCGGCTTTTATGTTACATTGTTTTACATATACATGTATATTGGCACTTCCCATTGTCTTTGGGTTCGAGATAAATAGAATTGTGTTTTTTTATACCTCACTAGATAAGACTTTCTTGGTAATTAATTCTTGAATTTCAAAAGTGCGTTTGGGAT
The DNA here is from genome assembly GCA_023376005.1 of Doryteuthis pealeii. NCBI lineage: Eukaryota > Metazoa > Mollusca > Cephalopoda > Myopsida > Loliginidae > Doryteuthis > Doryteuthis pealeii. The sequence continues at coordinate 21,607,869 of CM042170.1, read as the reverse complement.
TTTGGAATGTAATCTATCAGTGTTTTTGGCTTGGTTTTTTTTTCTTTCTCTCTTAAGTTTCTATCAGACTTTGTAACTGTGTGATCTTTTGGTTTTTACCTTTCCTTTTGTTGTTTAAAGATATTTGAAGGAGAGAAAAAAAGGAAATTTGCAATTCAAAAGAAAAAGACACATTTACATTTGGATTTGGGGAAAATTGAATGAAGAGATAAAGTCTTCAAATAATAGAAGTCAGTTCAAACAAAAGAAATGGGAATAACGAGAATAGACGAGAATAAACGAGAATAGACAAAAATGGAGGAATTAAATGCGTAGGGAAATAGTAGCTTTTTTCGTTTGTTTTGGTTTGGTTTGGTTTAGTTTCTTTGTTTAATGGCATATCAATCTTCGTGGTTTATTTAATGCCAAAGCCATCCTTTTAGAAGTACGGTTTGGTTTGGTTTGGGGTTTGGTTGGTTTGGTTTCTTTGTTTAATGGTATATCATCTTCGTGGGTTATTTAATGCCAAAGCCATCCTTTTAGAAGTACGGTTTGGTTTGGTTTGGTTTGGTTTGGTTTGGTTTCTTTGTTTAATGGTATATCAATCTTCATGGGTTATTTTAATGCCAAAGCCATCCTTTTAGAAGTACGGTTTGGTTTGGTTTGGTTTGGTTTGGTTTCTTGTTTAATGGTTAATCAATCTTCATGGGTTATTTAATGCCAAAGCCATCCTTTTAGAAGTACGGTTTGGTTTGGTTTTGGTTTGGTTTCTTTGTTTAATGGTATATCAATCTTCGTGGTTATTTAATGCCAAAGCCATCCTTTTAGAAGTACGGTTTGGTTTGGTTTGGTTTGGTTTGGTTTGGTTTCTTTGTTTAATGGTATATCAATCATCGTGGGTTATTTAATGCCAAAGCCATCCTTTTAGAAGTACAGTTTGGTTTAGTTTGGGTTTGGTTTCTTTGTTTAATGGTATATCAATCTTCGTGGGTTATTTAATGCCAAAGCCATCCTTTTAGAAGTACGGTTTGGTTTGGTTTGGTTTAGTTTCTTTGTTTAATGACATATTAATCTGCATGGGTTATTTAATGCCAAAGTCATCCTTGTTGAAGAGTAGTGGGGGGGGGTACTATTTAACCCGTAGCTGGGATTGATAACTTGATTTGGTTTCTTTGTTTAATGGCATATCAATTTTCATGGGTTATTTAATGCCAATTCAATCCTTTATAAGCACAGAAGTGGTACTATTAAACTATTACAACTAAATGGAGTCTCTCGTAGGGTTCATCCAATGAACAATCTACAGTGTTTTGTTTATAGTGTTGGACCATTCGCACTTTTTGGGTTTGAGTTTGAGTTTTGTTTAACGGCATATCAACCTCTGTGGGTATTTAATGCCAAAAACGTTATTTTGGATTTCAGTCTTTAGAGTAGTGGTTCTACGGAGATATTCGGTTATGTTTTGTTATATCTTGTTGAAAAGGTTGCTTTTTTTTAGAAAATTTAAAATGTTTTCCGGGTTTGTATTCTTAAAGATGTTCCTCGGGTTTCTTGCTTGATAATAACTAGTGCGGATATGTTTAAGGCTGTTACAATTTAGAAGGATATGTTTGCACTTTTCGGCGCAGTCGATAGGAAAGAATCGGTGCACAAGAAATGCCACAAACGCAATCAGACTGGTTTTTCAAATTCAGAATTTTTTTGTTGAATTTAGGTCTGTTAAGTTCGATTTATCCTTTTACGCTTACTCATCTTATTGCATCAGCAATTATCCAATTTACTAGACAAATCATGACCCGTTGGTTCGTCAATTGAACTCAGGGTAGATAACTGGGATTAGGGAAAAGTGAGTTTGCAAAGCGAGTTAAAAAAATGTTTAAATAGATATGGCCGGACAAAATATTAAAATCATTTTGTAAGATTTCTAAGAAAGGGAATGTTTGACTTAATTTATCTTTTTATTGAATGTTATCTGTTTGCAGGAAAATGTGTCACTTGAAACTGAAAAATGCAGTCGCGAATGGGTTAAAAGGTTGAACGTCTTTATGGCGCGACTCCATGTGACCCGCCATATTTAAAGATCTCTAAATGACGAAAATAAGCAGTGCAAATGTAAAAGATATAATTAAAAGCGATTTTTTCTATGTTCCTGCTTTTGCGTCTTAATTAACTTCACTGATTAAAGAGCGCGAAAATAAACGGAATCGCTGGTCGACCGTCGCCATTTTGACCTAGTTTACTCAATACTAAGGAAATGAAATCATACTCCTATGTCCATCAGAGTTATTAACGATGAATAGCAAGTCTGGAAGAAAACCTTTTAGATTGTATGTAGAGCTGCGGTCCGTCATGACTGACTGACAATACAAAAGGAGAATTTGTTGTTATTGTCCGAGAAATTAAGCCAGGAAGAAAACTGGAATGGTCTGCTAATTCCTTGACCACCCCTACCCATTGGTTCATAAGTCAGACTCGTCAAAAGAGGGGAAATAAATTTGGTTGGGAGGAAATCAAATTATTATTATTATTATTATTATTATTATTATTATTATTATTATTATTTACTCCTTTTGAGTTTTCACATCAGCATTAGCTGATGTTCTTTCACTGGAGTCTGAGTGACAGCAAGTCTCCTCAGGTTTCTAGGACTCTTCTGAGTATTCTGGCAGATTGCAGCAGTGCAGTATTCTGGATGGTATCAATCCTTCCTCTGATTTCTAGACATTCCAATCCCTTTTCCAATCTTTTTGGGACCGTTCCAAGTGCACCAACTACAATTGGTATCACTTTGACTTTTCATTATTATTATTATTATTATTATTATTTTATTATTATTATTATTATTATTATTATTATTCATGACGTTTTCACACCGGCCGTAGCTTCTGGTTTATGCATATACTATTTTGTTGTAAGGTTAAAATTTAGTTTTTTGCATAGTTTCCGGTAGATTACTTTTCCAACCCAGTCATGTCTAGGCTTGTATTCTCGTTGTGCTAGTTTGTTGCATTCGCTTAATGTATGGTATTATTATTATTATTATTATTCCTTTTGAGTTTTCACATCAGTGTTAGCTGATGGTCTTTCACTGGAGTCTGAGTGACAGCAAGTCTCCTCAGGTCTCCAGGACTCTTCTGAGTATTCTGGCAGATTGCAGCAGTGCAGTGTTCTGAATGGTTTCAATCCTTCCTCTGATATCCAAACTTTCCAAACCCTTTTCTAATCCTTTTGGGACTGTTCCAAGTGCACCAACTACAATTGGTATAACTTTCACTTTCATATTCCATAACTTTTTCAGTTCTCTGGCAGGTCCAGATATTTGTCAATTTTTTTCATTTTCCTTTAACTTCACCCTGTGATCCGCTGGCACTGCAAAATCCACCAGTTGACAAGTTCTTTCTTTTTTGTTAATCAACACTAGGTCTGGTCTTCTTGCTGGGATAAGGTGATCCGTTTTAATTTCAAAGTCCCAGAGAATTTTGTGCGTTTCGTTCTCAGAACAGATTCTGGTTTATGCATATACCATTTTGTTGTGTGGTCAAAATTTAATTTCTTGCATAATTCCCAGTGGATCACCTTCCCAACCCAGTCGTGTCTAGTTTTGTATTCTCGTTGTGCTAGTTTGCTACATTCGCAGAGTAATATGGTTAACAGTCTCATCTCTATTAGCGCAAAGTCTACATTTACTATTCTGTTGGGTCTTATCAATTTTCGCTTTGATGTAGTTTGTCCTTATGGCATTATTTTGTGCAGCAATTATAAGTGATTCTGTTTCTCTTTTGAGGTTTCCCTTTCTTAACCATGTCCAAGTCTTTCCATGTGCAACCTCACCTATTTGTCGTTTGAAGTGTCCATATAATTGTTTTTCTTCCCCTTTTTGTTTTCTAGTCTTTGTCGTTTTTCTGTTTGTCCATCTGCCGTTTCTACTATTGTTGGCCGCCATCACACAACTGCCCTTTATTATGTATAGATAGAAGTTTCATCCGGACATACATACACACAAGTGCCCTTTATATATGTATTGATAGAAGTTTTTTCCGGACATACATACACACAAATGCCCTATATATATGTATAGATAGAAGTTTCATTCGGATATACATACACACAACTGCCCTTTGTATATGTATAGATAGAAGTTTCATCGGGACATACATACACACAACTGCCCTTTATATATGTATAGATAGAAGTTTCATCCGGATATACATACACACAACTGCCCTTTATATAGGTATAGATAGAAGTTTCATCCGGACATACATACACACAACTGCCCTTTATATATGTATACATAGAAGTTTCATCGGGACATACATACACAACTGCCCTTTATATATGTATAAATAGAAGTTTCATCCGGACATACATCACACAAATGCCCTTTATATATGTATAGATAGAAGTTTTCATCCGGACATACATACACACAACTGCCCTTTATATATGTATAGATAGAAGTTTCATTCGGATATACATACACACAACTGCCCTTTGTATATGTATAGATAGAAGTTTCATCCGGACATACATACACACAACTGCCCTTTATATATGTATAGATAGAAGTTTTAATCCGGACATACATACACACAACTGCCCTTTATATATGTATAGATAGAAGTTTCATCCGGACATACATACACAAAACTGCCCTTTATATATGTATAGATAGAAGTTTCATCCGGACATACATACACACAACTGCCCTTTATGTATGTATAGATAGAAGTTTCATCTGGACATACATACACACAACTGCCCTTTATATATGTATAGATAGAAGTTTCATCCGGACATACATACACACAACTGCCCTTTATGTATGTATAGATAGAAGTTTCATCCGGATATACATACACACAACTGCCCTTTATATATGTATAGATAGAAGTTTAATCCGGACATACATACACACAACTGCCTTTATATATGTATAGATAGAAGTTTCATCCGGACATACATACACACAACTGCCCTTTATGTATGTATAGATAGAAGTTTCATCCGGACATACATACACACAACTGCCCTTTATGTATGTATAGATAGAAGTTTCATCCGGATATACATACACACAACTGCCCTTTATATATGTATAGATAGAAGTTTCATCCGGACATACATACACACAACTGCTCTTTATATATGTATAGATAGAAGTTTCATCCGGACATACATACACACAACTGCCCTTTATATATGTATTGATAGAAGTTTGCTCCGGACATACATACACATAACTGCCCTTTATATATGTATAGATAACCAAAATTCTAAAATTTGGTGATCGGAAATAATAAATAATGCACACGCTTTTTAAAGCTATTATCAAATTTTGTCTGTACCACAAACATTATATATACTAGCAAATATATGCACCCTCCAGGTGCAAGTATTTTAGTTAAATTTTATAATAAAATATGATATTAAATTAGAAAGGCTAATGAAACTGAATAAGAATGTAGATAAAAAGATTTTGAACAGAAGGGGTATGATTGAAAAATAGAACAACTTTGAAACTAACTCTTACATCATTTTCCGTTACTCCCGTCTTTCATTGGTAAATTTTCCTAATTAAACTGTTTAGTTAAAATAGGAAGTAAAAAATAAGATTACAGTTATTTCTTCTTGTTAAGGAATTTCTTTTAAGATTTATTTAAGAGATTGTTGCTCATATTCAATAAGATAAAACCAAACAATTAGAAATCAATAATACTAAGCATATATTTATTAAAATCAAATTTTTAATATCAATATGCTTCCCATTCACACTGTAAACCTCTATTTTGTTGTATATATAAATACAATCACATGTTATTAGTATGTAGATATGATCAACAGTCTTAATGATGTAAAACAATTTTATTAATAATTGAAGGTTTAAAAGAATAAAACCATGGATAATTTGACGTAAATAATTAAGGGAATTGTAACTTGAATAGTGATATAGTTTCGGTTACAGAGAGAAAAACACACAATCTCCATTATAATAAGATATATATATATATATATATATATAGAGAGAGAGAGAGAGAGAGAGAGAGACAGGCAGACAGACCAACAGACAGACAATAATAGATAAATTTATAGATAAGAACATATTTATATAGGTAGATATTAACAGACTGTGATAGATACATATATAGATAGATAGATTAGAAACAAAACATATTCCTCTAAATATGTAACATGAACGCATACATAGGTATATTTTTTACTTTATGCGTGTGTATTTTTAAGTATATATACACAAAAATATATATATATACACACACACACACACACATATATATATATATATATATATATATATATATGTGTATATATTCAGAGGAAATAAATCTATATGTAATCTTTATTTATAACATCATCTTCTATGTAATTACACTTAGATTTCCGTAATCTGTTTTTAATTGCTTCCTCTTATTGATTAGTAATTAAGCCGTCTCGTCTCTTCTCTAATAATTACGATAACGATTTTCGCTTTCTCATTTCTACCGCCATTTCAGCGTCCAAAGCGAACAAAATGGCCACCACAGAGAAAAGTACAGTTGGCTGGGTGAATATTGCAACGACTTAAATAAATATTAAACACTTCTTAAATAACTCAAAAATTCATCTTCAAAAATGTAGTTGCTTTGTTTTGGTTGGTTAGTTGTTTAGTTGGATTTTTATTTAGTATATCAGGTGTGCTGCAATCCATCACTTAAATTTATAGACTAAGCGTTGTCACGTGGTTTAAACCCTAGTCCGACTACGTGGTTAGTTAACTATTTAACCGCTGATATTGACAGCCATTCATTTGCACTTTAGTCGACATTGACGAACGGACCTGCAACAAGGAACACCAAGCATTAAGGAACACCAAGGAACAACCAAAGGATCATAGCTAACATTAAGGAACACCAAGGAACAACCAAAGGATCATACCCAACATTAAGGAACACCAAGGAACAACCAAAGGATCATACCCAACATTAAGTAACACCAAGGAACAACCAAAGGATCTTACACAACATTAAGTAACACCAAGGAACAACCAAAGGATCATACCCAACATTAAGGAACACCAAGGAACAACCAAAGGATCATACCCAACATTAAGGAACACCAACGAACAACCAAAGGATCTTACACAACATTAAGTAACACCAAGGAACAACCAAAGGATCATACCCAACATTAAGGAACACCAAGGAACAACCAAAGGATCATAGCTAACATTAAGGACACCAAGGAACAACCAAGGATCATACCCAACATTAAGGAACACCAAGGAACAACCAAAGGATCATACCAACATTAAGTAACACCAACGAACAACCAAAGGATCTTACCAACATTAAGTAACACCAAGGAACAACCAAAGGATCATACCCAACATTAAGGAACACCAAGGAACAACCAAAGGATCATACCCAACATTAAGGAACACCAAGGAACAACCAAAGGATCATACCAACATTAAGGAACACCAAGGAACAACCAAAGGATCATACCCAACATTAAGTAACACCAAGGAACAACCAAAGGATCTTACACAACATTAAGGAACACCAAGGAACAACCAAAGGATCACACCCAACATTAAGGAAACCAACGAACAACCAAAGGATCATACCCAACATTAAGAAACACCAAGGAACAACCAAAGGATCTTACACAACATTAAGGAACACAACGAACAACCAAAGGATCATACCCAACATTAAGGAACAACCAAAGGAACAAACCACAGGATCATACCCAACATTAAGAAACACCAAGGAACAACCACAGGATCATACCCAACATTAAGGAACACCAACGAACAACAAAAGGATCATACCCAACATTAAGGAACACCAAGGAACAACCAGCGGATCATACCCAACATCAAGGAACACCAACATTAAGGAACACCTAGGACCAAACCAAAGGATCATAATATTAAAGGACACCAAGGAGCAACCAAAGGTTTCCACACTAAGGATCGCGCTCTGCTTAACACAAGGGATCTCCGCTGGACAGTGCTCTTGCTGGAAACAAAAAAATGGCCACAAAAATCATCACGCAACCCTTGTTGGGTTATTTTATGCTAAAGACATTTTGTTATATTCATTCTTGATTTTTTTTTAATTTCATTTTTTTAAAACTCATATTTCAACTCATGTTCTATTTAAACTATAGATAGAACTCTATCAGGTACTACCACTCCAGATCACAGTGGACCTAAGAGTAATGATGATAAAAGGCTACTCCACATTCCCCGGAGCTTCAGAATTGGAACCCCACAATCAGACAGAGTTTAACATCATATCCAGGACATTAAGACCCTCAACCACAGGATTCTAATACATATATGATAACAAGGATTGAGGCTTGCCATAAAGGCAATAGGGTTAGAACAATCATATAGGTGCTAGGGCTTGATCGAAGACGACCCTCTCCTAGCCTAAGTAAAGGGCCAAAGTGGAGGGTTGCATGTCATGGACTGCTCAACCACCAGGGTTTTATCCTTAGGCGTTAACCATAAAATCCAACCAACCAGCCATGAACAGTAAATTGAGAACTGAATTTAAATTTTCGTCAGACAAAATAAATTCATTTTTAATCAGTGTAACTCAAAAATATAAAAGAACATACAAATATACACGCAGACATACAGAAATGTTTCTTATATATACATATAGATACTAATAACATTATTTGCGTGTTTATTGTGAGGGGGTAGGGATATTAGTTAATAGAATTTTCTTTTTATCATTAGTTATTGTTTACTCTCTCTCTTTCTCTCTTTCTCTCTCTCTCTCTCTCTCTCTCTCTCTCTCTCTTTTCTCTCTTTCTCTCTCTGTCTACTTTCTCTCTTCTACTTGTCTTCTCTTTTATGTATTACAATCATTTTATCTTCCTTTTTTTTCTTGACACACACACACTCTCTCTCTCTCTCTCTCTCTCTCTCTCTCTCTCTCTCTCTCTCTCTCTCTCTCTCTCTCTCTCTTCCGTTTTTTTAGGCCAAAAAAACCTCAACTGATTGCCATCAACAAAATGATTATCAGATGTGGATTGTCTGATCAAAATCCTATCAAACGGTTTCATCCCTTCGACCAAGTTTTCTGATTGTCACATTTGACGAACACAGAGACTGGATCAGATTGGACAAATAGATAATGTAGGTTATTTACGTGGAGAGAGAGAGAGAGAGAGAGAGAGAGGGGGGGGGGGACAGAAGAAGAAAATGAGTAGAAAAAGAGAAGAAGAGATAGATGGAACAAAGGGAATAAAGAGTGAGAGAGTACAAAAGAGAAAGAGAGAGAGAGAGAGAGAGAGAGAGGTCAAGTAAAAGGGAAGATTAATTGATTGTAATAGATAAGAGAGAGAGGACAAGTAGCGAGAGAGAGAGAGAGAGAGGGGGGTAGGGACAGAAGAGATAGATGAAACAAAGGGAATAAAGAGTGAGAGAGTACAAAAGAGAAAGAGAGAGAGAAAGAGAGCGAGAGAATCATGAAAAAAGAGAAAATAGATTGTTTGTAATAGATAAAAGAGAACACAAGTAGAGAGAGAGAGGGACAAGTAGAAAGAGTAGAGGGGGAGAGAGAAAGAGAGAGAGTCAAGAAAAAAAGAGAGTAGATAAATTGATTGTAATAGATAAAAGAGAAGACAAGTAGAGAGAGAGAGGGACAAGTAGAAAGAGAGAGAGAGAGGGGGAGAAAGAAAGAGAGAGAGTCAAGAAAAAAAGAGAAGATAAATTATTTGTAATACATAAAAGAGAAGACAAATAGAGAGAGAAAGAGAAAGAGAGAAAGAGAAAGAGAGAGAGCACAGCCAATAACACACGCACATACGCACGCACATACGCACGCATACAGAAAAGCATCATAGGCAGTAGAAAGTAGCACATAATTATATATGGAACACATTGGTAGTAAATAATTTTGATATTTCGGACTATTTTTCTGACAGGCCTGTCGGTTGGGGCTTTGGAATACAACGACTGCTGCTCTGCAGAGAGATCAGACCCCCACCCATGATGTTTAAGGATATAACTTTGGTGGTTGAGCAGTAGAGTAGGTCGATTTTTCACTTTTTTAAAAATATCAAATTGTCCATCTATGCGAACGTTGTATGTTAGTATACTGAATACTGATACCATAAATGAGATCTTTTACTTGCACCATTGTTTGAGGAAATAGCCTCAAAGATCGTCTACTAAAATTTACAAAAAAATCCTCATTTTCGCAAACTTTAACCTAGAAACTAGTTAGAAAATTTACCGTTTTCAATATTTAAATCAGAAATGTTATTTATTTTATCAAAATTAAACGAATAGCTCGACCAACACAGTAATAACGAGCTACAAACACATTTACCGAAAGAAAAGAAAAGAGAAAAAGAACAAAAATAAAAGAGAAAAAGAAATTAAAAAGAAAAAAAGAAATTTAAAAAAAAGAAATTTTAAAAAAAGAAAAAATAATTTTTTTTTAAATTTAAAAAAAAAAGTTAGCCCGACCAAGATCTCTTTCTCTACCCAGAAGCACCGCGTTACAACCTAACACCCGAGGTCACAGCAAAAAATATACTTTTTATATCTACTGGAGAGGACGCTTTCTTGGACGGGTTAGTCCAATACATGTCATTGTTTGAGGATATAGCATCAAAGATCGTCTACTAAAATTCACTAAAAGTCCTCATTTTTACAACATTTGGCCTAGAAATTGGTTAGAAAATACACCGTTTTCAAAATTTAAACCAGAAATGTTATTTTATTTTATTAAAATGAAACGAATTAAATATCATGAATAGAATTTAAATTGAAAATGTGCTCACCCATCACCACCGACACATCTGGTATGCTGCTTTTTACCTCATTAATTAAACTGTAACTGACGATATTTGATGATATTTCCTCAAACAATGGTACAAGTAAAAATATCTAATTTTTGGTATCAGTATTCAATATACTAACACACAAGTTTCAAATAGATGGACAATTTGATATTTTTTTAAAGTGAAAAATCGACCTACCCTATTGTCCATGTCTTCTCGTGAGCTATCTCTCCACATTGTCGCTTTATTATTGTTCACTCCTTTTGAGTTTTTCACACCAGCGTTAGCTGATGGTATTTCACTGGAGTCTGAGTGACAACAAGTCTCCTCAGGTCTCCAGGACTCTTCTGAGTATTCTGGCAGATTGCAGCAGTGAAGTGTTCTGAATGGTTTCAATCCTTCCTCTGATTTCCAAACTTTCCAGTCTTTTTTCCAATCCTTTTTGGACTGTTCCAAGTTCACCAACCACAATTGTTATCATTTTGACTTTCATATTAAAATGCACTAAAAGTATTCGTTTTTTAAGGCTAAATTTTGCGAAAACGAGGATTTTGAACCGAACCCTTTATTCAATCCAGCGCAGGTAGACTGTTCTCATTCCATTAATAATGAACGGGTACAAATGTTAAGCTGTGTCAATAACTAATTGCAACTAACAAGTAAGTAAGTAAATTAGGGAAATAATACTACTCCAACGGAAACGTTAAGGCATTCTTTTAGACAAACACACACACACACACACACACACACACACACACATACACATACACATATATCTTGTTATATATATAGTGTTACTTATATTACACAAATGTGTAATATCACAAAAAAAGCGTTTGATAGCAAAAGAAAATAAACGTGAAGGGTTGGATTAATTTCGTTTATTTAAAAATAAACAAAATCTGGAATTTGTTGTATTGTCCTCGGACGGAAAACGAAGCTTCCGGCAAAAAGACAAAGAGAAATACAAAAATATATATTTAAAAAAAGGGGAAACGGAGGCGAGGCTTTCTGGTTAAGGAAGCAGGGAGAAGATAAAGAAATATGCAGCTTAATTAATGAGGTAAAAAGCCGCGTACCAGAGGTGATGGAGGGACGCATTTTATAAAAGAGGGACAATTTGATATCTTAAAAAAGGGAAAAATTGTCCTGCCCTAATATATATACTTTGAAACCAATGGTAACAAACGGCTTTTAATTGTGTAGTATACCATAACAAAGAAAGAAAGAAATGAATACACACACACACACACACACACATATATATATATATATATATATATATATATATATATTCAATAAAAATAACCCCAGGAGCCAGAACTCATATCTAGATAAGATCAAAGGAAACACAAAAAGGCACGACAACCAATAATAAAACAAGAGAGTAAGATTTCAACCGTGAACAAATAAATAAAGTTACGTAGGTAAAATCATATATATAAGAATGAACATTCCAAGTATTTCTTCATTGGCGCGTGGCCGTGACGAAGGGGGACATCAGGAATACTGCCTAGAAACCTATGGTAGCAATTGCACCTTAAATGTATTGTACACTATATATATATATATATATATATATATATCGATTCGAGTTCAATTCTTAGACGAAGCTGTTGGCATTTCACTTAGCGCTAATACCCTTGGGAAAGGTATGAGTCCATATATTCTCCCTCCAGCTATGGGTTAAATAGTAGGGTAGACTGGGCCCTTCAGCCTTGGGTAGGTAACCAGTCTAGGAGAGGGATAACTCTGAATTCAAAATTCCTGAGGTCGGTCGTTGATTGGGTTTGTGGCAACCCTTGATGCACCAATTATTTCCTATCGACTGTGCCAAAAAGTGTGGATGGTCCAACACAAGCCTTCACCACTATAAACAAATCACTGTGTGGGTGTTCATTGTGTGGTATGAACCCTCATACGTCGAAAAATCGACGGGAGAATCCATATATATATATATATATATTATATATAATATATATATATATATATATATATATAATCTCTATTTGTCTGTAACAAAAACTACGTTTACTGCTTACGTCACATTACCCGAAATCGTCATAACATAGAATAAATAGACTCAAAATTTGAGCATGCAACATTAGACAGTCCTCATTGTTTTTTAAAACAAGTTTTAATAGATACATCCCCGGTATCATATATTTATATATTGTTTGTTTTATTTTAATAGATATTCAATGTTAATAGAACTTAGTTTCGATTTCAAATTGTTTTTTTGTTGTTTTTTTTTTGTTTGTTTGTTTTTTACTCCTTTAATAAATTTGATGATTTCATGATTTATGGTTCAAACTCTTTAAATTTAATTTAATTTTTAACTTCCACTTCCTCAAGCAATATCTTTCAAAAAATTATTTTTACATCGCCCGGAGGGTGTTTTTTTATTTTGCTAGTATATATGATAATAGTAAAGTCTGGCATTTGACAGACGAATAATTCTTGAATAATGTATTTGATTCTTGTTCTGTCTGTTTAAATGACGTCACGCCAATAAGTCCCCCAAAAGAATTCGCTAAAAGGATTAATTCTGATTTCTGTTCGTCATTTTATTCATAAGGAAAGAAAAACAAAGAATAATAACAACAAAAAAAACACCAATAACAAAAAATAAATAAATAAAATAAACTTCGTCATTAAATAGTGACGTAGAAATAAGTAAATAATGACAAGAGTGAACAGATAAGAAAAACAGTTCAAAGAATGTTTCCTGTGATTAAGTAGGTTTTTTGTTTTGTTTTTTTACTTTTTTACTTTTTCGAGTGTTTGTTTATTGTTTTAATAAAAGGTAGGAATACTTATGTTCTTAGTCATAATAGTGACACTGTCGTCTTTACTGCTATTATTGTGAAATCAACTACGAATTGAATGAGTCTTTGAATCCATCTATAAATGAGGTGAGTCTCCGTGGCGTAGTGGCTAACGTGCTGATCTGAGAGATTGTTGTAAGAGAGTTCGAAATCAAGTTGTGCTGTTACGTTATATTTTTATGCTATAATTTATGTGCTATTACGTTAAATTTACTATATATGCTATTACGTTATATGTACATTAATATTCTATTACGTTATATTTACTTTGTATGCTATTACGTTATATTTACGTTCTATTCTATTACGTTATATTTACGTTAAATGCTATAATGTTATATTTACGTTATATATTATTACGTTATATTTACATTATAAGCTACTACATTATATTTACGTTATAAGCTATTACATTATATTTACGTTATATTCTATTACTTTATATTAACGTTAAATTCTATTACGTTATATTTACGTTATATTCTATTACGTTATATTTACGTTAAATGCAATTATGTTATATTTACGTTATATATTATTACGTTATATCTACGTTATAAGCTATTACATTATATTTACGTTATATTCTATTACGTTATATTTACGTTATAAGCTATTACGTTATATTTACGTTAAATGTTATTATGTTATATTTACGTTATATATTATTACGTTATATTTACGTTATATTACGTTATATTTACGTTATAAGCTATTACGTTATATTTACGTTATAAGCTATTACGTTATATTTACGTTATATTCTATTACTTTATATTAACGTTAAATGCTATTACGTTATATTTACGTTATAAGCTATTACGTTATATTTACGTTAAATGCAATTATGTTATATTTACGTTATATATTATTACGTTATATCTACGTTATAAGCTATTACATTATATTTACGTTATATTCTATTACGTTATATTAACGTTAAATGCTATTACGTTATATTTACGTTATATTCTATTACGTTATATTTACGTTAAATGCTATTATGTTATATCTACGTTATATAGTATTACGTTATATTTACGTTATATTATATTATATTACTTTATATTTACTTTATAAGCTATTACGTTATATTTACGTTATATTCAATTACTTTATATTAACGTTAAATGCTATTATGTTATATTTACGTTATATTCTATTACGTTATATTTACGATAAATGTTATTACGTTATATTTACATTATAAGCTATTACGTTATATTTACGTTATATTCTATTACGTTATATTTACGTTATAAGCTATTACGTTATATTTACGATAAATGTTATTACGTTATATTTACATTATAAGCTATTACGTAATATTTACGTTATATTTTATTACGTTATATTTACGTTAAATGCTATTATATTTTATGTGCTCTTACTTTATATTTTATGCTATATTTTGTTTTAATGAAACGTAGGAATACTTATGTTCATACTTATAATAGTGACACTGTCGTCTTTACCTTCTTATCAATAATTGTGAAATCAACTATGAATGGATTGAGTCTCCGTGGCCTTGTGGCTTAACATTGTTTGCACTGCAACATTGTTGCAAGAGTTTCGAACTCCATTTACGCTATTATGTTCAATTTCGGAGTAAACCTTGGGAAAGGTAAAAACACTCATCCTCTTAGCTATACGACTAAGCCACGACTTGCCGTTAGCAATTTGGCTCACTCTTCGCCATCCGTCCCTATCAGACATCGCACTTGATAAGTCCTTTTACGAATCTTTCAAAACTTTACCGGCATTAAATGACCCACCGTGGTTGATATGCCGTTAAACAAAAAACAAACTAATAAACCAATGATTAACTATTACTTTCAAAGCTTTTCACATCTAAGCCGTTGATTTCATAATATATATATATATTATATATATATGATAAGTTGTAAACACGATTTGTTTGGAATGGCTTTTTGCCGACAATTTTTGTGGGAGAATAAGTGCTTAATTGGAGTCGTACTAATTTTGAAAATTAATTAATTAATAATGAATTAGGCGGGAATACCTATTTAAATGTATGGCTAAACAAATCGACAAAAATCAATCTCTGTATGTACATTCGGCCTATTAGGCCTCATCAGCAGAGCTATAGATCGGAAGACCGCCCTGTGCGTGATTTGAAACCGGACTGCCAATATTATATATATATATATATATATATTACTATAGTGTGAGATGGTCACTGTTTCAGCTTTTGCTGGAATGGTGTACCAAAGGCAGTATTATAGGTAGAGTGCTCAATATAAAATAGAGCTGTTATATAATTAATAAGATAAATATTAAAGGTTTTACATATCTATTTATTAGGTGACAAAGGAACATTCACACCATATTTGTTTCATGCGATGCAATCATCAGGTGAAGATGTTTAATGTTAAGGAAAATCTGAAAAAATATTATAAAAAATTTCAAAAAAATTTCAAAAAAATTCAAAAAAAATTCAATAGACATGGGATGCGTATGATTGGATAAGATATGTGTGTGTGTATGTGAGGTTGAATTGAACGTGTAAGAGTGTTTATGGGCTTGCATAAAGATTGCATCGCGTAGTAACTGGTCACACACATATACGTTGATCTTGTGAGGTGTGGGTAATTTAACAGTGCTTACGTGCGAGCGCTTGTGCCTGTGTGCATGTATGTATGTGTGTGTGTATGTTTTTTTCCTTTCGGATGTGTAGGTTATGTATGTTGTTATATAGCTGGGTCGTGTTAATTGAGGAGTGCGGGTTGAATAATATTAACTTAAGATTGCAAAATGTTGTATATTATGGCGGGGTTATATATATATATATATATATATTTATATATATATATAAATATATATATATATATATATAAGTAAAAGTAAAGTCGTCGGGCGGCCTAAAGCCGGTATCAGCCAGTCATCGAGGGTGTCTATCCTCTTTTCAACAGCGCTAGACCAAGGAGATTGTTTTGGCGTCTCAGGTGGAGCGCCACACCTACCATCAGCTCCTTACTTACCACACAAGACCGTGCTACTCATACGCTGAGTTGGCGGAACCGGTATCGAACTTATATATAAACCGCTCTGCACGAGCAGAAACCTGACGCAAGTTCATATTTTTAAGTGAAGTTTAACAAATTTAATTTCAGAGTTTTTTCTCTCCTAGACAGGTTGCCATAGCAAGATTAAAGAACTCAGTCTGCCCAATTATTTTACCATGGTTGTAAATTTAAATTTACGCAACATCTTACATATATAAAGGGCAATTGTGTTAATTTTATGTCCGGTGAGAATTTCGAAATATAACAGTTAACGACAAAGTAAAATATAAATGTAACATTAATATCACCAGGGCTTTGGTTTTTTGAGCAAAATAATAAAGATTTGATTTAAATTCATGAAATATCTAAAAAAATAATTTTAAATGATAACAACATGGAATTTTTGAAACTGTCCATTACGAATTTACATTTTTTCAGGTGAGTTAATTTGACCGCGTATTTTTAACAATCTCTGTAACCCATTAATATACGTGGTACAAAGTTAACTGACCAGTAAAATGTAAAATTTTTTTAGATAAAATAACTGGTGCGATATCTTTATTATATTAATATATCAACACATTGAACATTTCGCGCCCTGTCGGCTGGGCGTTAGAATGCACCGACTGCACCTCTGCAGAAGGGTAGACCCCCAATGAGGCCACCTGTCTGCCGTGGGTGGCGACCCGGATGAGCTTAAGGATAGAGCCCAGGTGGATAGCAGTTCATGACATGCAATACTCCACTTTGGCCCTTCTTGGGCTAGACGGTGGGTCGGAGAGGCCCCCCCGATCAATCCGCTGGTCACGTCAAGCCTAGCACCTAATTGATTTTCCCAACCCTTTGCCTTATGGCAATCCCAACCCTTTTTTATCATATGGGTGCTAGAAGGCGGTGGCTGCGGGTTCTACATGTCCTGGGAATAACGTTAAACTCTAATCTGATGGTGAGGTTCAGTTTTGGAGGTTTGGGAATGTGGAGCACCCCTTCATCAACCATTGCTCCCTGGTCCACTCTGACCGGAGTGGTAGTACCTGTTTAGGGTCCATCTACGGTTAAATAGAAAAATGTATCTATAAAAAATTGTATTATTCATTAAGAATTGATTATTTCAAACTTTTCAAGCATTAAATGACCCACTGAGGTTGATATGCCGTAAAACAAACAACCAACCAAACTGGACATTTCATTAATTCAGTTAATCCTGATTTTTTTTTATTTTTTTATTTATCGGCGGGTGAATACGATGGTTGAATTTAGGTCCGTTAAGTTCGATTTAACCAGATTAACTATCACTTTCAAGACTTTCACATTTTGAAAACTGTCCATTAAAAATTTATAGATTTTAATCCCAGAAGAAAATTTAATTACATTATTGACCATTTTTAAAATTGGATTTTATTGATTTCACTAAGATAATAAGCCCGGATAAAAGTCGACTTTTGAAAAAAACATTTTTCTTTGAATAATTAATTTCCTCTACGATGTCAACTGAACTTTGACCTCTGATTAGAATAAAAGAAAATGTTCAATAACCGCCAGAAATGATTCGGATCATATGACCTTTAGGACCCCTTTTGCGATCTCGTTCTTAAGGACATTTCATTTATATCGTCAAATACAGTTGTTTGTTAACACGCATTTTAGAGGGGTTTTTTTTAAATAATAAAACTAACCCTAACCATTAAGTTAATTTCAAATAATGCGCAAATACAATTGTTATGGTAGTAATTTAGTCACTTAAAGTTCAAGATTACCAAAAATCATTCATAATTGGTTGGGTTTCTTGATATAATAGGTGGTGCTAGACGGCCTATTTATTATAGACTCGGCGGTAACCATGTGACCTATTCTTGGCCAATCACTTGCAGTACTCTGCTGCTGATATTGTTATTTATACGGCTGTTCTGGTCATACCTACTCTAACTACTTGAATCCTCGTGACAACGAAACATAGGATTATTTTCATTGGACCTTTGACACTACGTAGGATTCCATAACTCAGGACTTATTCACTTACCAAAGGATTCTATAGCTAGGACTTACTTTAAGTCCTTTTAACTGGCAAGGATGGCGGTCAGAAATTAAAATCAGGTTATGGCCCAGCACGCTTCCACTTATTAACAATAATAAGTATAAATCTAAATATTTTACGTAAAAGAGCATTAGGCTTATAGGTTCTAAAATTTGGAATTCTGGATTTTTCCAGAAAAAAGAAACAAAGAAATCATTAAAAGTTGCGTTGTCTATATATTATACGCATGTTTCTAAATTTGCGTCCGTTATCATCCCTGTACACCCTTTGTATTGTAAACATAGATTGTCTGATGTCGCTTAATCGCAGATTCTTAATTTGTCCATTTTTATTTCACCAATTTTAAAAATAAACATTCCAAATCGTCTGGTGTCGCTTAAATGCCCAAACGTAAAATTAAAATGAATTTGAAAAAAGGAAGTTACATGTTTGTTTTATTTCTAATATTGAAATTGTGAATTACGGAAAACATTTGTATAATTTTGATCTTATGTTGTCTCGGCCTCCTGCTTTAATTTAAGCAATGTTTTAGCGAGCCAGCGTCAGATGAATTCCGGCCCAACTTAGATATTTTCCGAATTGTGATTTTGTGCTTCAGAAAATTGATTCATATTGAGATTGCACAGTATTTACCAGAAAAGTTGATATCCTTTGAGATGACAGTATTTACCAGAAAGTTGATATCCTTTGAGATGCACAGTATTTACCAGAAAAGTTAATATCATTGAATGCATAAGTATTTACCAGAAAGATTATATCATTGAGATGCACAGTATTTACCAGAAAGTTGATATCATTTGAGATGCACAGTATTACCAGAAAAGTTGATATCATTTGAGATGCACAGTATTTACCAGAAAGTTGATATCATTGGAGATGCACAGTATTTACAGAAAAGTTGATATCATTTTGAGATTGCACAGTATTTACCAGAAAAATTAATATCATTTGAGATGCACAGTATTTACCAGAAAAGTGATATCATTTGAGATGCCACAGTATTTACAGAAAAGTTTATGTTCATTTGAGATGCACGAGTATTTACCAGAAAAGTTGTACATTTGAGATGCACAGTATTTACCAGAAAGTGATATCATTTGAGCTGCCACAGTATTTACCAGAAAAATTGATATCGTTTGAGATGTACTGTGTCATTGGCTGAGTTGGCGGGAACCAGTATCGAACCAGCAACCTTACGATTTCTTGGCGAGTGCTCTACCGACTAAGCCATACGAGCTCTAAGAATAAGAAAAAGGAAAGAATAAAGAAAATACCCGGATTGATGATTTTTAAAAAAGATATTACGTTAATAACAAATAACTGACATCTACTCAGAGAGTTGTTTAATTCATTTAATTTTGTTCCTTTGTTTTGTTTTTTTTTGTTTTCTTTTTGTTTTGTTTTTTCTTATTTTTTCTTAATTTATTATTGTCCTCATCGTTTTACGTCATCCATTTCTTTTCAATATTTCCGTGCCTGTGTTTGGCAGCCAATTGAATGATCAACGCCATTTTTTCTTGTCTAAGATTCGTAGATTTCTTTTCCGAAGTGTACTGCGTTAAATACCCGTATATTAAACACACACACACGCACAATACACACAAATACACACGCACAACACACACACACACACACACATATATATTATATATTGTTAATATATATAAATGTATGAGTATATAATTCTCTTTACGCGTAGACTTGTATATGTGTGATATAAAATATATATATATTATAATATAAGTTATCTATTTGCAATGTATATATATGCATATAATAAGTATTATGCATGTGTGTCATATTGTTATATTATACGTCCGACATGTATCGTATATATATTTATGCATATATATATATGTAGTATATATTTTAATATATATATATATGTCTTACATGTATACATGTATATGTGTATATGTATTTGATACTATGTAATATATATATATATATTATTATATTATATTATATAATATTATTAATGTATATATTTGTATGTATGTATGTATGTATGTTCTTATTATCATATATTTCAGTTTGTGTTGGCGGCCATATTGTAGTTACATCAGTGCCATTGTTATTTTATTTCGCCATTTTCTCTACCGAAGTAATTAATAACTACCCGTATATTAAAATTTCTTGTTATTCCATTTGGTTCTCACTACATGTCTCCTCTTCCATTTCTCATTTTATTAATATATCACTTAAAGGTCACCTTTCGGTGGCCATTAGGTTGTACGATATCGAATCTCATCCTATTCATAGAATTCTGATATTCACACACAGCAATATATATTATAAATATATTATATATATAATATTATTATATATATAATATATAATATATATATATTATGATAATTTGCCTCTACTTCGTATGAGCACTTGTTATAATCGCTGACTTAACTCCTGATGTTGCACTCCCACGGTCGTGCATATTCACCGGTAAGCACCTTTCTTATCCCTGCCTATCTGTATTATATATATAAAATATATATATATATATATACTATACAGCTATAATAGTTAGTAATAATATAATGTGTGTGTGTGTGTGTGTGTGTGTGTGTGTGTGGAGAGAATGTAGACAAATACGAGATGTTGCGGTGGTTGAGTTGTGTCGATGGTTTGCGATCTTCGGTGTATATTGAACCTTCTTCAGTGCAATATGAAAGAAGTAAAGGAAAAATAATTCTCCCATATAATGTTATATAACATACATCTATATATAATATGTATATATGTGTTTGTTTGTTTATGTAGTATGATATGTATTATATTAATATATATGCATACTACACGATCTCTCATTATCTCCCCCTCTCTCTCTCTCTCTTTCTATATATATATATATATATACTATATTATATATATATTTATATATGTATTAATATATATATATACGAGTGTTTATATGTGCATGCATACATATGTTATATATATATATATTTAAATGTAAAACATATATAAATATAACTATATGTGTGTGTACATATATAAGTATTTATATCTATGTACATATATGCATATATACGTATATATAAAATTAGCTTATCTGTTGCACAAGGCCAGAGTAAGGGGCCTTGTGAGAATCGAACTCACATTGCTAACGATACACCACATGGCTCATGAATACATTACATCATCAAAATGTCTATCGCCACTTAGATGAGCAATTCAGAGAAAATACAAAAAAAGGAATTCTCGTAAAATAATAATAATAATATATATATATATATATATATATATATATATATATATATATATAATGTCGGAATCGTGTTTTTGTTTCTAATTTTCTCTGAAATGTTCATATCAGTGTAATAGATAATATATATACATATATACATATATATATATATATATATATGTGTGTGTGTGTGTGTGTGGTATGTATAGGTACATATACACATATATATGTATATATGTACATATATGCATATATATATATGAAGAAGGTGATATATATATATATATATATATATATATATATATATATATATATATATATATGCAGCGGTGATATATATATATATATATATATATATATATATATATTATATATATATATATATATATATAAAAATTGTATTTTCCCGTAATTTTCTCTGAATTGGTCATCTCAGTGCAATAGACTTTATATATATATATATATATATATATATATATATATATATATATATATATATATTGTGTGTGTGTGTTATGTGTGTGTGTGTGTGTGTGTGTGTGTCTGTGTGTGTCTGTGTATGTGTGTGGTAAAAGAATTGTATTTTTTCTCTATAATTTTATCCGAATTGTTCATCTCACTGCAATGGACTTTTTGGGATGATGTAATATAAGTAGAAATTTATGTAATGATAGATAAATGAAACATCATAATTATTCAGCGGTGAATTTTGGAATGTTTCAGTGACGCAACTAATTTTAAAAACTTCGCCAAATAAAACGTCATAATTCATCTTTGATATCAAAGAAAGTATAAAAACATATACAAGAAAATAAAGAACATATTTTCAACTACAATGTAATTGCAAAATTAATTAAACGAACAAAAATATGCACCCCTGGGCGTAAGTATTTTAGTTTCAAATACTTAAAATAATTTATTTAAAACAAGAATTTAGTTTTAGTCCTAATAAAATAAATATCAATGAAACCGAATTATCTACTTACATATATATAAACAATACTATCCTACAAAAATCATTACAACATCTTTGGTGAATGTTTAATTTTTAGAATCATCTTCTGGGTCATTCCATGTCAAAACACCGGAAAAATTTGAAATCTGCACCCACCGACACCGAATTACTTGATTAATTAAAGAAAAAAATATTATGAAAATTGAAGAGGACCCATTTTCGATAGACTGACCGTAAGCTACATAGGTGAAAAGTTGTTGATTTTGGAGTCATGCATTTGGGTGGCAAAATAAAATTTTCTGTGACGTATAGGGTTAAAATAGTTGGATATTTGGATTCTACAGTCATTATTTGCCTTACATACCAAATTTCAGAAATATTGAATGTATGAAAGTATTTTTTAAAAATTAAAAAAAACACTGAGATTTTGCGACACCGCACAGCCTCAATTTTGAGGCAAAACAGCAAAATTATATCCCCCCTCTCTAAAATCGGAACTGTAAGGTTTAAGACAAAATAATTTGGCACACTTTCCTAACTCATGAAGGGGAACATTTGTCCCAAATTTCAAGTAATTCGGTGTCGGTGGGTGTAACACCCCGGTGAATTGACATGGAATGACCCTTCTACAAATTCTATTTCAGGATTTCCAATAATATAATTTCCGGACAATTCTGTAATTTTCTAGTCTTACAATTTTGGGGTGCTCTGGTAGATAAAGGATTAAGGGAACAAACTTCTTACAACAAGAAAACTCTATTGAAAATGTAACCCACCGGCTTTAAACAGAACATATATCGATGTATATTTTTTTTTCTTTTACAAGATAATAGCCCATAAAAATATCAAAATAAATTGGTATCACAGGTTTGAATTTGAAGATTGCCAAGATATGTCAGGTACAATCTTTGTCGACTTAATCACAAAGATGTAAGATTAAATATCTCTTTACTTATATTGGTACTAAGAAATATCCGGTGGTTAGGGTTAATACTAAGGCAGATTAAGTGACGTTAAGAGCTGGATTAAGTAGAATTATCAGATTTTAACAGGAATTAGCAATAAGATAGATAACAGATTTAATAAGAAAATGAAGTCTCTTTAATCGGAACACAGATACATCAGCACATAAACACAATTCGATATTATTTATACTAGCAACACCAAGGGACACCAAGGAACAACCAAAGGATCATACTCACCACTAAGGGACACCAAGGAACAACCAAAGGATCATACTCAACACTAAGGACACCAAGGAACAACCAAAGGATCATACCCAACTCTAATGGACACCAAGGAACAACCAAAGGATCATACTCACCACTAAGGGACACCAAGGAACAACCAAAAGATCATACCCAACACCAAGGGACACCAAGGAACAACCAAAGGATCATACTCAACACCGAGGACACCAAGGAACAACCAAAGGATTCTACCCAACACTAAGAGACATCATGGAACAACCAAAGGATCATACTCAACACTAATACACCAAGGAACAACCAAAGGATCATGCTCAACACTAAGGGACACCAAGGAACCCAAAGGATCATACCCAACTCTAATGGACACCAAGGAACAAACCAAAGGATCATACTCAATACTAAGGGACACCAAGGAATAACCAAATGATCATGCTCAACACTAAGGGACACCAAAGAACAACCAAAGGATCATACCCAACTCTAATGGACACCAAGGAACAACCAAAGGATCATACTCAACACTGAGGGACACCAAGGAACAACCAAAGGATCATACCCAACTCTAATGGACACCAAGGAACAACCAAAGGATCATACTCAACACCGAGGGACACCAAGGAACAACCAAAGTTGTCTTCACTGAGGATCGCGCTCTGCTTAACATAAGGGATCTCCACTGGACAGTGGTCTTACTTAAACCCTAAGGATGGCCACAAAAATCGTAACAACAATCTTTATCAACGTAATCACAAAGATGGAAGACTAAGTATCTGTTTACTTATATTGGTACTAAGAAAAATCCGGCAGGTATGGTTAATACTAAAACGATTGAGTGATATTAAGATCTGGATTAAGTAGAATTATCAGATTCTAGCAGGAATTAGCAATATGATAGTTAACAGATTTAATACGAAAAGTGAAGTCTCTTTAATCTGAACCCAGACACATCAGAACATTAACACAATTTAATATTATTCATACTAGCAATAATATTCGCCCTCCAGGCGTAAGCATTTAATTTTCAATGTAATGAAATATATCAAATTAGAAAGGGCAACGAAATTAAATAAGAACGCATATAAAATATTACATTTATTTTAACTATATCTTATTAGGTTTTTATATAAAATCATTCATAAGATGGATGTTAATAGATTGGAGAATAAAAAAATAATATTAGAAATCAATAACACCAAGTAATTATTTTTTGAATTCGAGTTCAAATCCTGGACGAAGCCACAGTACACATACCGCTAATATACTTGGGAAAGGCATGAATTCAACTCTTCTCCCCCAGCTCTGGATAAATAGTAGGGCAGACTAGGAACTTTAATCTTCGTTAGGCAACTAGTCTAGGAGAAGGAAAACTCTGAATTCAAACCTCTTAAATTCCCGCTTGGGGTGGTCACAACTATAATAGGCTCAGTCTTACTTGGTGATCAATTTAAACTAAAAAAAAAGAATTATAAATGCAATTTAATATTATTAATACTAGCAAGAATATTCGCCCTTCAGACGTAAGTATTTAAGTTTTAATGTAATGAAATATATCAAATTAGAAAGGACAACGAAATTAAATAAGAACGCATATAAGAAGATTACATTTATTATAATCATACTTTATTTGATTTCAATATAAAATTATTCATAGGATTCATTCATTGTTATTAATCACTAATATTATTATATTGTTTTCGATCTCTAGTATCATCATTTTATCCTCCAAAGTATCAAAATACGTTGTTGAATAGAATGATAATATAGATTAATAAAGCAAAAAGTAAAGTCGTCGGGGTGGTATCATCCAAATATCGAGGGTGTCTATCCCCTTTTCATTCGCGTTTAGACCAAGGAGATTGTGTGACGTCTGAGGTGGATCGCCATACCTACCATCATGTCCTTACTTGACCACACAGTTCCCTGTGCTACTCATATACTGAGTTGGCCGGTATCGAACCCGGAACCTTGTGATTCCTAGTCAGATGCTCTACTGAGCTAAACCTAAACCCGGTTTTGTTAAAACCAGTATGCAAATTAACCACACCATATATTGTGTAAATGTTTATTTCTTAGTGATATATAAGACACATAGCAGGAACCTTAAACGTACTATTAACATGTTTTGGTTCTTTTGAGGGAGGCAAATCTAATTCAGATTTTCATAGAGACATCGTTTATAAATCAGATTTATTTTTCTATGCATTAATAATTTTGACAATAAATTGAATACTCATTGATAAACTTACGCAATTTCTGGATGTATTGTGACTTAAGCAGTAACGTAGTTTCGGTTACAGACAAACACCGAATCTCCATTATAATAAGATATTTTTATCCTTTTTTTATGCCACGGTGTATAGTTAATAAATTGAGGAAGCACTCAGTAATCAGCATTTAGTAGTTAGCTCCCTTTAGAAATCTAGAAAGAAGCTCAGAATTCAAAATAGCTGTACTCCGTCTCTCTGAATTTTATATTACAATATTCTATTACATCAAAACTTAAATATTTGATAGTAAAGATAAAATTAAATAGAAAAATCGCTGCTTTCATATTCTGTCTTTGAAATAAATAGTCATTTTAATGGAGCTTCGAAAAGGGACGTCCCTCTTCTCTAAATGTCAAACGTTTAACTTAGTTACCTCCCTTTGCAAATTCTGGCTACCATACGATTTACTTAAAGTTTTATTGGCAAACGAAATAGTTTTATGTCAGCGAGTAATAAATCAAATAATATTTGCCAAACAGAATTTAAAAGCTTTTTCGGCGATTAACCTGAAAGTTTGCTTGAGATCGAGCCAAAAATGGCCGACCTTTAGTGGTATGAACGGACATTTGGGTAATGGTAAATACCAGCAGTACTTACCGCCTGGCATAAATATACATAAATATACAGTAGTAGAAGCGGCTACCCGGCGTCACCTGCGTAGAAGGGATTTTTTTTTAAGTTACTCTTGCAGACCCATTATTACTGAATCGCAACTTGGATCCTCGTTGGATGCCCCATAAAAATCCCCACGAAGAAAGATCTTTTTTTATACTGGTGGTAGAGAGCGTATATATATATATATATATATATATATATATATATATATATATATATATATATATATATTAGGGATGTGCAAAACGCGGGCTTTTACTACGCACGAAGATTGTTAAAAAATATTTTAAAACGTCAATAAAAAATGGAAAATTAACTTTTTAATGTTTTATTTTACGTTTAATATAAAGAACGATTCCAATTTTATGTGTTTTTATAACAGAAAAAACAGATTTCTCTTACATAAAACCTAAATTTTTGCATTTAAAAGTAAATTCCCGTAAGATACCGCTATTTCTTAATCTTTGTTGACAAAATTATCGCATCTTGACGTGTGCACTATTTTTTGTATGGAGAATTATACGTAATATTATACGTAATAAGTTCCGTGGTGGCTCCCGATAACGACAAGAAGTTTCCCGTGTCCGAAAAGAAGGTTCCCGAGTCCGAAAAGACGGTTCCCGAGTCCGACAAGAAATACCTGAAGAAGGCCGGAGGGCATATCGACCGAAACGTTGTACAAATAACAATGAAGATGGGGGCAATAGTCCGAATAACGCAGATAATACTAATCATCAAACCTCATCTCAAACATTCAGGGAAATAAAAACGTTTTTGGCATGAAATAACCCAAGGGTTGACATGCCTTAAAATCATACTGGTTTTTTCATAAGGATTTTCATACCGTAAGAATCCAACCAATTAACCAACCAACAAACAAGAATGAATAAAATAAAGAAATCGGCATAAAATAACCTAAAGATTGACATACCGTTTAATATGAGTTTAAAAAATGAAATATTTTTTAATTAAATAACATACAAAAATGAATAAAACAAAAATGTTTTCTGCATGAAATAACCCAAGGGTTGACATGCCGTTAAATCCAACCAACCAACCAATCTATGGGTTAAATAGATAAAAAGTAAGCTTTAAAAATGTGTTTAAACATGAAATATTTAAATCTAATAACCTACAAAAATTAATAGAACGAAAATGTTTTCGACATGAAGTAACCCAAGGGTTGACATCCCTTAAAATTCAACAACCCAATCAATCAATCAAAGGGTTGAATAGATAAAAAAAATGAGTTTTAATAATGTGTTTAAAAATTAAATTTTTAACAAAAATGAATAAAACAAAAATATTTGCGGCAAAAAATAACCCAAGGTAAAAGCCAACCAACAAACCAACCCTTTTTTGGGTTAAATATATTTTAAAAATGAGTTTTTTAAATGTGTTTAATAATAATAATAATAATAATAATAATAATAATAATAATAATAATTCAGACAGATAGATCAAAGAGTAGGAAATTAATGACGATGCACAAGGCTCTACACCCTAGAGATGATAAAGATAGGTTATATGTATCAAGAAAAGTAGGTGGAATAGGGCTTGCCAACATAGAGGATTGTGTAAAGGCCACAATCCAACAACTCTAAGAGTACACAAAAAAGTGCAAAGAAAGATTACATATAGCAGCCAACATCAGCAGATGTAATGTATGGACCAACAGAAAAACAACAAAAACTAGAAAACAAAGATGGGAAGAAAAACAATTATATGAGCACTTCAAACGACAAATCGGAGAGGTTGCATATAAAAAGACCTGGACATTGTTAAGAAGAGGTAACCTCAAGAGAGAAACTGAATCACTAATAATTGCTGCACAAAATAATGCCATAAGAACAAATTATATCAAAGCAAATATTGATAAGACGCAACAAAACAGTAAATGTAGACTGCGCGATGATAGAGATGAGACTAATGAGTTTTTGAAATGTGTTTAAAAAAAAAAAACGTTTTCGGTATTAAATAACCCAAGGTTTGACGTGCCGTTAAACCCAACCAACCAAACCAGGGGTTAAATAGAGTTTTTTTATAAAGAGCTTTAAAATATGTTTAAACAAGAAATATTTTAATTCAATAGCCTACAAAAATGAAGAAAACAAAAACGTTTTCGGCATAAAATAACCCAAGCGGGGACATGCCTTAAAATCCAACCAACCAACCAGCAAGAAATGTTCCATTAATGTTTCTATGAGCCCCAATGCTGGTTTAATCAAACCAATGGCTGAAATCATAAACAAGACTAAATTCAAATTAATGAGGCCTGCTACCCAACTAGATATTAGTGTAAACAAGCCGCCATGCGTTCAAAATGGCCGCAGCTGAACCACAGGTTGTTAATGTCGATGTCTTCGACGCAGCACGGAAGATTGCTTTTGTTTTATTATTCTTAAACAGCAATAAATAAGTGGAAAGTTTTACCGACCAATTAGCCTCAATACACAGTGTGGCGTTTTCCGAGAAAAGAAGACAGCCATTTTGTTTATTAAAGAAAATGCACACTGAGACAGACTTGTTCCGCTTAGCGTCGATTACACATTTTTTTGTTTGTTTGTTTAGTTGATTAATATTTCTTGAGGGGATGATTTTTACAGACGGTAGACATGGAACAAACAAAAAATTAAAGAATAAAATAGTTATAACTTTAAAAAGATAATCTAACGTCAAAACAAAAAAAAGGAGAAAAGAAAAAGTAGTTCTATTTTAAAAGTTGTTTTGAAATTTAAGGTTCTGCGCAAGAGACATTTAAAATAAAATTTTGTAATTGGAAAAAAATAAAAAAGCACAGGGATGAATCAAATGACTTAAGCGACCTTTTGAAAAAAACGAGCAAGTGGGCACACAGTAAAGAAAAGAAAAAGAAAAGAGAAAGAAAGAAATATTGAAGAAGACAAAAGAAAGAACAGAAGAAATGGAAAAAAGAAAAATGAAGGAAAAATAAAAAATGAAGGAAAGAGGACAAAAGAAAGAAAAAAAGAAAAAGAAAAAAGAAAAATGAAGTAAAAAGAAAGAATGAAGGAACGAAGATGAAAGAAAGAAAAGAAGAAAAAGAAAAATGAATGAAAGAAGACGAAAGAAATCAAAGAAGAAAAGGAAGAAAAAAAGTGAAGGAAAAATAAAAATGAAGGAAAGAAGACAAAAGAAAGAAAAGGAAAAAGAAAAAGAAAATGATGAAACAAGAAAAATGAATGAAAGGTGAAAAAAGAAAGAAAAGAAGAAGAAGAAAAAAGAAAAAGGAAGGAAAAAGGAAAAAATTAAGGAACGAAGAGGAAAGTAAGAAAAGAAGAAAAGGAAAAAAAGAAATATATGTTCTAATTTATATGCACTAATTTATATGTACTTATTTTATATGTACTAATATATATATATATATATATATATATATATATATATATTGATATATGTACTAATATATGTGTACCTATTTTATTCACAATAGATGAGTATGTATATCATCATCATCATCATCATCATCATGTCGCGCTATTTGCACGGATATCCATGACAATCTCTCTCCAGCCGTCCGTATCACTCATTGTTCTTGGGAGGTCTTCTACGCAGCATCCAGTATCCGCACAGAGCTGGTCAATTTACGTATTTGCTAGTCGGCACACACTGGCGTGCCCATATGCTGGCTTCCACCCGAGGATGTCGCTTATGAGTCCGCCCCTGCTTCTCCAGCAGTGTCCTGCGTGTCTTGTCCTTCTTACTCGGATGGTTTAGATGATATGGGGCAGGTGGCCGTACAGCTGTTTTCTCGCGGGGTGTTGTTTCCACGTCTTGTTCAGGATTCCACGCAGCATTCTTGTGTAGCTTCCATCTGGTTTATTCTCTAGTCGCTTCGTTAGGGTCCAGGTGGTGCAGCCGTACAGCAGCACGACAACGGCTTGGAAAAATTGTCTTTTTAACTTGTCTGTGAGTTTGGATTTCCATATGACTGTGGGAAAAAGATAAAATGAAAGAAAGAAGACGAAGTAAAGAAAGGGAGAAAAAGAAAAATCAAAGTGAAGGAAAAAGAAAAAATGAAGGACAGAATACGAATGAAAGAAAAGAAGAAAAATCAAATTCAAAACGAAGGAAAATGAAAAAATGAAGGACAGCATACGAAAGAAAGAAAAGAAGAAAAAGAAAAAAGAAAGATTTAGGAAAAAGAAAAATTAAGGAAAAAAGACAAAAGAAAGAAAAGAAGAAAAAGAAAAAAGAAAGATTTAGGAAAAAGAAAAATTAAGGAAAAAAGACAAAAGAAAGAAAAGAAGAAAAAGAAAAAGTGAAGGAAAAAAGACAAAATAAAGAAAAAAAGAAAAAGAAAAAAGAAAAAATGAAGAAAAAAGAAAAATGAAGGAAAAAGAATAAGTGAAGGAAAAAAGACAAAATAAAGAAAAGAAGAAAAAGAAAAAACAAAAATGAAGGAAAAACAAAAATGAAGGAAAGAAGAGGAAATAAAGAAAAGAAGAAAAAGAAAAAAAGAAAAATGAAGGAAAAAGAAAAATGAAAGAAATGAGACGAAAGTAAGAAAAGAAGAAAAGGAAATTCATATGTACTAATTTATATGTATTAATATATATGTACTAATATATATGTCCGTATTTAATCACAACAGACGAGTGTGTACATAAGCGAGTATATATTTGTGGCCATTCACTTTATATCTTAATGACTTGGCTTATTCATATAATGCTCATTGTATGATTATATTCACTACGAGGAAGTTAGAGAATCTATTCAATCTAGAGGATTGTCCAGGCTTATAGATCAGTATTTGAATATACATGGGAATATTAACATATGTAATAAGCACGTTGGCTCGAAAATGGCCGTCACTGTTGTATAATGACTTAGAATTTTCATCTGATTAGCCGGTGAATAAATGAACAATATGGAGTTGCATTAAATAATTTCGCGCATATATATATATATATATATATATATATATATATATATATATATATACTAGCAAATATATGCACCCTCCGGGTGCAAGTATTTAAGTTTTAATGTAATGAAATATCGTATTAAATTAGAAACGCTAATGAAACATGCAGATAAAAAGATTTGAAACAAAGGGGAGTATAATCGAAAAATAGAACAACTGAAATTTACTCTTCCATCACTCTCGTCTTTCATTGTTATTTTTTCTAATTTAAGTATTTAGTTAAAAGAGGAAGTAAAGAATAAAATGACATTTATTTTTTCTTGTTAATGGATTTCATTTAAGATTAATTGAAGAGATTTTTTATTATATTAATTAAAATAAAGCCAAAACAGCTAGAAACCAATAATACTAAGCATATATTTATTTAAATTACATTTTTAATATCAATATGCAAATTAGCCTTCCCGTTCACTTTGTAAACTGCTATTTTGTTGTATATATAAATACAATTGCATGATATTAGTATGTAGATTTAGTTAACACCATAAATAATGAAAAAAAATTTCATTAATAATTGAGGTTAAAATAAGGATAAATTTATGGTGAATTTGACGTCAATTACTAAGGGAATTGTGACTTGAGTAGTGATTTAGTTTCGGTTACAGACAGAAAAACACAAATCTTCATTATAATAAGATATGTATGTGTGTGTGTGTGTAAAATGAAAATGTAAGTGAATCCGACGGTATGTTGAAAAGTAAATAAAGGAAAGAAAATATAGAATGGATAAAATAGGATTATTTCAATTAATTTAACTTACACGTGTTTCGGTCAGGAGTTTATCAATGTGTACATTATTCTATCTTTTAAATAACAAAATGAAATGAAATAATGATAATAGAAAAAAATGTAGAAATGTTCAGCATATCAAAGAAACATCGACCTTCCTCAGAGTAAATCCTTATTTTTTAAAATAAAATTCGTTGGAATATATATATATATATATATATATATATATATATATATATATATATAATATATATATATATATAAGGTGTGTCAAAAAGTATCGAGATTTTTGTACTTTTTGACACATCTTGTTTTCTGAAAAAAAATAACGATCCATTCATTTTTTTTTTCAGAATACAAGGTGTGTCAAAAAAGTTATATATATATATATATATATATATATATATATAAAGTCGTTGGGGTGGCCTAGAATCGGTATCAGCCAATCAGCGAGATAGCCTATCCCCTTTTCACTAGCGCTAGACCAAGTAGTTTATCTAAGAGTCTGAGGTGGAGCGCCACACCTACCATCAACTTCTTACTTTACCGCACATATCCCTGTGCTACTCATACGCTGAGTTGGCGAGGGCCGCTATCGAACTAGGAACCTTGTGGTTTCTAGCCGAACGCTCTACCGACTGAGCTAACACGGCCCCTTTGTCGTTCGTAAATAACATAGAGCCTTGCTTATGCTAATACGATGAACGTCAATAAAACTCGCTTCCAAATAGCTCTACGGGGTTTGAGTGCATATATTACAACCATTCACAGACACCGTGTTTCGACGTATCACGTCTCCTCTGTGTGACTAGAATTAGAAACTACTTCTAGCCAGGAGAGAAACCCGACTGATTTTTCATCAGTCCGATTCCTTAACACCTGCTAGTAAGAAGCAGAATTTTAACTGACAAATATCATACCTAGGTATATATGTTATGGTCACTTAGTATTTTAATATTTCGCGTCGGTGTATTAACGAATCTTCATCAGAATTTTAATGATAAAGCCTTGTTAATACACTGAGGCGAAATATTAATTGGATGAAGTTGATTGTGTTTTATCCGCTTTATTCCTCAACCTTTGATTATATATATATATATATATATATATATATATATATATATATATATATATATAATCATGTATGTTATGATCTTGTGAACGTTGTTTGCTTGGTCTTTTGAGGCATTGGAAAAAAGAACAAAAACAAGAAAAACAGAACAAAAATCAGAATTTTCATATATTCAAACGTTGCTCTGTTCCTGGTTTAATCTATTCCGATATTTCGGGTGAACATCCACCCTTTTTCAAGGTATGTCAGACGGTTAATTAATCTTCTACCCACGCACTTCCATATAATATATATAAATATATATATATATATATATACATACATATATATATACATACATACATACATATATATATATATATATATATACGTCATCCATAGAAACGTGTTTCGAAGTTTACTTCTCATCAGTGCGGCTAGACTTTTTAACAGCTACCTCTAGCCAAGTTCCTTACCCTTAGGTCATTAGCGGCTGTCAGTCTGGTGTGAATAAATTAATTGATACATACTTACAGGAGTATGTTTTTACAATCAACAGAGAACTTAAGTCTGTACAGAGCGACAGGCGAGTAACAAAGGAAAAATAAATAAAGGAAAGTAGATGTTGAATGGATAAAACAGATTTACTAACACGTGTTTCGGCCAGGAGTTTGTTCATGTACACATGTATTCTATTTATTATTATCTTAAATATAAAATAAAATAATAATAGAAAATTAAAAAAATATTTTAGCATACGAAGAATAATGGCTTTCATAAAAGTAAAATGTTTGATATTTGAAGTTAAAGCGGTCAAAATTCTAAGAATTTTTAAGTGTTCGAAAAAAATTTTTTTTTAATTATTTGAAATATATATATATATATATTATATATATATATATATATATATATATATATTATCATTAATATTATTATTACTAGCAAAATAAAAAAACACCCTCCGGGCGATGGAAAAATATATTTTTGAAACATATGGCCTGAGGGGTGGGAGTTAAAAATTGCTAACTCAAATTTTAGGTGTATATAGCATAAGAATATTGTGTAAGCTGTGACGTAGAGCTATGACGTAGTTTTTGTTACAGACAGAAATACAGACAATCTCCATTATTAATAGGTTGTTGTCATTACTAGTACAAAATAAAAAACGCCCTCGGGCGATGTAAAAATAGATTTTTGAAACATATTGCCTGAAGGGTGGGTGTTAAAAATTGCTAACTCAAATTTTAGGTGTATATAGCATAAGAATATTGTGTAAGCTGTGACGTAGAGCTATGACGTAGTTTTTGTTACAGACAGAAATACAGACAATCTCCATTATTAATAGATTGTTGTCATTACTAGTACAAAATAAAAAAACGCCCTCGGGCGATGTAAAAATAGATTTTTGAATCATATTGCCTGAGGGATGGGAGTTAAAAATTCAATGTCAGCGAGTTTGTACCCTAAGTAAGTAAAATCATCAAATTCATTAAAGGATTAAAAATATAACAATTTGAAATGTAAACTTTAAATATGTATTAAAATAAAACAAACTATATATAGATATATAATACCAGTCATGAATTTATTAAAACTTGTTTTTAAAAACAATGAGGACTGTCTAATGTTGCATGTTCAAATTCTGAGTGTATTTATTCTATGTTATGACGATTTTGGGTAATGTGACGTTGTTTTTGTTACAGACAAAAACCGGAAGCGAATCTCTATTATTATTATTATTATTATTATTATTATTATTATTATTATTATTATTTAAACACCGAAAGTAAGAAGTTAAATGTAGGGCTTCAGGTAGTTTCACACCTCAAGTAAACTAACTACTTCGTTTTATAGAGAGTAGCCATAATGAAGCATTGACGCGGGAAAATTTCCCCGCCATTGGAGCTGGACTAGTGGCTGCAATCGGGAGAAGTGCGTTCCGTAATTATAGCATTCGACTGACAGACGTATTGCCGTATGCGACGCCATTGCAACGAGACCATCCAAGTATCTAACGGCGGGAAATCAAACTGCCAGATGTATGATGTATGGGAGATATTACCAAGGTGGGTGAGTAATGATTAGGGTCAAGATTGAGGGATCGAGTAGGGTGCACGGTAGGACTGAATGTTCCCAACCACGAACCAACTCATCCTCAACGTTAGGGACTTGCTTAACTTTGCTATCCGTACGTTACGTGAGAGACGAGTGAAGCCGGTTTCAGTGTTTATGTGATTAGTGATTGTTGCTGTAACATCGCGAGGAGGGCAACTATTTACAGGGATCAGGATGTTGATAATAAATTATAGGAAGAGACTAATCATAAATTATAGGAATCATCATTAGAGAATGATTTTTAAAGTAATAATAATAATAATAATAATAATAATAATAATAATAATAATAATAATAATAATAATAATAATCTGTTAATAATGGAAATTAGCTTCCGGTTTTTGTCTGTAACAAAAATTACGTCACTGCTTACGTCACATTACCCAAAATCGTCATAACATAGAATAAATACACTCAAAATTTGAACATGCAACATTAGACAGTCCTCATTGTTTTTTAAAACAAGTTTTAAAAAATACATGACTGGTATTATATGTCTATATATAGTCATCGAGGCGGCCTAAAGTCGGTATCAATCAGTCAGCGAGGGAGTCTATCCCCTTTTCAATAGCGCTAGACCACGGATATTGTTTTAGCATCTGAGGTGGAGCGCCACATCTACCATCAGCTCCTTTTGTTTTATTTTAATACATATTTAAAGTTTACATTTCAAATTGTTTTATTTTCTAATCCTTCAATGAATTTGATGATTTTTACTTACTTAGGGTACAAACTCGCTGACATTGAATTTTTAACTCCCACCCTCTCAGGCAATGTCTTTCAAAAATTAATTTTTACGACACCCGGAGGGTGTTTTCTGTTGCTAATAATAATAATAATAATAATAATAATAAGAAGAAGAAGAAGAAGAAGAAGAAGAAGAAGAAGAAGAAGAAGAAGAAGAAAGAAAGAACTTGTCAACTGGTGGATTTTGCAGTTCCAGTAGATCACTGGGTGAAGTTGAAGGAAAATAAAAAAAATGGACAAATACCTTGCCAGAGAACTGAAAAAGTTATGGAATATGAAAGTCAAAGTAATACCAATTGTAGTTGGTGCACTTGGACCGGTCCCAAAAGGATTGGAAAAAGGATTGGAAAATCTTTATATCAGAGGAAAAATTGAGCCCATCCAGAATATTGCACTGCTGCAATCTGCCAGAATACTCAGAAGAGTCCTGGAGACCTGAGGAGACTTGCTGTCACTCAGACTCCAGTGAAAGGCCATCAGCTAACGCTTATGTGAAAACTCAAAAGGAATTAATACCTGGGCTTTCCCCATTATAAGATACTCTGGGCCATTCTTAAAATGGACAAAAAAACTCGGACAGATTCACCAAAGGACTCGAAAACTAATGACCATGCACAAGGCTCTACACCCTAGAGACGACAGAGATAGACTATATGTATCAAGAAAGGAAGGGGGAAGAGGTCTTGCCAACATAGTGGAATGCGTAGAAACCACAATCCAACAACTCGAAAACTACACAAAAAAGAGCAAAGACGGATTACTTATGACAGCCAACAATATAGATAGTAGATATGACATAGGGACAAACAGAAAAACAACAAAAAACTAAAAAACAAAAATGGGAAGAAAAACAATTATATGGACACTTCAAACGACAAGTCGGAGAGGTTGCACATGAAAAAATCTGGTTAAGAAAAGGAAACCTCAAAAGAGAAACGGAATCACTAATAATTGCTGCACAGAATAATGCCATAAGGACAAACTATATCAAAGCAAAAGTTGATAGGATCCAACAAAATAGTAAATGTAGACTATGCGGTGACAGAGATGAGACTGTATCATCTTTATATTTTTCTGTATGACATGTCCTTTTCATTCTAAAAGTGGAATGATCCATTATTTAGCTGAAGCAACACCAGATAAACATTTTTGCTGATTATTTTGTAATTATAAAAGATGGGGTGAATAGTCGAAAGGAAACAGAGAACTAGAGGAAAGGTTTTTTTAAGACATACACCACGACGCAGGCTAGAATTAGACTATCAAAAATAGAACGACCATTCTTTACTGTCTTTCTTCCTCTATATGTTGACAGCTGACAGGCTCTCTCTCTCTCTCTCTCTCTCTCTCTCTCTCTCTCTCTCTCTCTCTCTCTCTCTCTCTCTCTCTCTCTCTCTCTCTCTCTGTGACGACTACTGCTAGAATTTGTCACAGCCAAAAATAAACATTTGTTGACAAAAAGTGCAGGCTTGTTTTTAATCGAGACGGGTTGCAACGGAGGAGTTGAAGGGGCGTTTAGCGCAAAGGAAACGAGCCCACACATAAGAAGACAAAAGACACATAACGTAACAAGTAGAACATCTTTACTAATAAAAACTTATTAGTTTTCTGAGTTATGAGTTGTCACACGGTCGATTATTTTTTGCTTTGGGTTGAGAACTTAAATTTGAGGTACAAGTAAACTTCAGATACGGTTATATTAATTTTTCAATGTATCACCATGTAATAGTAAAATCTAAACTGCACTTCCTTACAAAAATGATAGGCTACGCCTATCCTTTATACAACAACATTAGTATGTCACGATTTCATGATTTCCATTCTTATAACTTTATTCACAACTGACTGTCTCGTTTGTTCAAATTGGACTTTGATGAGAGAACATTATAACAAATAAAGAAAACCATAGTCAGAAAACAATAATAATAATAATAATAATAATAATAATAATAATAATAATAATAATAATAATAATTAGAGGAAGCAACAGTAAAAATTAAATTACAAATATTAGATATGAAAATATTCCGTGATTAAAACAATAGGATTCTAAAAGTTGATCAACAAGTATGATAATAATAATAATAATAATAATAATAATAATAATAATAATAATAATAATAATAATAATAATAAAGAGAAACTGAATCATTAATAATTGCTGCACAAAATAATGCCATAAAGACAAACTATATCAAAGAGAAAATTGATAAGACCCAACAAAATAGTAAATGTAGACACTGCGGTAATAGAGATGAGACTGTAGACCATGTACTCTGCGAATGCTGCAAACTAGCACAACGGGAGTACAAAACTAGACACGACCGGGTTGGGAAGGTGGTCCACTGGGAATTATGCAAACAATTAAGTTTTGACCATACAACAAAATGGTATATACATAAACCAGAATCTGTTCTTGATAACTAAACGCATATAATCCTCTGGAACTAAAATAAAAACGGCTCACCTTATCCCAGCAAGAAGACCAGACCTAGTGTTGATAAACAAAAAAGAAAGAACTTATCAACTGGTGGATTTTGCAGTTCCAGCAGAACACAGGGTGAAGCTAAAGGAAAATGAAAAAATGGACAAATATCTGGACCTTGACAGAGAACTGAAAAAGTTATGGAATATGAAAGTGAAAGTAATACCAATTGTAGCTGGTGCACTTGGAACGGTCCCAAAAGGATTGGAAAAGGGTTTGGAAAGTTTGGAAATCAGAGGAAGGATTGAAACCATTCAGAACACTGCACTGCTGCAATCTCCCAGAATACTCAGAAGAGTCCTGGAGACCTGAGGAGACTTGCTGTCACTCAGATTCCAGTGAAAGACCATCAGCTAATACTGATGTGAAAACTCAAAAAAAAGTAAATAATAATAATAATAATCAAATGCAGCAAACTAGCACAAAGAGAGTACAAGACAAGACACGACTCTGTAAAAAATAAAGTCGTCGGTGTGGCCTAATGTCGGTACCAGCCAAACAGCACTAGACCAAGTAGATTGTTTTAGCTTCTGAAGTGGAGCGCCACACCTACATCAGCACCTCAGTTTATCGTACAGATCCCTGTGCTACCCATACGCTAAGTTTGCGAGGGCCGGTATTGAACTGAGCTTAACCAGCACTGGGAATTGTGCAAGAAATTCAATTTTAACCATTCAACTAAATGGTATATGCACTAGTTTGAACCTGTCCTGGAGAATGAGACACATAAAATTCTCTGGGACTTCGAGGTACAGACGGATCACCTAATCCGGGCCAGGAGACCGGATCTAGTATTAATCGACAAGAAGAGAAACTGTCATCTCGTGGATTTTGCTGTCCCGGCCGACCTCCGAGTGAAAATAAAAGAAAGTAAAAAGATAGACAAATACTTGGACCTTGTCAGAGAACTGGGAAAACTCAGGAACATGAACGTGAATGTCGTACCAATTGTAATTGGTGCCCTTGGAACGGTCCCCAAAGCTCTGGAAAAAGAATTTGGGTGAATTGGAAATCAGAGGAAGAATAGAGACCATCTAAGCTACCGCACTGTTGGGATCGGCTAGAATACTCAGAAGAGTTCTGGAGACATGAGGAGACTCAGCATCCAGTGAACCACCGGCTACGGCAGGTGTGAAAAATCAATAATAATAATAATAATAATAATAATAATAATAAACTTAGTCGGGCCGGGTTAGCTCAGTCGGTAGAGCGTTCGGCTAGAAACCACAAGGTTCCTAATTCGATACTGGTCCCCGCCAACTCAGCGTATGAGTAGCACAGGGATCTGTGCGGTAAAGTAAGGAGATGATGGTAGGTGTGGCGCTAACTTCAGATGCTAAAACAATCTCCTTGGTCTAGTGCTATTGAAAAGGGGACAGACACCCTCGCTAACTGGCTGATACCGACTTTAGGCCGCCCCGTCGACTTTTTTACTACATCTTTTCAAGTCAGTTAACATTGAACTACGTATCCTTGAGCATAACACAGATTCTCAGGGTTTTTTTTTAAATAAGATAACTGGTGCATTATATCTTTTATTCATTAACATATAAACTGAAAATTTCATTAAATTCGGTTATTCCCTGATTTTTTGTATTTCTTTCTTTCGGCGGGATGGCATACGATGGTGGAATTTAGGTCAGTTAAGTTCGATTTAACCATAATAATAATTTTCAAAGAGATTTATGTGACCTATAGACGGGACCCTAACAGGTACTACCCGTCTGGGTTAAAACCAATCAAATCTAAATTATAAAGTACTCGTATCAATTGGTGTGCTTTGCTAACGATTGTTCTACATCAAAGCAATGGCTGGAGGAATATCAAAAATGTATAAGCCTTTTATTGATAATAAGACAAAAATACCATTGTTCTAATTTTTAAAGAAAAAGAGACTAAGATCCGCTTATTAAAGGAACTAATTGTAATTAAATATGAATTAATACCAAAATGGCCGCCTGCTTTTACGAATCATGGTCTACAAAATTGGCGCCAATGATAATTGGGTTAAATTTCAATATTTTTTTCATTTGTTTTATTTACTTTTATTTGTTTCTCTTATTAAGTGGCAATATGAGTCTGAATTGTGTTTATGGGGTTGTG
This sequence comes from Doryteuthis pealeii, assembly GCA_023376005.1. NCBI lineage: Eukaryota > Metazoa > Mollusca > Cephalopoda > Myopsida > Loliginidae > Doryteuthis > Doryteuthis pealeii. The sequence goes on along the minus strand of CM042170.1, from coordinate 21,566,782 downwards.
TGGGTGGGTGCAAGATAAATATATTGATAGATAAAGAGATACATAGATTGGTAGATAGATATGAACAGACTAAGATAGATAGACAGATAGATAGATTGACATATATATATATGAATGCATATGTATAAATATATATATATATATATGTATGTGTGTGTGTGTGTGTGTGTGTGTGTGTGGAGAGAGAGAGAGAGAAAGAGAAAGAGATAGAGAGAAAAATATGAACAGATTTAGATAGATATAAACAAATTATATTATATATATATATATATATATATATATATAGATAGATAGATAGATAGATAGATAGATAGATAGATAGATAGATAGATAGAGTGATAGTTAAAAAGATAGATATAAGTAGACTAAGATAGATAGATAGATAGACAGATAGATAGATAGAAGGATACAAACAATTTGCGATAGATAGATATGAACAGTCTAAGATAGATAGATAGATAGATAGATAGAAAGAAACAATTTTGATAGATAGATATGAACAGTCTAAGATAGATAAGATAGATAGATAGATAGATAGATATGAACAGACTTTTTATAGATAAATAGATAGAACGAATTAGATAGATAGATAGATAGATAGATATGAACAGACTAAGATAGATACATAAGTTAATAGATAGATAAATGGATATAAACAATTTTAGATAGATTGATAGATAGATATGAACAGCTTAAAATAGATAGATAGATAGATAGATAGATAGAGAGAGAGAGAGATAGAGAGAGAGAGAGAGAGAGATATGAATTATGATCGATAGAAATGAATTTGGCTAAATTTCAACAATTTTACTTTCCTTTATTTATCACGTTTATTCTCTAATTAATCGTCAATGTGTCTCAAGGTAGGTGAGTGGGTGTGGGTGGGTGAGTGTTTTGTGTTTCTCTTTATGTAAATACAAGCGCATATTTGGAATTACAATTGCGATATAAGTGCCACCCATTTTAGATTTGTATGTTTATGCATGTGTATATCTATCAATCAATCTATCGATCTCAGTTAATTCCTATCTATCGAAATATATATATATATATATATATATATATATATATATATATATATATATATTTGGAGGATATGTGCTGAATTGAAGTCATACCTAATTTTGAAAATTAATTAGTTAATAATTAATGAATTACTTATTAACTTTCAAAATTAGTATGACTTCAATTAAGCACATATCCGCCAAAATTATCGGCTTAAAACCATAAAAATAAACACATTTATTTGTTTACTTAACCTGATATATATATATATATATATATATATATATATATATATATATATAATATATATATATATATTTATCTGTTTATCTTTCTAAGTTAATTCATATCTATCTATCTACTATGTATCTATCTTAATTCATATTTATTCATATCTATCTACCTATCTATCTTAATATATATCTGTCTCAATTCACACACACACATATATATATATATAGAGAGAGAGAGGGAGACAGACAGACAGACAGACAGATAGACAGAGACAGAGAGAGACAGAGAGAGAAAAAGGGTGCGAGAGAGAGAATGTGTGTGTGTGTATGTGTGAAGAGCAATATTTATAAAATACAGATTTATGATAAACACACATACGTACACACACACACACACATACATATAGAGAGAGAGACAGAGACAGACAGATAGACTGACAGACAAGAGACAGAGATAGAGATACATAGATAGATATGTGACGAATGATAGATATGTAGACTGATAGATATGAATTTATTGAGATAAAAGATATATACGAATTGACTTAGATAAATTGAGATGATAATATAAGGTAAATAAGGAATGAAAGAACAAAACTCAGAAAAATGTGTAGTATATTTTGCTGGAACTTTAAGTTCCGCTTCGTCAAGCCTTTATTCAATTCTTGCGGATTCATTACAACCCCCTTTTCCATATCGTTATGATTATTCAATATTTCTTCTCATATTGTATTAATTTCCTATATTTATATATATATATATATATATATATATAGAGAGAGAGAGAGAGAGAGAGAGAGATGTACATGCATAAACATACAGGTTATTTCTATAAGTCTAACATAAACAAAGGGGAACCACTCTTGACTGATAAATTATTTATTTATTTTCCCATTAAACTAACCCTAAACCCTAACCCTAACCCGAACCCTGAACTCTAACCCTAACTCTAACCCGTCTTCTTTTTTCCTAGTAGATCAATAAATAAATAAATAATTTATCAGTCAAGGAGTGGTTCCCCTTTGTTTATGTTAGATTATAGGAAATAACCAACATATACCATAGAATGGGTGTCATATTTAGCGCCATTGTATTCCATGTCAACAAATATGTGTTTTTGTTTATGTGTGTGTACGCTCCTAAAAACAAACACAAACTCACACACACACACACACACACACACATATATACACACACACACACACACACACGCATGTACACACATGTATTTTGATATGCAAATAAGCTACTTACACAATTTCGCGTATAATTCCATTTTATTTCCTTTTACGTTTATTTCCTTCTGAATCTTAGCTTTTTCTTTTTTTTTGCTTATGACTTCGTTTTTACTTTTCATTTCAATTATCAGTCGATCTCTGTGTTTTTCTATCTTTTTTTACTAGAGAGTCGCCTTGTAAACATAGATAGGCCAAGGCTATGCGAACTTCTTTTTCGGTTTTTGTATTCTATTCATTTTTTTTTCACAGCAAATAGCATCGCTAACACTGCCTCTAAGTCATGTGACGTCATCACCAATATGTAGGATACTTATCAACATGGCCGACAGCAACAGCGATTTTTAAGATGGCGGACAACCTTCTTTTGATTGTGATAATTATTTCTTTCGTTTTATGTTAGCTTTCTTTTATTTTCAAATGTCTTCTATTAGTAATCTGTTTTATTTCGTGATTGTAGTTGCAACTGGCAGAGGAGAAGTGTTAGATTGACTTCGATCACAGTCAATTCATGCGTATATCATTAAATTCATATCTCTCTATGTGAAGAAATGGAGACAAACACGGAATATTAGACTGGATGAAAGTTTATCATTAGTCGGAATGTCGACTCCCTGATCTCAAAGTGAACAGACCCCAACCCAAATACTCCCAGCTACAGGTCCGCCCACAACTCATGACCTCTCATGAACTGTAACATACCTGTCTGTTTGTCTGTCTGTCTGTATCTCTGTCAATTCGTATCTATCTCATTCAATTAACCACTATCACAGTAAATTCATATCTATCTATTTATCTATCTATCTATCTATATATATATATATATATATATATATATATATATATATATATATATATATATATATAGAGAGAGAGAGAGAGAGATATATACTACTACACGGTTCTCACTATAAATAGTGAGACACGGAGTGAAAAGGTTGGACTGTTACCGTTTAGCGGCAAGCTAGCCGTTCTTGTACCTTATTGTAAATACACTTGTCTCATTTTACCCTACCTCGACTTGACTTCTTTTTTTTACTGTTGAACTAACATCACAACAATATATATATATATATATATATATATTATATATATATATATATATATATATATTGGAGGATATGTGCTTAATTGAGTCATACCTAATTTTGAAAATGAATTAGTTAATAATTAATGAATTTGGGCGGGCATATATGTTCACATGTCAGGCTAAACAAATCGAGAAAATGTCAATCCCTCTATGTACATTTCGACCTATTAGGTCTCATCAGCAAGGTTATAGACATGGGAGACTGCTCCATGTGTGACTCGAAACCTCGACTGCCATGCTGACTGGCGGGGATTCCAACCGCTACACCAGCTGGCCTATCCCAGATTCTTCGTTCGTTTTGAACTTATTTATATATCACTTTATGGGGACTTATCGCACGACAGTATGAAAGTAAGTAAACAAACAATGTGTTTATTTTTATATAGCCTTTTTAGCCAACAATTTTGGGAGGATATGTGCTTAATTGAAGTCATACCTAATATATCTCAATTCGTATCTCCCTATCTATCACAGTCAATTCATATTAACAATCTATCTTTTCTTTCAATCTTTTTTTAAAATCTCATTGCACACATTTTTCTCTTTTTATTTTCACAAGTATTATCACGGGATGTTCTTGAAGAATCTTGAAGGTTAAATATTATCACTACTGTTGTTCTCGAAGGATGAATTTGCATTAAATAACCCAAAATGGTTAGTATTATTTGGATCGTTCAGACTATTGTCCTCATCTTTATTGTTATCTATACAACGTTTCGGTCGATGTGTCCTCCGACCCTTTTAGGTATATCTTGTCAGACTCGGGCCTTCTTGAACTTGGGAACCTTCTTGTGGTAATCGGGAGTCTTCTCGAAATTTTCAACCGAACCCTTCATTCAATCCACGGGTGTACTGTTCTCATTCTGCTAACAATGACTGGCTACAAGTGTTAAGCTGTATTAATTATTATTCTATGTTTCTGTCGCTCTTGACCAGGATTGAACCTTTTTCATTGGCTAATACTGACTGTGGTTTCTCGATTTAAGAGATCGTGTTTTTCTAGTTTCATTTGAAGCAAAAAATGTCAAGACTAACAGCATGTAGCTTGCAGGGTGGCAACTTGAAGATGCCGAACTTAAGTTGGGGTTGTTATCGGAGCTGATATGATCCACAAGAACCGGTAATCGACGATGAAGATAGTGCATCACTGACGAACACCCTATACACATCCATAAGATGTATCTTACGACTAACCTGCAGCCTAGAGATAACTGTCACTTAGAACTGTATTAACTCAACGACTATATCCACTACGCCATGTGTCCAGAGAAATACCACGAAGGTTAATACGTCATTAAACAAAGAAACCAAATCAACGTTATTCTCGCTCCTTCGACAACTGAAATATAGTTGCCCTGTTTTTTTATGTTTTTTGTTTTTGTAGAAGTTATCCCCCAGATATCATAGAAACAATACAATACTCACCGTCGCAGTGGGATTCTAACTACCGTCGAGTTAGCAGACGAGAACATCAGGCAAACTGTAACTTGAATACAGTCCTTGCATGCTGCTGGCATAGTGCAAAGTGATTGCTGAAGGGTGAGTAAATATATGGATAAGTACCCCAGATATCATAGAAACAATATGATATTCACCGTCGCAGTGGGTTCTAACTACCGTCGAGTTAGCAGGCAAGAACAACAGGCAAGCTTTAACTTAAATACAGTCCTTGCATGCTGCTGGCATAGCGCAAAGTGATGACTGAAGCGTGAGTAAAGATATGGACAAGTACCCCAGATATCATATTAACAATATGATATCTGGGGGATAACTTCTACAGTTTTGTTTGTTTTTTTTTTTTTGTTTTTTTTTTTGTTGTTGTCTTTGGGGGGCGTTGGGGTGTTACTTGCTTTTGACTAGAATCCTTGACTTTCATGTCGCTGGTCCGCTTTTGCAGTTGGAAATTAACAAACACGCCCAGTGTCTCCGTATGCGCACGACACAAAAGCTGTTACATAATCTATCCGGTTGCATAAGATTATTGTCAATCCCCTGTAATTCTGAGGGGATGACCCTTTTCATACCATGGCCGGGTCCTTCCATGGAAAATTACAGAAGCCCGCCAAAAATACGTGAAGTCACGTGGGACCTGTTCGGTCGCCAGTTTGCAGTTGGAGGTCAGGCAGAGCGGTCGGTTTAGGTCCTGCCTCTGAATCACGCGCGCTATGTTAGTTAGCAGATGTCTGGTGGGGATTTAACAATAAAATAAGATCAAAAGTAAATCGAAGTCTTGTGTTTATTATCTAAAAACTAACAATAACACAGGCTTCTGATGAGGAGAAAATCCCTAAACAGAAAACCAGACCGAAGGTCCCCAAGTCAACTCCAGACGCTAGAACTTAGAAGATTCCAGACCAAGTCAAGATAGATGAAAGATATACCAAAGACGATCAGAATACTAAAGACGGCCAAGAAATAGAATTAAAGAAAGAGGTATGCAACATTATAATTATTAGTGCCAGTGAAGAAGGCGCTATGCAACAATGAGTGGGGGTAGAGAAAAAAATAAAAGGAGAAAAACAAAGTTAAAATGTCTGAAGACGCGGCAACTGGTCTTGTCATGGACAGTCGCTTTTTGAATAAAGAGTGCAAGTAAATGAGTGTGAATTACACGTCAAAACTTTTAACGTATTGAAAGAAAAGACAATAAAGAAAATAGATTATTTTTTTCTTTAAAAAAATGTGGGGAAGATATATGGAAGAATAAAATGGATGGATGGAGGAAGGAAGGGAGGTAGGATGCGGTATATTGAATACAAACTAGGAAAAAGGGAGGTAAAACAAAGAAATAGAGGCCAAAAGTAAAAAAGAAAGAAATTAATATTGAAATATGATGAAGAGACGTTAATGAAGAAAGAAAGAAAGAAAAAAGAAAAAAATAAGTAAGAAAGAAAGAAAGAAAGAAAGAATAATGAAACGAACAAGAAAGAAAGAAAAGAAAGAAAGAAAGAAAGAAAGAAAAGGTAATGAAATGACTAGAAAGAAAGAAAGAAAAAAGATTGAAAAAAAAAAAAGTATAATAAGAAAAGAAGAAAGAAAGAAAGAAAAAAAGAAATAAGAAAGAAGAAAGAAAGAAAAAGGAAGAAAAAAAGAAAAAAAAATAAATGAAACAGAAAGAAAGAAAGAAAGAAAAGAAAGAAAGAAAGAAAGAAAAGAAAAGTAATGAAATGACTAGAAAGAAAGAAGAAAGAAAGAAAAAGTAATGAAATGACTAGAAAGAAAGAAAGAAAGAAAGAAAGAAAGAAAGAAAGAAAGAAAGAAAAAATAAGTAATGAAATCACTATGAAGAAAGAAAGAAAGAAAGAAAGAAAGAAAGAAAGAAAAAAGAAGAAAGAAAGAAAGAAAGAAAGAAAGAAAGAAAGAAAGAAAGAAAAATAATGAGAATTAAGAATGAATAAATAAGGAAGAAGGAGACATAAGAAAGAAAGAAAGAAAGAAAGAAAGAAAGAATCATGAAACGGACAAGAACGAAAGAAAGAAAGAACGAAAGAAGTAAGAAAGAAAGAATGAATGAATAAATGAATGAAAGAATAAGAAAACGGATAAGAAAAAAAGAAAGAAAATTAAGATAGAAGAAAGAAAGAAAAAGAAAGAAAAAGAGTATAATGAAACGGATAAAAAGACAGAAGAAAGAATAAAAGAAAGAAGGAAAGAAAGAAGAATGAAAAAAGAAATATTAACTAAATAGAGCGCAAATGAATAAACAAATAAATAAAATGAAACTTACAACATGTGAAGAAGCCAAAAAAAAGAGTGAAATATAAAAAGAAAGAGTAATCGTTTTGTTTCGCCTACAAAAGAAAATTCGAACTACTATGTTGGGAGGATCTAAGGCAAAGAGAAGAACACTGATTAGAAAAGGAAGGTAAAGACGAAGACATAAAGGGATACTTATTAATTAAAATAACTACAGCAATGGCATGTTATTAGCCTTGGTGTCCGCGGTGAATGACGGGTGTGGGTGGAGGAAAAATAGGGGGTGTAGTGGTAGTGTCGGTGGTCAGGATGGGATGGGATGATATGGTTCACAAGACTGGTGATGGTAGGAGTTCTAATTATGGATGCCCTAGGAATAGTCACGATGGTATCGATGGCGTAATGATCGTGATGGTATTGGTTCTGATTGGGATAGGGTGGGGGTTGGGGAGGTTTCGTTAGAGAACGGTGACATCATCGATGAAAATGGTGGTTGGTTGGTTGGTTGGTTGGTTGGTTGGATTTTACGGCCATGTCAACCCTTGTTGGGTCATGTTATTCTGAAGACGTTTTTGTTTTATTCATTCTTGATGGGTACTCAACTTTTTTAAATTCATTTTTTTCTAAACATTTTCTTTTTAAGTATATGTTTTTCTATTTAAACATAAATAGATCGATAGATAGATATAGATTGATAGATAGATAGATAGATAGATATGAACAGACATAGATAGTTAGATAGATAGATAGATAGATAGATAGATAGATATAGATAGATAGATAGATAGATATAAACAGACATAGATAGATAGATCGATAGATAGATAGATATAGATAGATAGATATTAACAGACATAGATAGATAGATCGATAGATATAGATATAGATATATATAGATAGATAGATAGATAGATATTAACAGACATAGATAGATAAATAGATATTAACAGACATAGATAGATAGATAGATAGATATTAAAAGACATAGATAGATAGATAGATAGATAGATAGATAGATATTAAAAGATAGATAGATAGATAGATAGATATGAACAGACATAGATAGATAGATTGATAGATAGATAGATATTAACAGACATAGATAGATAGATAGATGGATGGATAGATGGATGTAAACAGACTGAAATAAATAGATATATAGGTATGAATAGGCACAGATTTAACCCATAGATGGGCTGATTGGTTAGTTGGTTGGATGGTTAATGGAGGGGTTTACGGCATATCAAACCTTATTGGGTAATTTTATGCCGAAGCGTGTTTTTCTTTTATTCATTCTTGATGGATATTCAAGATTTTTTTTAAAAAGTTCTATACACTTTCTTTTTAAATTTATGTTTTTCTATTTAAGCCATATATGGGATAGTTTGGGTGGCCGGTTGTTTTTTTGTTTTTTTGTTTGTTTGTTTGTTTTTGTTGTTGAATCTAATTCAAACTTTCATAGAGACATAGTTAATAAATAAAATTTATTCTATGTAAACAGAATGAGATAGATAGATAGATAGAAACAGACTATTATATCATAGATAGATAATATAAAGTAAATATTAGTGTCAGACAGCGAGGGAGTCTATCCCCTTTTCACTAGCGATAGACCAAGGAGAATGTTTTTTAGCATCTGAGACGGACCGCCACACCTACCATCAGCTCCTCACTTTACCGCACAGATCCCTGTGCTACTCATATATTGAGTTGGCGAGGGCTGGTTTCGAACCTGGAAACTTGAGTTTCCCAGCCGAACACTCTACTGACTGAACTAAGCCGGCCCTAAAGTAAATACTCATTGATAAACTTACTGAACGTATTGTGACGTAAGCAGTGATGTAGTTTCGGTTAGAGACCGAATCTCTATTATAATAAGATTCTATTTCTTCCTTTTATCTTTCTTTATATTATTCATCTCCTAATTCTTTTCTTTTCTTTCTTTTTAATTTCTTGCATTGTCATAATGCATTTTCCCTTCCTACTTTATATCTTTTATTTCTGTTTTTTTTTTATTGTCTTTTTCTTTTGCCCAGGTTGATTTTTCCTTCACCTTTTTTCCCTATCTTGATTATAATCACCATGCTTGTAACAAATGAGGCTAAATCCTCGAAAAGAAAAAAAATCTAGAAATGAAAAACAAAAATCTAGAAATGAAAACGAGGCGCTCACCAAAGAGCGTAACGAAAACAAAATGGCCGACCGATCACGATGAATGTCGGTTGGCGCGTGACAAAACGAGACCCGAGGCTGTCCGGAAATATGCGGAACTGACGGTTCGTGAATCTCGCTGTTAAACAAGATTTAAATCGATTTTTTGCAGAGAAGACGAAGATGAAAACGGTACATTTATAAAATATGTTCAGACTGGGATAGATAGATAGATAAATAGATAGATAGATTGATTGATAGGTATGAACATATATATATATATATATACATAGATAGATAGATAGATAGATAGGGATGAACAGTAATAGATACATTGATAGATGGATATAAACAGACTAGATAGATAGATAGGATAGAGATAGATAGATAGATAGATAGATAGATAGAACAGACATAGATAGATAGATAAATAGATATAGAATAGATAGATATAGATAGATAGATAGATAGATAGATAGATATGAACAACATAGATAGATAGATAGATAGATATATAGATAGATAGAACAGACATGATAGATTAGATAGATAGATAGATAGATAGATAGATATGAACAGACATGATTGATAGATAGATAGATAGATAATAGATAGATATGTAAACAGACTGAAATAGATAGATTGATATATAGATATGAATAGGCATAGATAGATATAATAGATAGATAGATATAAACAGCGTGTGATAGATATAACATAGATAGATAGATAGATAGATAGATAGATAGATAGAAATAAACAGCATCGGATAGATAGAAACATACAATTATAGATAGATAGATTTGGAAGAAGAAGAAGAAGAAGAAGAAGAAGAAGAAGAATGGTCTGCAAATCTAGCTTACTAACCATTACACCACGTGAGGTACCATAATTATTTACTAAGCTTAGCTTAGATGTGACACATGGCCAGAACTATGGGGCGTCCAATGAGAATCGAACTCACTAACAATGATCTTCAAATCTAGCTTGCTAACCATTATACCACATGCGTACCACTTATTTACTAAGCTTAGCTTAGATGGGGCACCTAGTGAGAATCGAACTCACTCACAATGTTCTGCAAATCTAGCTTACTAATTATTACACCACGTGAGGTGCCATAATTATTTACTGAGCTTAACTTAAATGTGAACTATGGGGCGCCCAATGAGAATCGAACTCACTAACAATAATCTTCGAATCTGGCTTGCTCAGTATTACACCACGTTACCAATTTCTGGAGAGAAATATTATTTTTATGCAAATGAGTTAAATTTTTTCTTTGTTTTTTGTTTGTTTGTTGTTTTTTTTATTGTGAGAAAGTATTGTGATATCAGCTTCTAAAGTTGAGATGAACAATTTTAATTGGTCTTTCAAAAAGGCCGTTGCAAGGTCACACTTGGTGATTGAGAAGGACACATGCGGCCTTAAGGCCATGATAATGAGACGGAAAAAAAGACTTCCAATGCGAACACAACTCTGAGGCATGCCATATGCTCAAAACTTAATGCGCAAATTGAAAACTCAATATTTTCGAGAAAAAGTCAATTGCTTCTATGACGACAAATCGTTTACTGTATACGGTAGTAGAAGCGGCTATCCGACGTCACCTGGGTAGAGGGGGGAAACCCTGATGTATTGATTTGTTTACAAATGCTGGACAATTTTAAGTAGAATTTCAATTCTACTTCTATATTTATTCTAATTCTTAAATATCTTTGAATGTAACTCACATTGGTAATCATGAACTTTTGTTTAGTAAATAAGGCTGACCCAGAAAAAACAGAATCCAAATTATTTATTTATTTTCCCATTAAACTAACCCTAAACCCTAAACCCTAACCCTAACCTAATTTATTTGTTTAATGGGAAATTAACCGTTTTATTACAAAAATAAATTGTGGGTTCTGTTTTTTCTGGGACAGCCTAACTCACTAAACAAAATTTCCCTTAATATATGTATAGATTAGCAGGACCTGTGGATATACAGCAATATCATAATTTAATTATTACAAAGTTTGATATGTCTAATTTAGAGCTATTGCTAAATAGTTCAATATGGAATAAGTATAATAAACTTGATTTAACTCTCCCGGATTATTTTGTTCATTACTTCTTTTCATCTTTTCATCCTGTTCAATTGAAACAGAGTAGCGTTATTGTTTCCGTGTGCTCACCTCCCCCTCTCTCTATCTTTCCTCTACTCTTTTTATTTATTTATTTCTTATTATATTTTTCTGTGTAGCATGTCCTTTTTCTTTCCTTTCTTTCTTTATAATAAAAGCAGAATGGTCCTTTATTTAGTTGACGACACTCATACGAAATAAGAATTCGACATCATTCGACAGATAATCAGGAGTTACATTTTTGCATTTCATCTTGGACGATTTGGACGGTCTCATTTTTAACCAGAGGGTGTTGCGAGATGATAACGGACGTACTTTTAAGGAACACGAGGATTAGGTTTGGTTTGTTTTGTTTTACGGCATATCAATCTCGGTGGGTCATTTAATGCCGACAAAGTTTTGAAATGAATTCATTCTCAATGCATAATACAATTCTGTTTATAAACTCATGTTTTTCTATTTAACCCATAGATGGGACCCTAACAGGTACTACCACTCTGGGTCAGAGTGGACCAGAGTGCAATGGTGATGAAGGGGTGCTCCACATTTCCCAAACCTCCAGAATTGGAACTTCACCATCAGATAGAGTTTAACATCATTCCCAGGACATGTAGACCCTCAGCTACCGCTTTCTAGCACCCATATGATAAGAAGAATTGGGGGTTGCCATAAAAGCAATAGGGTTGGGTCAATCGTAGAGGTGCTAGGGCTTGACGTGACCAGCCGATTGATCGGAGGGGGCCTCTCCGACCGCCCATCTAGCCCAAGAAAAGTATAAAGTGGAATATTGCAAGTCATGGACTGCTTGCTCAGCCACCTGGGTTCTATCCTTAAGCATCATGGGTCGCCACCCACGACTAACAGATGGCCTCATTGGGGGAGTCTTACCCCTCTGCATAGATGCAGTCGGTGCATTCTAACACCCCAGCCGACAGGGCGGACACGAGGACTAACATATAATATAAATTTTCGAACTAGATGAATTCAACCTGATTTGATAACGACAATAGGACACTCCGACTGTTACTTTTTTTTACTATCTCATCAATTGATAGTGTTATCTAGTGAATCGATACTTCTACTAATTAGGCCTTTATTTAGGTTAGATTGGCGGTCAGAGAGGCCCCCTCCGATCTATCGACTGGTCACGTCAAGCCTAGCACCTATATGATTGTCCCAACTCAATTGCCTTTATGGATATCCCCAATCCTTTTTTATCATATATATATTAACCAACTCCTCCGCACCAGCAGGATGTGACACAAGGTCATTTTCTTAAGCGGAGTTCAACAGGTTTGAATTCCGAGTTTTTCCTTCTCCTAGACCGGTTGCCTAACCAAGGCTAAAGAGCCCAGTCTGCCATACTATTTATCCATAGCTGGAGGGAGATTAAGATTCCTACCTTTCCCAGGGGTATTAGCGCTAAGTGAAATGCAATAGCTAACCCAGAAAAACAGAACCCAAATTATTTTTCTTTATTTTCCTATTAAATTAACCCTCCCCACGAGCAGGATGTGACACAAGGTTATTTTCTACAGTCGGAGTTCAACAGGTTTGAATTCAGAATTTTCCTTCTCCTAGACCAGTTGCCTAAAGGTTAAAGAGCCCAGTCTCCCCTACTATCTATCCATAGCTGGTGGGAGAGTTGGATTCATACCTTTCCCAAGGGTATTAGCGCTAAGTGAAATGCAATTAGCACGTCCAGGATTTGAACTCGGCAGCGACGAGTTGATTTCCCATGACTTTAACCATTACACCACGCGCTTTTTTTATCATATAGGTGCTAGAATGCCTTGGGTGGGGGTCTTCATGTCCTGGGAATGACGTAAAACTCTAATTGATGGCGAGGTTCCAGTTCTGGAGGTCTGGGGATTGTGGAGCACCCCTTCATCATCATTGCTCCCAGGTTCACTCTGGTCCGGAGGAGTGGTACTTGTTGGGGTTCTATCTATGGGTTAAATAGAAAAATGTGTTTATAAAAAAAGATTGAGTAGCCATTAAGAATGAATTTATTTCAAACCTTTATCGGCATTAAATGACCCACTGAGGTTGATATGCGCAAACTGCCAAACATCTACTACCACTACAACAATTAAGGATAACACCTTCGTTATGTGCACACACAACACACGCACACAACAAACCCATAAACGCTACACGTATAATTTCAATTGCTTTGTTATATTTATATCCCTATATATACTATATATATATATATATATCTCTCTCTACCTCATATATTATAATATCCTATCTCTGAAGTAGTCAAACAAATGTGTTTTGAAAAATGGCGAAGGGCGACAATTTGTAAAATGAAAGCTAAACAAATCGAGGAAAAAGTCATCTCTGTATGTACATTCAGCTAGGCCTATCAGCAGAGCTCACCTCAGCAGGGCTCCCTCCTCTAACCACTACCTAGCTGGCTTCCCCAGACTTTAATTACGGTATGGGGACTTAATTAGCACACTTAATTCTCCCACACATATATTATATATATGTGTTGTGTGTGTTGTGTGTGTGACCATGTGTGTGAGAGGTATCCAAAATTGGTAGTAGGGATGATTCTATATGTGTTTCTAAGGACACACTTTATTATTGTCTCTCCTCGGTACAAATACAGCTAAATCTTTAAATCGCTACAGAGAGCTCAATGTTATAATATTACTTTTAGATTATATACAGAACAATATTTATCTTTGAAATGGGAGCAAAGGCCCCAATTTTTAGTCGAAATAAATTTATTACGAATAACTGGTGTTTTGAGTTTTCCTTTTTCTATTATATATATATATCTATTTATATAATATATATTATATATATATATATATAATATATATATATATATTATATATAATATACTGAAATAAAGAAAAAAAAGCAACCAAGTTTTCTTTATATTTATTTCCAGATGAATATATTATGATAACTACATTATTATGATATAGCCGACTCTAAGGCTTCACACTAATGCCCAAACCTGATTTTTTGTACTTTCGAAAACCAACGGATATAGATACAAAAAATCTCAATTATATATATATATATATTATATATATACCTCTCTCCCTATATATATATATATATATTATATATATATATATATTAATTGTTGCTTAATTGCAGATATCTTATTTGTCCCATTTTACTCTACCCAATTTTAAAATGAAACATTCCAAATGGCCTTGCTTGTAGTGTTTTTGTCACTTTTTGTCGGCAAATCAATGTAGATATTTTACAACCCCCCCCTTTTAAGAAAGAATAAGGGAGAGAGTTAAATCAAGATTATTAAACTTTTTACATATTGAGCTATATTACAATAGCTGTTAAGTAAACATATCAAACGTTGTAATAATTAACTTATCTTACTGTGGTATATCCACATGTCAGGCTAGTATATTGACGTGCCGATTAGTATATTTTTTAAGGGAAAATCAAGAAATATAATTCCGATATTTAAATATTAAAATCGGATAATTCCCTGATTTTTCGTAATTTATTTTCAATCATGGGGGTATTTTGTAAAATAAGCTTATGACAACAAGATTGGCAGTCCCTAGTGTATATTATTATATATATATATATATATATATATATATTATATTAATATATATATATTATATACACGTTGTAATAATTAACTTATCATACTGTGGTATATCCACAGGACCTGCTAGTATATATTTACTGACGTGCCGATTCGTCGATTTTTTAAGGGAGAGTCAACAAATATAATTCCGATATTGTGAAGTCGCTCCCTCTTTCAAGCTATATGACTATAGAAGCAAATATCACACTAAACAGTTGAGGAAATATGGTATCAAACCAAGAACCCTGTGGTTCCCTGACTGACGCAGTACTGACTTAGCTAAACCGGCCCATTGTAATAGTGTGGTATATCCACAGGTCCTGCTAGTATATATTTAGTGACATGCCGATTAGTCGATTTTTTAAAGGAGAGTCAACAAATATAATTCCGATATTGTGTAGTTCTCTTTTCAAGCTATAGGACTATTATAAAATTCATTGAAAAATCAACACTGAAAGTTTCATTAAAATCGGATAATTCACTGATTTTTGGTATTTTTTTTCAATCGGGGGTCTTATTTTCTAAACTACGACCATGACAAACAATATTGGCAGTCCCAAGTATATATATTATATATATATATATATATATATATATATATACACGTTAGTTAATCTTACTATGGTATATCCACAGGTCCTGTTAGTATACTTTTACTGACTTGTCGATTTTCATTTAAAAAATCAACACTGAAAATTTCATTAAATCGGATAATTCCCTGATTTTGGTAATTTTTTTTCAATCTGGGTGTATTTTGTAAAATAAGCCTATGACAACAAAAATTGGCAGTCCCTAGTATATATATTATATATATATATATATATATTATATATATATATATATAAACATCCAGTTTCCATAACATCTCGTGTTTGTCTACCTTTCTCACATATATATATATGTGTGGAGAAAAGTAGACAAACACGGGATGTTATGGAAATTGGATGTTTATTCTCGACGATGCAACGTTTCGGCCATTTAGACCATCATCAGGACCAAAGGCCCAGTTCTAGCTTCAATGAAGGACATTTTCAGAATGGTGAAAAAACAGTAGGTTGTCAATGGGCGCATACATATATATATATATATATATATATTATATATATATAGAGAGAGAGAGAGAGAGAGAGAGAGAGAGAGAGAGATACACGTTGTAATAATTAACTTATCATACTGTGGTATATCCATATGTCCTGCTAGTATATTGACGTGCCAATTCGTCGATTTTTTAAGGGAGAGTCAACAAATATAATTCCGATATTGTGTAGTCGCTCCCTTTTTCAAGCTATATGACTATAGAAGCAAGTATCAAACTAAACAATTGAGGAAATATGGTCGAATTGTTTCTAATTCATTTATGCAGAAGGGAGAAGGGTCAGTCTGACAGCAATATTCAATCAATGTCCGGCCACGACTTAATGACTGACAGGTACAATATGGCTGGCCGGTTGAAACTAATGCGAGGACGAACGGCTTTTCCACATGGTCCGTATGAGTCACTCAAACTAAATTGGCTAGCAACTAGTGACGTGTGCAAATACCAGTCCCAATCATTTCACACCTGATATATGGAAGCTCAAACTGGAACCGATGAAATAGAAATACGAAGAATATTAAAGTGGGGGATATGTTTTTGTCATATCGTGATCTCCGGAGATAATTATGAGATGCTATTAAGATGACATAGGACGCAATATTCCACAACATCCTACGCAGCACTACGTTTTCTCTGAGTCCATATCGAGGCCGATGCTTCTTGCTTTTTATTACGGTCAAGTTATATTGAAAACACCGGTTCCCGCTAGATCCTCGAAGTTAAGCAGCGATGAGCCTGTTCAATACTTTAATGGGTGACCGTTTTAGCAATTGCAGATATTGCAAGTAAACTGTGTCCTTTGTACAAACAAAGGACTTAGTTTGCTTACAGTACTATTTTAGTAACAGTATAATATAATAATAATAATAATATATAATAATAATAATTAAGAAGAAGAGAAGAAGAAGAAGAAGAAGAAGAAGAAGAAAGAAGAAGCAAGTGAGAAGAAGAAGAAGAGAAGGAAGAAGAAAGAAGACCACCAGAAGAAGCCGTAAAGAGCGAAAGCACCAGAGAAGAGCCGCACACCACACAGAAGACACACCGGAAGAGAAGAGGAAAGAAGAAAGAAGAGAGACACAGAGAGAGAAAAGAAGAGAGAGAGAGAAGAAGAGAGAGAAGAGAGAAAGAGAGAAGAGACACAAGAAAAGACCACGCACCAGAAGAAGAGAGAAGAGAAGAGAAAGAAGAAGAAGGAGAAAGACAGAAGTAAAGACAGCCAAGAAACACGAGCACGCACACGAAGAGAAGAGAGAAGAAGAAGAGAGAAAGAAAAAAAAGAGCCACGCACCAGAGAGAAACGAAAAGAGAAAGAAGAGAGAGAAAGAGATAGAGAAGAAAGAGCCACACACACCGAGCAAGTAGAGCACGCAGAGAAAGGCCCAGACCGAGAACCCGCCACAAAGAGCCACCCGCCCACGACCCCCCCGAGAAAAGAAGACCGAAAAGGAACACCGAGAAGAGAAGAGAAGCGAGAAAGAGGCACCCGAACCGCACCGCACAGAGGAAGAAGAAGAAAAAAAGAGAAAGAAGACCACACACAGAAGAAGAAAGAAAAAGCAAGACAAGAGGGAACCCACCAGCCACGAAGAAGAAGAGAAGAAAGAAGAGAGAAGAAGAAAGAGAGACGGCTCACGCACCGATAGAAAGAGAAGCACGCACAGAAGAACCGAAGACAGCAAGAGAGACCCGAGAAGAGAGAAGAGAAGAGAGGAAGAAAAGAGAGAGAGAGAGAGAGAAGAAAGAGAAAGAGAAGAAGAGAGAAGAAAGAAGAGAAGAAGAAAGAAGAAAAAGGAGCACAGAAGAAAGAGCACAGAAAGAAAGACCAGGAGGAAGAAAGAGAAGAAGAAGAAGCCCACACCCGAGAAGAGAGAGAGAGAAGGAACCCAGCAAGAGAAAGAAGACCGCCAGAGAAAGAGAAGAGAAGACAGCACAAGAGAAGACAGACACCGCCACCCGAAAGAAAGAAAAGAGGAGAGACCACGCGAAAGAAAGAAGAGAGAGAGACACACGCCCAGAAGAGAAAGAAAAGAGACCCGCACACCACCCGAAGAGCACCACGAAGAGAGAAAGAAGAGAAGAAGAGAAAAGAGAGAGTAGAAAAGAGAGAGTAAAAGAAAAAAGCCACCACCGAGAAGAGACCGCACGCACACCACGCGAAAAGAAACGAGAGAAGAGAGAAAGAGAAGAGAGAGAGAGAGAGAGAGAGAAGAAGGTAGAGAGCCCACAAACACACGAGAGAAAAGAAGAGAGAGAAGAAAGAAGAGGAAGAAGACCAAGAAGACAAAGAAAGACCGCCACACCAAGAAAAGAGAGCCACCGAAGAGAGAAGAAGAAGAAAGAGGAAAGAAGGAGAAGAAAAGAAGAAGAGAGAAGAGCCACGAGAGGAGAGAAAGAAGAGAAGACCGCACGCAACACACCCGAAGAACCGCCACCCAACCCACGCACACCGCACACGAAAGAAGAAACCCAGAGCCAGAGAAGAGAGAGAAAACCGATAAGAAGAAAGAAAAGGGAAGAAGAAAAGAAGAAGGAGAAGAGAAGAAAGAAGACAAGAAGAAGAAGAGAGACAGACCGATAAAAGGGAGAAAATGAGAGAAAAAAAGACGAAACAGAGAAAGAAGAGAAAGAAGAAGACACGCAGCCCAGAGAAGAAGAGAAAGGAAGAAAAGAAAGCCACCGCACCGAAGAGAGAAGAAAAAGAGAAGGAAGAAAGAGAAAGAAGAGAAAAAAGAAGAGAGGAGACGAGAACCACCAAAGAAGAGAGGAGGAGAGAGAAGAAGAGAGACAAAGACGCACGCCCAGGAAGAAGGCCACACGCACGCCGCACCAAAAGAAGAGAGAGAAGACGAGAAAAAGAAAAGAGAAAGAAGAAGAGGGGCACGCACACACGAGTAAGAAGAAGCCACACGCCAGAAACGCCCACGCACACCGACGGAGAGACGGAAGAGAGGAAGGAAGACCGCAGAGAGGAAAGAAAACGCACCAAGAAGGAAGAGAGAAGAAGAAGGAAGGAAAGACAGAAAAAAGAGAAAGCGCCAGAGACGAGAAGAAGAGAGAAGAAAGAAAGAGAAAAAAACGAAGAGAAAGAAGCCAGAGAACACGCACGCACCACCCACGCACCAGAAAGAGAAAGAGGAGAAAAAACCCACACGCACACCCGAAGAACGGAAAGACAAGAAAGAGACCCGCCAGCAGAGAAGAAGAGGGAGAAGAAAGAGAGGAAGAAGAAGGAAGAAGAGAGAAGAGAGGGAGAAGACCCAACGCGCCAGAAACACAGAGAGCCTAAGAAAGAGAGAAAGACCGCGCACGAAAGAAGAAAAAGAGTAAGAGAAAGAAGACCAAGAAGAGAAAGAAGAAAAAGAAGAAGGCCGCCAGAAGAGAAGGAGAAAATAAGAAGAAGGAAGGCGAAGAAAGAAGAGAAGGGAAGTTAAGAAAAAGAAGGAGAAAAAGCAAGAAGTTGAAGAAGAAGAACAGACCAGTAAGAAGAAGAAAAGAAAGAGAAGAAGATAGAAAGAAGAGAAGAAGAAGTAAGAAGAAGAGAAGAAGAAGAGCAAATTAAGAGAGGGTGCGAAGAAGAAGAAGAAGAAGAAGAAGAAGAAAGAAGAAGAAAGAAGTAAAGACACGCGCAAGAAGAAGAAGAAGGAAAGTTAAGAAGGAAGAAGAAGCAAGTGAAGAAGTAGAAGAAAAAAAAAGGGGGAAAATATTTTAATTATTAAAAAGGGTCAGAGATTTGCCATAATGGCAATTGGGTCGGGACAATCATATAAGTGCTGAGCTTGATGAAAAATTAGGTTGCATCTTAAAGGTAATCCTATCCACATTCGCTTATTGATATGTGTCAATCAATGTGTGTTTAAGAGTCTGACATGCGCATGCGCCTGCACATGCGCGTACAGAAACAACGATTCTCAAATGAACATCTAACCCTGGGAGATTATTCATACAAAGTAATTTAATGAAAAAAAAATATGTACGATAATAAAGAGGGGAAATAAAAACAAAAGAAAGAAAAACTTGAAGAGAAGAAGATAAAAACAAAAACAAAAAAAGACAGACAAAGAATAAATTAGTATTTTTTTGGATATTCAGACTATTGTCCTCATCTTCATTGTCATCAGTACAACGTTTCGGCCTTCTTCAGGTATTTCTTGTCGGTCACAGGAACCTTTTTTTC
This sequence comes from Doryteuthis pealeii, assembly GCA_023376005.1. Lineage (NCBI taxonomy): Eukaryota > Metazoa > Mollusca > Cephalopoda > Myopsida > Loliginidae > Doryteuthis > Doryteuthis pealeii. The sequence goes on along the minus strand of CM042170.1, from coordinate 21,546,390 downwards.
GAACTTGGGAACCTTCTTGTCGTAATCGGGAGCCATCACGGAACTTTGAACCTAACCATTTATTCAGTTCATGGAGGTATCCTGTTCTCATTCCGCTAACCATAGCTGGGGTACAGGTGTTAAGCTGTGTTAATTATTATTAACTATGTTACTGCTGCCCCTGACCAGGATTGAAACTGCAGTCTAGAGATAACTATCACTTAGAACTCTTAACATAATTTCTTTATCCACTAGGCTATTCCTCTTTTTAATGTTCTTTCTTCTGCCGTATTTTTTTTCTTTCACCGAACAACACCCTCACCTTTTCCTACCACCTAAGAGCTTCGGCTTGTGGGTGGGCCCAGATTAAAATGTCCTTGCGTCTCGCTCTCATAAGTGGGATGAGAGGCAAATACAAACAACACCCTCACCTTTTTTACTATTAAAAAAAAAAGGAGAAATTGTTCACTGATTAAAAAATTGGAATGATAGAATAAGATTGCGAACGCCCACACAATTTGTTAAAAAAGAAAGTGAATTAAGTAATGGCGTGCGAGAAAGAAAAAAAATGATGAATATAAGTTAAATCATGAAAGACTGATGGGAAAAATAAATTGTATGAATTAAATTTTAGGAAAGACGGGGAAAGAAAAAAAATAGGAAAATAATTGGTCTTTAAAATTACCTGAGCGGAAAGAGAAGAAGAGAACAGGAGAAGAGAAAGGGCAGCGAAGACGGAAAGAGAGATAGAGATCACGGAAGAGGAGAGAGAGAAGAGGAGAGAGAGAGAGGAAAGATTAACTACAATGTTGATATGCATATATACCTTTTTATATATGTGTGTGTGGGGGTAATCCAAAACTTCGAGCAAGGGATGATTCTATATAGTGATTTTCTAAGACACACTGTATTATTATTGTATTGAACCAGTATGTATAAATACAGTGAAGCTTTTAAATCGCTACAGAAGCTCAATGATATAATAAACTTTTTAGATTTGATAACAAGAGAGAGAGAGAGAGAGATGAGAGAGAGAGGAGAGAGAGAGAGAGAGAAAATTAAACTAAATGAGATATGCATAATATATATATATGCATATTATATCATATATTTTTTTTTTCCCGTCTTGTTTTTGTTGATGACCGACCCACGTGCGGTGATACATTTATAATGCATAGCGGTTCCTCTACCTCCACGTAGGATGGCCGACTAGTGTTGACTTTTTTTAAAACCGTCAAGAGGATTTGGCCCGAAACGTTTGCACCACTATTCGCTTCTGATGACCATATTTCAGTTGTAAACATCGTTTCGCCTCTCTCTCTCTCCTCACTCTCTTTCACTCCACCTCACCTATATGAGTGTATGTCGTCTGTGTGTCTCGCTCGCTCGCCTCGCCGCTCGCTCTCCCTCCTTGTGTTTGTGTGTGTGTGTCAATGTTGTAATAATTGAAAAAACACAAAATTATCATTAACATTTTTCAATTTTTTGCAATACTTACATACTGTCGGCATTTACTTCCACTCTCCTTTCTTTGATTATGTGTCTGTGCTCTCGTGTCGCGCGACCTGCCGCTCGTCTGTGGGGGTGTGTCGAGCATGTTGTAAGAAAGCCACCGCCGCGCGCCGGTGTACCTGTGGAATGTGAGTTGTAATACATTAGTTTTCTGCTCAAAAAACAAGCCCTGGTGATATTTAATGCTGTTGTATAATATTTTATTTGTTGTTACTTGTTTATTTTTCGAACGCCTCTCCCTCCGGACATACAAAACACACAACTCCTTTTATATATGTATAGTAAGATAAATGTCTACATATCTACCTCCTTTTTCTCAAAATACATTTTCTAGATACACATAAAGTAATTTCCTGTTTTTGGTTTTTTTCTCAATTGTTCCTTTGAGTCTGCGCTCCTCTCGCCACTCTCCCACTTGGCGGCGGCGTTCCCGTAGTAGCTGGTACATTTAGTCAAAGACCGTCATTTAGCGGCTGCACTCTACTTTTTTTCTCCCATCGGACAGTGTCTTTTCTTGTTATACAATTCTAATAATAACATAACAATCTCCTCTCCTTACTACTTCTGCTCTCACTCCACGTCGTCTCTTAATTTTCTGTACGTGATAAATTAGTCGAAATACTCTTTTAAATCCTCCTCCTCAAAATTAGGATACCTCTCTCTCCTGCTTACATAAGTTTCAATAGACATTAGAATTAAATTTAGGCAACATGATTTCCTAAACGCTCAATAAGAGAGATGAACTATTTTGTGTGCGCTCAAATTTAAACTCAGATATTCAAAATATTATTCTCACAGGTGATCGGTGAGATAGTGCACATTATGTGTGCCAGAAATGGTATTTCGTGCTTTGCGATCTCGCTGCGTATTTTCTGGATAATGAGCCCTTTGCTTGAAATAGTCAACACGAACCAGTTAATGTCCCATTTGCTCTCTCAAGTTGTAGTTGGTGATGGCTTATATTTACTATAGTTTAATAGCTCAGTTTTTCGAAACTTTAGAGTCATTATCAATATCTATGGCATATGCCATCCTGATGTATATGTATTTATTTCAGTGAATTCTACATAGACTACCTAAGGAAAGAAGGATTTTGAAGCCATCAATTAGGGAACAATATTACAGTGTTAATAATATATTAAATTAGATATACGAAAGTCGTTATAAGGAAGTGTAAATGTGCCATGATTTCCTAAATCTAAAGTATGCTTTGAAACATGAGTGCCTGACCAAATTTCGGGGGATAACCTGTCTATCCTACTATTTTACTCATAGCTAGGAGTAAAGTAAACTAAGCGAAATTTAGACCTTTCATAACAAATTTCGCAATGATTTACGAAGAGATAAACGCGACTACCTCGCCCTTGCTCAGGTACTCTTGAACGCACTCCCGACTTTTGCCTGANAGATTAGATAGATTAATAGATAGATAGATTATAAACAGCGTGTGGATAAGATATACTAGAATAGATATTATAGATAGATAGATAGATAGATAGAATAAACAGAATCGGATAGATAGAAACTACAATTACTAGAAATAGATAGATTTGGAAAGAAGAAGAAGAAGTAAGAAAGAAGAAGTAAAGAAGAATGGTCTGCAATCTAGCTTACTAAGCATTACACCACGTGAGGTAGCCAAATTATTTACTAAGGCTTAGCTTAGATGTGACACATGGACAGAATATGGGGCCGTCCAATGAGATATCGAACTCACTAACATGATCTTCAATCTAGCTTGCTAACCATTATACCCACATGCGTACCAGCTTATTTCTAAGCTTAGGCTTAGATGGGGCACTAGTGAGAATCGACTCACTCACCAATGTTGCTGCAAATCTAGCTTACTAATTATTACACCACGTGAGGTGCCATAATTATTTAACTGAGCTTAACTTAAATGTGAACTATGGGGGCGCCCAATGGAATAAGAACCTCACTAACAATAATCTCGTAATCTGGCTTGCTCAGTATTACAGCACAGTTTACAATTTCTGGAGAGAAATATTATTTTTATTGCAAATGAGTTAAATTAATTTTCTTTGTTTTTTTGTTTGTTTGTTGTTTTTTTTATTGTGAGAAAGTATTGTGATATCAGCTTCTAAAGTTGAGATGAATCATTTTAATTGGTCTTTTCAATAAGGCCGGTTGCAAGGTACAACTTGGTGATTGAGAGGACACAGTGCGGCCTTAAGGCCTATGATAATGAGACGGAAAAAAAGACTTCCAATCGCGAAACAACTCTGAGGCATGCCATATGCTCAAATTAATGCGCAATTGAAAACTCTATTTGAGAAAAATGTCAATTGCTTCTATGACGCAAATCGTTTACTTTTGTAATACGGTAGAGAGCGGCTATCCCGACGTCATCTGGGTAGAGGGGGAAACCTGATGTATTGATTTGGTTTACAAATGCTGGAGCAATTTTAAGTAGAATTTCAATTCTACTTCTTATATTTATTCTAAACTTCCTTTAAATCTTTTGGAATGTAACTCACACTTGGTAATCATGAACTTTTGTTTAGTAAATAAGGCTGCCAGAAAAAACAGAATCCAAATTATTTTTTATTTTCCCATTAAAACTAACCAACTAAACCCTAACCTAACCCTACCTAATTTATTTGTTTAATGGGAAAATTAACCGTTTTATTACAAAAATAAATTGTGGGTTCTGTTTTTTTCTGGACCAGCCTAACTCCACTAAACAAAAGATTTCCCTTAATATATGTATGATTAAGCAGGACCTGTGGGAATATACAAGCAAATATTCATAATTTAATTATTACAAAAGTTGATATGTCTAATTTAGAGCTATTGCTAAATAGTTCAATTATGGAATAAGTATAACTAAACTTGGATTTAATCTCTCCGGGATTATTTTGTTCATTACTTCTTTTCATTTTTCATTCCGTGTTTCAATTGAAACAGAGTAGCGTTATTGTTTCCGTGTGCTCACCTCCCCTCTCTTATCTTTCCTCTACTCTTTTTATTTATTTATTTCTTTATTATATTTTTTCTGTGTACATGTCCTTTTTCTTTTCCCGTTTCTTTCTTTATAATAAACAGCAGAAATGGTCCTTTATTTAAGTTGACGACACTCATACGAAATAAGAATTCGACATCATTCGACAGATAATCAGGAGTTTACATTTTGCATTTCATCTTGGACCGATTTGGACGGTCTCATTTTAACCCAGAGGGTGTTTGCGAGATGATAACGGGGACGTATTTTAAGGAACGAAGGATTAGGTTTGGTTTGTTTTGGTTTTAACGGCATATCAAATCTCGGTGGGTCATTTAAATGCCAGACAAAGTTTTTGAAAATGAATTCATTCTCAATGCATAAATGGACAATTCTGTTTATAAACTATGTTTTTCTAT
>CM042170.1:21531518-21536518 GCA_023376005.1 Doryteuthis pealeii | reverse complement strand
ATATCGAGGCCGAATGATGCTTCTTTGCAGCTTTAATTACGTCAAGTTATATGAAAAACCGCGTCCCGCCTAGATCCCTCGAAGTAAGCAGCGATGAGCCTGTTCAGATAACTTTAATGGGTGACCTTTAGCAAATTGCACGATATTTGCCAAAGTAACTGTTCCTTTGTACAAACAAAACTAGTTTGCTTACAGTACTATTTTGAGTAACAGTATAATAATAATTAAATAAAATAATAATAATAAAATAATAATAGAAGAAGAAGAAGAAGAAGATAGAAGAAGAAGAAGAAGAAGCAAGTGAAAGAAGAGAGAAGAAGAAGAAGAAGAAGAAGTAAAGAAAAGAAGAAAAGAAGAAAGAAGAAGAAAGAAAGAAGAAGAAAGAAAGTTAAGAAGATTAAGAAGAAGAAGAAGCAAGTGAAAAGAAGAAGAAGAAAGAAGAAGAAGAAGAAGAAGAAAGAAGTAAGAACGAACGAAGAAGAAAAGAAAGAAGAAGAAGAAGCAAATTAAAGAGAGGAAGTAAGAAGAAGAAGAAGAAGAAGAAGAAGAAGAAGAAGAAGAAGAAGAAGAAGAAGAAGAAGAAGGAAGAAGAAGAAGAAGAAAGTTAAGAAGAAGAAGAAGCAAGTGAAGAAGTAGAAGAAAAAAAGGGGAAAATATTTTATTATTAAAAAGGGTCAGAGATTTCCATAATGCAATTGGGTCGGGACAATCTTAAAGTGGCTAGAGCTTGATGAAAAATTAGGTTGCATCTTGAAAGTAATCCTATCCACATTCGCTTATTGATACTGTGTCAATCAATGTTGTTTAAGAGTTGACATGCGCATGCGCCTGCACATGCGCGCTACAGAGAACAACGATTCTCAAAATGAACATCTACCCTGGGAGATTATTCATACAAAGTAATTTAATGAAAAAAAAATATGACGAATAAAGGAGGGGAAATAAAAACAAAAGAAAGAAACTTTGAAGAGAAGAAATAAAAACAAAAAACAAAAAAGACAGAAGAATTAAATTAGTATGTTTTTTGGACTATTCAAGACTATGTTCCTCATCTTCATTGTCATCCAGCTACAACGTTTCGGCCTTCTTCACAAGTATCTTGCTTGCGTACAGGAACCTTTTTTTCGAACTTGGGAACTTCTTGTCGTAATCGGGAGCGCATCACGCGAACTTTGAACCTAACCATTTATTCAGTTCACATGGGAGGTATCCTGTTCTCATTCCGCCTACACATAGCTGGGTACAGGTGTTAACTGTGTTAATTATTATTACTATGTTACCTGCTGCCCCTGACCAGGATTGAAACTGCAGTCTAGAGATAACTATACTTAGAACTCTTTAGACAATAATTTCTTTATCCACTAAGGCTATTCCTCTTTTTAATGCTTCTTCTTCGCCGTATTTTTTTTCTTTCACCGAACAAACCCCTACTTTCCTACCACCTAAGCAGCTTCGGCTTGTGGGTGCCCAATTAAAATGTCTTAGCGTCTCGCTTCATAAGTGGGATGAGAGGCCAATACAAACAACACCCTCACCTTTTTTACTATTAAAAAAAAGAGAAATGTACACTGATTAAAAAATGAATGAATAGATAAAGATTCGAAAGACAAAAAAACTTTTTAAAAAAAAAAAAAGTGAATGAAGTAATCGCGGTGCGAGAAAGAAAAAAAATGATGAATTAAAAGTAAAAATCATGAAAGACTGATGAATAAATTGCTATGAATAAATTTAGGAAAGAGAAGGGAAAGAAAAAAACATAGGGAAATTAAATTGGTCTTAAAATTTACCTGGAAAAGAGAGAGAGACAGGAGAGAGAAAGGGGCAGCGAGACGGAACAGAGAGTAGATCACGAGGAGAGAGAGAGAGAGAGAGAAGAGAGAGAGAGAAGAAAGATTAACTAAATAGTGATATGCAGATATATATACATATTATATATGTGTGTGTGCGGGCGGTATCCAAAACTTCGTTATGTGCAAGGGGATGCATTCTAATATGTGATTTCTAAGACACCACTGTATTATTTTGTATGAATCCCAGTATGTATTAATAAGTGAATCTTTAAATCGCTACAGAGAGCTAATGTATAAAAACTTTTAGATTTGCATTAAGACAAAGAGAGAAGAGAGAGAGAGAGAGAGAGAGAGAGGAGAGAGAGAGAGAGAGAAAGATTTAACTAAATGAGATATGCATATATATATATATATGCATATTATATATATTTTTTTTTTCCCGTCCTTGTTTTTGTTGATGACCGACCCACGTGCGGTTGATACATTATAATGCAATAGGGTCCTCATATTAGTTGAGGATGGGCCGAGTGTTGCTTTTTAAAACCGTCAGAGATTTGGCCCCGAAACGGTTTGCACACTTTTTCTCTCTGATGAGCCTTTTCAGTTGTAAACTCGTTTTGTTTTTCATTATATCTTATTCATATATATATATATGTATGTATGTGGTGTGTGTGTGTGGTGTGTGTGTGTGTGTGTGTGTGTGTGTAATGTTGTAAAATTGAAAAACACAAATTTATTAACATTTTTTCAATTTTGCAATATTACATACTGTCGGATTTACTTCCACTTTTTCTTGATATGTGTGTGTGTGTGTGGATGGGTGTGTTGGGTGTGTGAGCATGTTGTAAGAAAGAGGGGGGTGTACCTGTGAATGTGAGTGTTATACATTATTTTTGCTCAAAAACAAGCCTGGTGATATTTAATGTGTGTATATATTTACTTTGTTTTGTTACTTGTTTTATTTTCGAAGTTTCCTCCGGACATACAGATACACACAACAGCCTTTATATATGTATAGATAAGATAAATGTCTACATATCTATTTTTTCTCAAAATACATTTTCTAGATACACATAAGTAATTTCCTGTTTTTGGTTTTTTCTCAATTGTTCCTTTGAGTCTGGCTTTGAAATTACACTTGGGGCGTTCCGTAGTAGCTGGGTAATTTAGTCAAAGACCGTCATTTAGCGGTGCACTCTACTTTTTTTTCTCCCCCCCTCTCTCTCTCTCTCTCTCTCTCTCTCTCTCTCTCTCTCTCTCTCTCTCTCTCTCTCTCTCTCGTCTCTCTCTCTCTCTCTCTCTCTCACTCTCGTCTCTCTCTCATTGTAAATGAGAAAGGGTTGCTACGATAAATTATTATTCTCACAAATAGATGTGCATATTCAGGACTGGACTGGTTCGATGGGTGAAATGATTCGCATTTTATAAATTTATATCGCTAGCAAATATATGCACCCTCCGGGTGAAAGTATTCAAGTTTTTAATGTAATGAAATATTATATTAATTAGAAAGTCTAAATAAGAATGCAGATAAAAAGATTTGAAACAGAGTGGGGGTATAATAGAAAAATAAAATGAAACTTACTCTTCATCACTGCCGTCTTTCATTGCTGAATTTACTTATTTAACTATTTAGTTAAATTAGGAAATAAAGAATAAATTACACTTATTTTTTCTTGGTTAATGGATTTCTTTTAAGATTCATTTGAAGAGATTTTTGCTTATTTCATTAAAATAAAACCAAACAATTAGAAATCAATAATACTAAGCACACTATTTAATAAAATCACATTTTAATATCAATATGCAAATTAAGCCCTCCCATTCACACTGTAAACGCTATTTTTTGTATATATAAATACAATTGCATGTTATTTGTATGTAGATATGGACAACACTAATAAAAAAGGTGAAGCAATTTTAATTAATAATTGAGGTTTAATAATAATAGAATCCAGAAGAATGTGATTGAAAATAACATATGTTAATTGTGACTCGATTAGTAATATAGTTTCGGTTACAGACGAAAAAACACACTATCTCCATTATAATAAGATATATACGTTTTATAAAATGCGTGTAAGTCAATTGTATATGAATAGTTATTATCTGTTGTATATGTTGATGAAATGTGTGTCAGTGGGTTAGCTATTATATATATATATATTATATATATATCTATATATATGTGTCGTGTGTGTGTGTGTGTGTGTGGTGTTGTAAAAATGTGAAATTGGAAATGAATCCGACAATATGAGGAAGAAATGAATAAGAAAAGAAAGAACAGAATGGGTAATAAAAATATTGATTTAATCAATATCATTACACATGTGTTTCGGTCCAGTTCATCTGTGTGAAAATATTCCGCACACCAGAGAAGATTCGACCTTCATCAGAGGTGAAATTTTTATTAATTGCACCACGCTCTCATTCTTCAAAAAATCCAGTACATTTATGTTTTATATTCTTGACAACGGATTAACCTTCTCACATTTCTCCCATATATATATATATATTATATGTGTGGTGTGTGTGTGTGGTGTGTGTGTGTGTGTGAAGAGATTGGAAAGTGAATCCGACGGTATGTTAGTGTATTAAGAAATTGAAAAAAACAGGTTTAAATAAGTTGAGTGTAAGTTTATTGGCCGACGCTGCAGTGTTCGATCTATTAATTAGATCATCTTCAGGGTATTTGTTGGTATAAGGAAGGTGATATAAAAAAATTATCGCAGAATAACAGAGAAAAGCATGCGGATAGTCCTTGTTTATCATCTGTTCATAATTTGAATCTGAAGAAAGGACGCTGAAAATGCGACGGTTTGAAATATGACGTCAAAGCAAGGCATGGGCGGCCACAAATAGATTATCAGTCATATGGAGGTCGATCTCCCTGGCAAGCTGAAGCGACAGTTTTCCAGGCTGTGGTTGTGTCGGTGCTGCTGTATGGCTGCACCACCTGGACCCTGACAAAGCGTCTTGAGAATAAGCTAGATGGGAGCTGCACACGAATGCTGCGTGCGGTCTTGATATAGTCGTGGAACAGCACCCCACAAGGAAACAGCTGTACGGTCACCTGCCCCCCATCTCACAAACTATCCGAGTGAGACGGACAAGGCGGGAGATTATGCAGGACAAACTGCTGAGAAGCAGGGGATTTTGAACTCATAAGCGACGTTCTCCTGTGGAACCAACACATGGACATGCAAGTGT
>CM042170.1:21511518-21526518 GCA_023376005.1 Doryteuthis pealeii | reverse complement strand
ATGTATATAGTAAGTAAAGTTGTCGGAGTTGCCTAAAGTCGATATCAATCAGACAGCAAGGGAGTCTCTCCCCTTTTCACTTGCACGAAACTATGGAGATTGTTTTCGGCGTCTGAGGTGGAGCGCCACACTTACTATCAGCTCCTCACTTTACCGCACAGATCCCTGTGCTACTCATATGCTGAGTTGGCGAGAGCGTAGTATCGAACCTGGAACCTTGTGGTTCCTAGTCGGACGCTCTAACGACTGACCTAAATAAATCAATTACTAGCAAAAAGTCAGTAAAATCATCAGATACATTAAAGGATTTTAAAAAATAAAACAATTTGAAATGTAAACTTTAAATATGTATTAAAATAAAACAAACTATATATATATATATAATACCAGTCATGTATTTATTAAAACTTGTTTTAAAAAACAATAAGGACTGTCTAATGTTGCATGTTCAAATTTTGAGTGTAATTATTCTATGTTATGACGATTTTGGGTAATGTGACGTAAGCAGTGACGTCATTTTTGTTACAGACAAAAACCGGAAGCGAATCTCCATTATTAATAGATATCATCCGGTATGAGTCATTCAATGTCAAAACTATCCTTGTAGAAGAACAGTAGGAGTAGAATTTGTCAATATCTTTTTGTTTGATTTTGCTTTCTTTATTTAATGGCATATCAACCTGTGTGAGTCATTTAATGCCAAAGTCATCCTTGTAGAACAGTAGTGGTAATCATTTAATTGTGCCAATTTTCTACGACTATAACCGTTACATGCATTCATATATTTGCGCGTCAGTACTTATCTGTTCATTTGTTGGTTTATTTGTTTGTGTGTGTGTGTGTGTGTGTGTGTATGTGTGTGCGTGCGTGTGCGCGTATGTATGTGTGTGTGTGTGTGTGTGGATATTTCATATTCTGTATGAATACACACCTACACAGACTAAAAAAGAAAAGAATTATCTAACATATTCCCGCGCAAAAATAGCATATAAATCTGTCACTTCCGGTCTAGCTATGATACTAAGGAGCTTATCACATCTTTTAATATTTTCTGGTCGGAATGGATACGCGGAATTTTTTGGGCGCGAAAACCCATATTTGCATATTAATTCGCTTGTTTTCAAAAAAATTTGCATTCTGTATTTTTTTATTTGTTTGTTTTTGTAAAAATAATAATAGATAATAATAAATACTCGGCAGTGTGAGTCATCCGCGTGAAAAGAGGGGGGATGCGGAGGAGTCCCGAGTGGGGTGGGTCGGAATGCGCCCGATAGAATCTTCCACAATGATCAATCGATTAGACGAATTGGATCCCGGATAATGGATCAGCGGATGACTTTTCGCGTCCTTTTTGTTTTCGGGGGAGGCTTTTATCGGTGCTCGAGCTTCATCGGGGACACGTTCTCTGTGATCTTTTGTGGCGATAAATTCTAACAATAGCTTAGAAAAATGAAGGGTCGATCCATTATTCGAAACTTAACGCTGACGTAGATGGCCAAACATCAGAAATCCTGCAATGTATCAAAACGAGGTTGGATATCTATTTACTAAGATTAAGTTTTGGCGCAAGGCGGGAAGAATGGTTGGTTGGTTGGTTGGTAGGATTTAAGACATACAATAGAAAAGCGATAGAGAGTAAAAAGGTTTTATAGGGACAACAAATGCGGTAAAATCGAACTTAACGGACCTAAATTCCACCATCGTATGCCACACCGCTAAAAGAAAAAAAAATACTAAAAATCAGGAAATTAAACGAATTTAATGAAATTTTCAGTGTTGATATATTAATGAATAAAAGATATAATGCACCAGTTATTTTATTTTAAAACCTTTGTATTTTTTCAGATCAGTTAACTTTGAACCACGTATCTTTGAGAATCTGTGTTACGCCTAAAAGATACGGCATATCAACCTCAGTGGGTCATTTAATGCCGATAAAGTTTTGAAATAAATCAATTCTTAACGGATAATACAATTTTTTTATGAATACATTTTTCTATTTAACCCATAGATGGGACCCTAACAGGTACTACCACTCCGGGTCAGAGGGGACCAGGGAGCAATTGGTGATGAAGGGGTGCTCCACATTCCCCAAACCTCCAAAACTGGAAATCTTACCATCAGATAGAGTTTAACGTTATTCCCAGGAAATGAAGACCCTCAGTCACCACCTTCTAGCACCCATATGATAAAAAGGGGTTGGGGCTTGCCATGAAGGCAATAGGGTTGGGAAAATCATATAAATGCTAGGGCTTGACGTGACCAGCCGATTAATCGAAGGGGGCCTCTCCGACCGCCCGTCTTGCCTAAGATAGTGCCAAAATGGAGTATTGCAAGTCATGAATTGCTCATCCACCTGGGTTCTATCGTTAAACATCACGAGTCGCCAGCCACGGCCAACAGGTGGCCCCATTGTGGGAGTCTTACCCCTCTGCAGAGGTGCAGTCGGTGCATTCTAATGCCCCAGCCGACAGGGCGAATGTGTAATACGATATGATAGTGTTGTTTACAAGCATTAGTCTAATATTGATGGAAATAAAAATGGCTTTTCATTCCATATTTATTAATGCTTTATTTTATGGCACGTTTATCTGCTAAGTGGACAATTTAATTGACGTAAAACGTTTTTAGCAAAGTTAAATTGCTTTTTATTATTAACGTTCAAGATACAATCTATTCACAGAGAAGATAATCCACATACAAGTTGAGATGTAAATATCCAAATAACTACAGAGTCCAGACAAATGAAATCTACCCAATGTAGCGTGTCGTGGTTTAATATGTAATACTGGAAAAGTCATGACGAAAGATTGTCCCAAGCAAAAGTAAGGATATTTATTAACACTGCTTGATACAGGTGTTGAATACTCTTCTTTTTACTTTCTTACTTCTAGCGTCTCTTCTAGCGTCTGGACTTCGTCTAAGGGACTTCGTGTCTGGTCTTCCATTGGGGATTTCTCTTTATCAGAAGCCCTGTGTCATTGGTAGTTTTTAGATAATAACACAAGACTTCGATTTAACTTAGATCATATTTTATTCTGAGATCCCCACCAGACCACCTGCGCAGATTGAGTCGGCAGCGTGCATAACACGACTTACCACCGTCGTAGTTTTGGCCGATCTCAACTAAAACTCTCTCTAATCTAAACCGGAAGAGGGTCTCCTCCGCCGATTCTCACGGTATCCACCGGAAGGAGGATCAGAACTGAGGTCAAGCTTTGTCATTCACTCCTTCAAGGCCGCCGGCTGCACTTATAACAGCCATTTTGGTTTCTACACTACTGTACATAAGTATTAGGAATCTAATAATTATGTAACACATGATCATAGGTGTGGGGAACCCAGTTCCGATCGAATTCAGCATTTCTTTGACAAATAGAAGTTAACGAACCAGTACATTTTGTTCGAAAATTCTGATTGTTCCTATCGGCCTTTTTTATATTCACTAAAATCATTCTGTTTTGGGAACAAATATAATAAAAATAACAATAACAAAAGTAGTTCTATCGTGTGAAAAATTGCAGTAAGTGGGCCAGGAGAGGTATCTTCAATTACGTAAATACAACGGAGCAGAGTGTGCTAAAAGGTGTGAGATAGCTTAACTCTTGTTAACACAGAAACAGGTTTAATAATAAATGGAATAAAATATGTTCATTACAAAATTTGACTGAGAATTACAAAGGTATGTTGCGTAGGGGCCACGGTCGAGTTGTAGTAGTAAATCGAGGGGGCAGGTGTTGCCTGGGTGATGGACCTGGGATTAACGCTATTAATTTAACTTCTGGCAGGTCCAGCGACCGAAGCTCACTGACCCCGGAAGTTGTAGTAGGAGTCGTTAGTAGTAGTAGTAGTAGCCTTCGTTAGTTCAGAGTAACAACGTACGAAAGTCGTATGATTGACACTTTTTAACCCTGTGTTGAGGTCAACGGAAGAGTTGGTACTCTTCCGGTTTGCCAGTGCGAACGTGGGAAGTTACTTTAGAAAGTCAAAGAGATGTTTATTTATTTATTTCTAGGTCCGTGGATTCTTTTTCAGAGAGAAGGGGAGATAGATAGATAGATAGATAGATAGACACAGAGAGAGAGAGAGAGAGAGAGAGAGAGAGAGAGAGAGAGAGAGAGAGTAAGCTCAAGCTGTTCTATCGTAAATCACGTTTATGCGCGCTGTTCGTTGCTAGCCTAGACATGTCACCGTGGGACCCCCAGAGACCCACGTCTGACTCCGAACAAGGCCCAGACCAGACCGATTTGTCTCTTCTTCCGTTTGTGGTCCAGGGTGTGAAGGAAGAGACACATCCGCTTCCGCCCTCGGCAGAAAACCTGGGACTTTCGTTTTTATTTTACATCTAGTAACGGCGCCATTGGTCGGTCAATAGCTGGAACCCGTTGAGTGTTTACACTTCCAAACTTTAACCTCTTTTTGTTCTTATTTCTTTTTCTTTCCTTTCTCCAGAAATCCAATAACCGTTTTCTTTTCAATCCCCAAATTCTCCGTAGACTATAATAATACCGCTAGACGTAGTTATTGTTTCAACATTGATAGGTAGTCAATTAACTATGCACATTATATGTAGTAAATTAAAAATAACGGTTTAGTGATGTTGGGTTATTTGGGCATACAAAGTGTGCTAGAATCAAGCACTTAAACCTATAGACTCGGTATGGTTACGTGGATTAAATTCAGCCAATCAACAGCTCGAATACGTGGTTAGTTAACTATTTAATCGCCGATATTGAAAGCCGTTCATTTACACGTTATTCGACATTGACAAACGGACCTGCAACCAATGACTTTGCTCAACGCAAGGATTTTACCCAACACTAAGGAACAACCAAAAGATCATACCTAACACTAAGGGACACCCAAGGAACAACCAAAGTTTTCTTCACTACAGATCGCGCTCTGTTTAACATAAGGAATCTCCACTGTAATGTGCTCTCACTTGAAGCCTAAAAATGGCCACAAAAATCGTAACAAGTTGGGAAACACAGGAAAGATGATTGACACTTTTTAACCCTGTGTTGACCTACTCTTTCGGTTTGCCAGTGCGAACGTGGGAAGTTACTTTAGAAAGTCTGTTTTTGCTGATGACCGGACGAGAACACATGTCCAAATAACCAAAATCTCAGCGCTTTTTTTGTTGGACTGGGATTCATAAAAATAGAATATGAGCTCAAAACCAAAAGAAAATCCGAGTTAGTTTTGGCTCAAAACAGCCCATGTTATTAGTGTGTTTAAAGTTTTGCAATGTGTCTTATATATCACTAAGAAATAAAAGTTTACTTGATATATGGTGTGGTTATTTTGCATACTGATTTTAACAAAACCAGGTTTAATAGATAATTACTTGATGTGATTGATCTTTTATATTACTGTTTTATTCTCGAACGTATTAAAATCAATTCTATGAATTATTTTATATAGAAATCAATCAAAATATAATTAAAATAATTATCTTTTTATATGCATTAATTAACGCATAATTAATTAATTTCGTTAGTCTTTCTAATACAACATATTTAATTTCATCTAAACGTAAATACTTATGCCCAGAGGGCGTATATTCTTGAGAGTATATATAGAGGTCAATTGATATGTATGTATTTATCTATGTATGTATGTATGTATGGATGGATGAATGGATGAATGAAACTATGAAAATAAAAGAATTAATCAGATATTGAATATATATATATATATATATATATATATATATATATATATATATATATATTAAATATTACCAGTTCTTGCTTTTTGCAATAAAAATTATGAAGATTTGATTTGTATTCAAAGATATTTATAGATTAAAATATATGTAGAAATAGCATTGAAATTCTATATAAACATAACGAAGGGATCTTTATCCCGAAATATTAAGAATAAATCAAAGATAAACGAACAATTTTCATAGTTATTTCCCATCTATGGGTTAAATAGAAAAAAAACATGAGTTTATAAACATCATTAAGTATCCATTAAGAATGAATTTATTGCAAAACGTTGTCGGTATTAAATACCCCACTGAGATTGATATGCCGTAAACCAAACCAAACCAAAACCAAACCTGTAGAATTTCCATGAACCAAAACAAAAATCAAGAGAAGCTACTTAAGCCAGAAACGAAGATTTGTAATTTCATTACATATAAATCCTATAGTTGTCTTTGTACTAAATAATACAAAAATAAAAGTGACAAAAACATGACTCAGTAAAAAACCTTTAAACTTGCATTGTAATTGCGTTCAAAACCAACCAACAAACCAATATATATATATATATATATATATATATATATATATATATATGTTATGTGTCCAACGGAAGAAAATTGAATATTTTCTAGAAAAGAAGGTCCGAAAAATGGATTATGTTTTTTCAAAAAATGTTATTATCATTTTACATTAGCGACACGTGTTTCAGATCTTCTGATATCTTCTTATCAGCGTTAAATAACCATATTCTGGTATGTGGTTAATTAACGCCAAAGATCTGAATCACGTGTCGCAAAAGTAAAATAATATTTTTTTTAAAAAATCATAATCCATTTTGCGGACCTTCTTCTCACACACGCACACACACACACACATATATATATATATATATATATATATATATATATATATATATGTGTGTGTGTGTGTGTGTGTGTGTGTGCGTGTGTGAGAAGAAGGTCCGCAAAATGGATTATGATTTTAAAGGGGAGTCGGAAGGGAGTCGTTAGTATACATCTCTGAAGAGACTTAATAAAGTCGAAACAGTCTGTACGGTGTTCTGCATAGCGAGCCATCCTTTGCGGGATTTACTTGTCAAGATTATTTTCTATAATTATCGAATTTTATGCGATACGTGCATTTATAATTGCCTTCAAGCAAAAATATAAATAATAATTTATTCAACATTGCTTCTATAAAAAACAAACATCCAAAAATCTTATTCACTTCGCCGAAGAGCTTACGGCCGGGTTTGTTTACTAAATAAACGTCACTTGCCTACTATGACAGGGGCGTGTAATAGTATCGTTGACAAGGTTAATTTCGCAGGGATTGTTCGCTATGTACCGGCGGCCGAACGGATATGGTCTCTGACTATGCCTGTGAAGTCCCGGTTTCGATTCCTGTCGGAGGGGAGTCGTTAGTATACATCGCTGAAGAGACTTAATAAAGTCGAAACAGTCTGTACGGTGTTCTGCATGGCAAGCCATCCTTTGCGGGATTTACTTGTCAAGATTATTTTCTATAATTATCGAATTTTATGCGATACATGCATTTATAATTGCCTTCAAGTAAAAATATAAATAATAATTTCAACATTGCTTCTATAAAAAACAACATCCAAAAATCTTATATATATATATATATATATATATATATATATATATATCCAAAAGTCCAGAGAAGAAATCTTCTTACGACACAATAGTTTATTTTAAAAACTGTCGCAGTTTGAGAGCTCAATGTGTGCTCTTAATGTTAGAGTCACAGAGCAAATAGATAAGTAAAGAAATAAACAAAAGACTTAGAGATTTAGCATATAGTCTATTTCAGGGAGCTTAGACAAAGTGTCTAAGCTCCCTGAAATAGACTATAATGCTTCAATCTCTAAGTCTTTTGTTTATTTCTTTACTTTATATATATATATTATATATATTATATATAATATATATATTATATATATATTTGTATATGTATAAGTATTAACTTACCGGTGGGTATAAGAACGATCGTTGGAAGCGCACAATATCCAGAGGTTAAGGTTGAGAAAAAACAAATACAAAGTGCTCAATACAATGTAGAGCATAATTTATTTAAAGAATGGAAATGAGTAACCTACTCGAGTTTCATCGATAGATTCTTCAGGGTTACTTTTAAATTAATCGAGTTTACGATTAATCTTTGGTGTTATAAACATGCCCGTTGAATGGGACTTAGTAGAGGAAGCTTGTTTACATTTTTCGTAGATCAGGAACGGTTTTTGATTATTGAATTAAAAATTTGGATTAATTTATGGGAATTATTTTTTCAATTATTATTTAATAAAAGATATGTTATGGGTCGTATTAATAGTAAAAGTTGAAAATTTAAAATTATTTAATAAACTAGTTAATTTGGTTTGAGGTATTTAAAAAATACAGGTGTGTATGTTACGATAATAGAAGTTTTGGGTAGTGAAAAATAGTTAATTATATTGAAAAATATAAAGAGATAAAAGTAAGAATGAAAGTAACGGTAAGCAAAGGTGCATTGAAATATAAAAATATTTATAACAAAAATGTTTATAACACCAAAGATTAATCGTAAACTCGATTAATTTAAAAGTAACCCTGAAGAATTTATCGATGAAACTCGAGTAGGTTACTCATTTCCATTATTAAATAAATATATATAGATAGATAGATAGATAGATAGATAGATAAAGAGAGAGAGAGAGAGAGAGGTGAGACAGAAATGAAGTAGTTTGTATGTATCATATAGTTATTTTTAAACATGGTGAATAGTTTTCTAAAGTTATCAAAGACTATTTGTTCTGTTCAAGTTTTGTTATTGTGTGAGATTTTATTTTTATTTCTCAAAAATTGAATTGTTAACTTCATTATGACTTTTTACTTATGATAGCAAGGGTAAATATTTATGTGCGTGCGTCAGAGACTGGGCATGCGCAGAACTGACGTTACGTCATACGTTAGTCTAAGAATTCATTTTTGATGTATACTCAGTGCACGCTAGATTAATATTTTTTCATGAAAGGTTTGTTTTTTTGTTTTGTTTTTGTTTTTTTTTTTGTTTTTTTGCTCCGTTCTCACTGTAGAAGATTCTATTCATTCATGCACGTCTTTTTTGGGTTTTTTTTTTTTGGTTTTTTGTTTTTTTAATTTTTTTTTTGTTTTTTGTTATTTCTTTTTGCAATGATACAATGTTTTATGCAATGATTCCTCTTACCTTTATTGTTGTTTTTTTTGTTTGTTTTTGCTTCTTTTTTTTTTAATTCTTTAAAACAGTTCTTTAGGCATTTTTTTTTTCTTACTTGAATTTGGAGAAATGCGATCTGAAAAATAAAATAAATGTTCATTTATCCGGGATTTTTTTTTGTTTTGTTTTTTTGTTTATTTATTTATTTATTTATTTATTTTTTGCTTTTTTTGGGGGGGGAGGTGGGTCGGGACGCCCCATCTCAGCATCAATCGATGAGGAAAAATGTAAAGAAAAAAATATTCAAGACAAATGAAAGAAAAATAAACGAAAGATTATATTTGAATGTCTCACTACTTTGTATTTAAATAGATATTTGATAGAAAGACTGTGTAGCGCCAGAAATCTAGGATGTCACTACATTGTATTAAATAGACATTTCATAGAAAGACTATGTAGCGCCAGAATCTTTATCTATAAACGAAAGATTATATTTAATGTTTCACTACTTTGTATTAAATATATATTTGATAGAAAGACTGCGTAGCTCCAGAAATCTAGGATGTCACTAAATTGTATTAAATAGAACATTTCATAGAAAGACTATGTAGCGCCAGAAGCTTTATCTTACCATCAAATGACGTGTAAAAGATATGACATAAAGAAAATAAACGAAAGATTATATTTGAATGTCTCACTACTTTGTATTAAATAGATATTTCATAGAAAGACTGTGTAGCACCAGAAACTTTATCTTACCATCAAATGACGTGTAAAATATATAAAACATAAAGATATGACATAAAGGCAATAAACGAAAGATTATATTTGAATGTCTCACTACTTTGTATTAAATATATATTTGATAGAAAGACTGTGTAGCTCCAGAAATCTAAGATGTCACTACATTGTATTAAATATACATTTCATTGAAAGACTGTGAGGCGCCAGAAGCTTTATCTTACCATCGAATGTCGTATAAAAGATATAGAACATAAAGATATGAAATAAAGAATATAAACGAAAGATTATATTTGAATGTCTCACTATATTGATTCAATATACATTTCATAGACTGATTGTGTAGCGCCAGGTGCATTAACTTAGATGCATTAGATTAGCCGAGAATCAATTGATGGATTTTTATTATAAAATAAATTGCCGTAACTTTTTAAAAGAAAAATCATTTTCAATAGATTTTTGTTGTAAAAATCATTTACAATAAAGTTTTTATAGTGAAAATAATTTGCAATGCATTTTATAGTTAAAATTATTTCCAGTTATTATTCATAATAAAAATCATTTACATTGCATTTGTATGGCAAAAATCATTTTCAATACATTTTTATAGTAAAAAATGACTTCCAATGAATTTTTAAGATAAAACAACTGCAATGAATGCTTATTGTAAAAATCCCTTCCAATGCATTCTCATAGTAAAAATCATTTACATTGCATTTTTATAGTAAAAATCATTTGCACTGCATTTTTATAGTAAAAATCATTTGTACTGCATTTTTATAGTAAAAATCATTTACATTGCATTTTATAGTAAAAATCATTTGCACTGCATTTTTATAGTAAAAATCATTTATATTGCATTTTTATAGTAAAAATCATTTGCACTGCATTTTTATAGTAAAAATCATTTGCACTGCATTTTTATAGTAAAAATCATTTATATTGCATTTTTATAGTAAAAATCATTTATATTGCATTTTTATAGTAAACATCATTTGCATGCATTTTTATAGTCAAAATCATTTGCACTGCATTTTTATAGTAAAAATCATTTACATTGCATTTTTATAGTAAAAATCATTTGCAATGCATTTTTATAGTAAAAATCATTTATATTGCATTTTTATAGTAAAAATCATTTCCAATGCATTTTTATAGTAAAAATCATTTGCACTGCATTTTTATAGTAAAAATCATTTCCAATGCATTTTTATAGTAAAAATCATTTGCACTGCATTTTTATAGTAAAAATCATTTCCAATGCATTTTTATAGTAAAAATCATTTGCACTACATTTTTATAGTAAAAATCATTTCCAATGGATTTTATAGTAAAATTATTTGCAATGGACTTCTAAAAAGAAAAAATGAAAGGATAGAGGGATACATTCTTTTCCTTTTCCTCAACTTTTTAAAAAGTCCGTCGCAGACGACGATGACGTCACTCCATGTCGTTCAACAGTTGTGGACCCTCTGGTGACTAGTTAGTCCAATTCTGGACTTGCAGATGTGGTCACACACATGGCAAGAGAAATTCCCCTCTTCCTTTAGTGGTGCATGACGACAAAGCAGTCGCCACTCTGTAGCCCTGTTAATTTCGATATTGAGCCGCTTAGCTCCTGTGCGACAGGCGTCTCTCCAACTGGACACATTGTAGGATTCTGTACGTAAGGATATACAGAATCGTTCTTTTATAAATATACTAGCAGAAGTACCCGGTCCATGATCATTGTATTTACCGCGTACCCCACTTGTACGGGTCAGGCACAAAGTCCCTATTAACGTGGGACCACCCACGAGCCGAAGCCCATGGAGTGGCAGGTGAAAAATTGCGTCGATCCCGTCGGCATTCCCCCTTCAAGGGGTCGCCTCAGGCACTGGGCAATAAACCCAGCCCTGCCCCTTTAAATCGAGGGGGCAGGTGTTGCCTGGGGGGATGGCCCCCTGGGATCGACGCTATTATTATAACAGACCCGGTCCAGTGGCCGAAGCTCACCGGACCCCCAGTCGAAACCGGGCATGATCATAGTAACAGCCAGGAGTAAGAAAGAAAGTGGGAAGACAAGGGTAAGAGAAATTAATTCAAACGATTATAGAACCTAAAAATTCGTGTATATTCGTAATTTTTTGGAATTTATTTATTTTTTGTTATTGTTTTTTTTTTTGTGGGTGGAGGGTTACATTTAAAATATTATAATAAGGTTGTTCCTAAATCTTCCGTCAGTTATCATCCTGCAACACCCTCTGGTTAAATATGAGACCGTCTAAATCCTCCAATGTGAATATAGATTATCTGGTGTCGCTTATTTGCAGATCTCTTATTTGTCCCATCTTATTTCACACAATTTTAAAAAAGGAAACATTCTAAATGGTCTCCCCTAATGGGGCCACCTGTTGGTCGTGGGTGGCGACCCGTGGTGCTTAAGGATAGAGCCCAGGTGGATGAGCAGTTCATGACTTGCAATAAACTTTGGCTAGACGGGCGGTCGGAGAGGCCCCCTCCGATCAATCGGCTGGTCACGTCAAGCCCTAGCACCTATATGATTTTTCATACCCTATTGCCCTTATGGCAAGCCCCAACCCCTTTTATCATATGGGTGCTAGAAGGCGGTGACTGACTGTCTTCATGTCCTGGGAATGACGTTAAACTCTATCTGATGGTGAGGCTCAAGTTTTGGAGGTTTGGGGAATGTGGAGCACCCCTTCATCACTATTGCTCACTGGTGCACTCTGACCCGGAGTGGTAGTACCTGTTAGGGTCCTATCTATGAGTTAAATAGAAAAATGTATTTATTAAAATATTGTATTATCCATTAAGAATTGATTTATTTCAAAACTTCATCGGCATTAAATTACCCACTGAGGTTGATATGCCGTAAAACAGAACAAAACAAAACCAAATCTAAATGGTCTTGCAACGCTTAAATGCCCAACGTAAAATTAAAAATGAATTAAAAAAAGAAAAAGTTACATGTTTGTTTTATTTATAACATTGAAATTATGAATTATGGAGGATATTTTGGTAATTTTGATCTTAGGTCGTTCAGGCCTCCTGCCCTAATTTATGCTATATTTTAGCAAGACAACGTCAGGCGAATTTCCATCCCAACTCGTTTTTTACCGAGTCATGTTTTTGTCACTTTCATTTTTGTATTATTTATTGCAAAGACAACAGTAGGATTTATATGTAATGAAATTGCAAATTTTCGTTTCTGGCTTAAATAGCTTCTCTTGATTTTTGTTTTGTTTCATGGAAATTCTACGTGTTTGGTTTGGTTTGGTTTGGTTTGGTTTACGGCATATCAATCTCAGTGGGGTATTCAATACCTACAAAGCTTTGCAATAAATTCATTCTTAATGGATACTTAATGTTGTTTATAAACTCATATTTTTTTTTCTGTTTAACCCATAGGTTACTTGCCCTAACAAGTACTACCACTCTGGGTCAGAGTCGACCTAGGAGCACTGGTGATAAAGGGGTGCTCCACATTCCCCAAACCTCCAGAACTGGAACCTCACCACCAGAGAGTTAAACGTCATTTCCAGGACATGAAGACTCTCAGTCACCGCCTTCTAGCACCGATATGATAAAAAAAGGTTGAGGGCGTGCCATAAAGTCAATAGGGTTGGGTCAATCATATAAGTGCTAGGGCTTGGCGTTACCAGCCAATTGATCAGAGGGGTCTCTCTGGCCGGCTGTTTAGCGTAAGTAACTGCTAAAATGGAGTGTTGCCTGTCATGGACTGCTCAGTCACTTGGGTTCTATCTTTTAAGCATCACTGGTCGCCACCCACGGCCAACAGGTGGCTCTATTGGGGGAACTCTAGGGGTCCAGCGAGTTAAAAATATTATTTCAAAAAGTGCAACCCTAAATTCGTGAGTGCTTTGAAACATGATTTTAATTTTCTAATGTCTAGTTTTTATCCTTATTAATGGAGATCTTTGAAGATTTCCATAAATCAATTGTTTTTTTGTTTTTTTTTTAATTAATTGTATCATTTAATCGGTAAAATAAAAAAAATTCATCATTATTATTATTATTATTATTACTAGCAAATATATGCACCCTCCGGGTGCAAGTCTTTAAGTTTTAATGTAATAAAATATTATGTTAACTTAGAAAGGGTAATGGAACTAAATAAGATGCCGATAAAAAGATTTGAAACAGAGGGGGAGCAACTAAAACTTGCTTTTTCTTCCCTCCCGTCTTTCATTGCTAAGTTTTCATAATTTAACTATTTAGTTAAATTAGGAAGTAAAGAATAGAATTACTGTTAATATTGTTAATGGATTTATTGGAGAGATTTTTGCTCATATTCATTAAGATAAAACCAAATAATTAGAAATCAATAATACTGAGCACATATTTATTAAAATCAAATTTTTAATATCAATATGCAAATTAGCCTTTCCATTCACCCTGCAAACCACTATATTTTGTATATATAAATACAAATGCATGTTAATAATAGGTAGATATGGTCAACAGTATAAATAATGTAAAACAATTTTATTAATAAATTGAGGTTTGAATAAAAATAGAATCATGGAGGATGTGACGTAAATAACTAAGGGAATTGTGACTTGAGTAGTAATATAGTTTCGGTTACAGACAGAAAAACACACAATCTCCATTATAATAAGATTATTATTATTATTATTTATAATTTTATTATTGTTATTTATTATTATCTATCTTATTAAATTCATACTAGAATACATGTAATCGTACGACTGTTCTTAGAGATATATAAGTACATTCTTATGTAGATAAAACAAAACGTGCAACTAAAACTTACGTATATTCATTGCTTTTACTTATACTTTCGATATCGATTTGATTTTATTTAAAATGTGACTCAACTTTTCTGACTTCAAAATTCACTCGCTTTGTTTCTGAAATAAAAAGAAATGTAACTTTTAGATTTGAAGCAGTGGTTGCCAACTTTTAGTTTTAAGAAAATATTACGAATACGTCGAACTGAATTTACGCAAAAACTATTATATATTCAAAGAAATTTCTGGAATAACATAGATGGTAACATGGTCGGCATTTTCAAATAAATTTGTATTATTTTAATATTACAATTGCATGTTATCATATGTAGATAAGGCAACAATCTAAAACAATAATTGAGGTTTAAATAAAAAAAAATAAAATCATGGAGAATGTGACGGAAATAACAAAGGGAATTGTGACTGGTTAAATCAAACTTAATGGACCTAAATTCCACCATCGTATGTCCCCACCCCGCCGAAAGAAAAAAATACCAGAAATCAGGGAATTAACCGAATTTAATGAAATGTTCAATGTTGATATATTAATGAATAAAAGATATAAGGAACCAGTT
>CM042170.1:21499018-21509018 GCA_023376005.1 Doryteuthis pealeii | reverse complement strand
TTTATTGTGTGAACGGGAAAGGCTATTTTGCATATCGATATTAAAAATTGGATTTTAATAAATATATGCTCAGTATTATGGATTTCTAATTGTTTGGTTTTATCTTAATGAATATGAACAAAAATCTCGGGGATAAGTTTTTTAATCATTAACAAGAAGAAATAACTGTAATTTAATTCTTTACTTTCTATTTTAATTAAATAGTTAAATTAGGGAAATTTAGCAATGAAAGACAAGTGTGATGGAATTGTAAATTTCATTTGTTCTACTTTCCGATTATACTCCCGTCCGTTTCAAATCTTTTTATCTGCATTCTTATTTAGTTTCCTAAGCCTTTCTAATTTAATGATATTTTATTACATTAAAACTTAAATACTTGCACCCAACGGAGGGTGCATATATTTACTAGTTTAAAACTTAGACTTTATTTAAAGCTGAGGTGCATACAAATAATGATAGTGGTGCAGGCATATTCATGTTTCACGTGGTGTAATGGTTAGCTATTAGGATTAGCAAACCATTGATAGTGAGTTCGATCCTCACTGGATACCTCATCCTTATATATATTTACCAACCCCTCCGCACGAGCAGGATGTGACACAAGGTCAATTTCTAAAGCGGAGTTCAACAGGTTTGAGTTTAGAGTTTTCCTTCTCCTAGACCGGTTGCCTAACCAAGGTTAAAGAGCCCAGTCTGTCGTACTATTTATCCATAGCTGGAGGGAGAGTAGGATTCATACCTTTCCCAAGGGTATTAGCGCTAAGTGAAATGCATTTACCACATCCAGGATTTGAACTCGGGGCGACGAGTCCATTTCCCATGACTTTAACCATTACACCACGCGCTTCCCACATCCTTATGACCTTGTGCCATAACTAAACTAAGGATAGTAAATAACAGTTCATATTCACAAATACGCACACAGGGTGTTGGAAATTTTATTCCCGAAAGTAATAATAGTTCAATACAAAGTTGTTGTGTCCTTAAAAGGGAGTCAATCAGACAAGGTTGTAGTCGGGTGGAAGAACCCGTCAACACGTTCGTAGATTTAAGATAGAGGGTTCTATTGCAGAGAGATACAATAAGACAGACAAGGAATAGTGAGGTATGCTACTAACCTCGAAGCCAATCCAGCATAATACCGTGCTCACTATATATATATATATATATATATATATATATATATATATATATATATATAAATAAATTTTTAGAAAAAAACAAACAAATGATGTTATAATTTGCTGACAGAAATCTGTTTCAACCTTTTTATTAAAGCGGTCTTCATCAAGAGCGAAATGTTTGTGATAGAAAGACGGTGTGAGTAAACCGTTACAAAACAAAGTGGTACAAACGAACGTTCAAGTTCGGAGCCGGAATTTTTTTTTTTTTTTTTAATTTTGAAAATGCATATTTTATATATATTACATCAAACTCTTTTGAGTTTTCTTGTGATTATAATGCTTCTGATTTAAAAAAAAATAAAATAAAATAAAATTTATTTTGTTTTTATTTTTTAAAAACAGAATATACATTTTCAAAATTAAAAAAGAAAAAATTCCGGCTTCGAACTTGAACGTTCGTTTGTACCACTTTTGTTTGTAACGGTTTACTCACACCGTCTTTCTATCACAAACATTTCGCTCTTGATGAAGAACGCTTTAATAAAAGGTCGAAACAGATTTCTGTCAGCGAATTATAATATCATTTGTCTGTTTTTTCTAAAAATATTTATTTCATACTTCCATTCACTTTTCATATATATATATATATAATATATATATATATATATATATAATTTGGGAGAATATGTGCTTAATTGAAGTCGTACCTAATTTTGAAAGTTAATTAATTAATAATTAATTAATTAGGCGGGCATACCTATTAAATTTAAGGCTAAACATATCGAGAAAAATCAATCTCTGTATGTACATTTCGGCCTATTAGGCCTCGTCATATATATATATATATATATAGTTAGACCACATGGGTGAGAGAGAGTGTGGAATATTCCATTGCAACAAAATAACCTACAAAAATAGATTGAATTCTTTCTATAAATGCGTTATATATGAATTTGGAACGTGTTGTGTCCTTAAAAGAGATACAATCAGACATGGTTGTAGTGGGGTATAAGAAGCAGTCAACACGTTCATAGATTTGAGATAGAGGGTTTTATTGCAGAGAGATACAATAAGACAGACAAGGAATAGTGAGGTACACTACTAATCCTCGAAGCCAGACCAGCATAATGCCGTGCTCACTATATATATAGTCAGACCATATGGGTGAGAGAGTGTGTGTGTGTGTGGAATATTCCATTACAACAAAAGTTTTCAAGGGTTATAAACAGTAGTTAAATGTGAATAGACAAATAGGGTCGACAGATTTTGAAGAAAGGAAAACACAACAATCTTTTGTTAATATCCCAATACTGTTTTTTTTTAATTATTGTTAAAAGATCTATTTTGTTTATAAGTAATGTGATGTCCAATATATTTTTCCGCTATGTCGCCTCGGACTGTAGAATACGCCGACTGCATCTCTACAGAGGGGTAAAATCCCCCAATGGACTTCCTGTTGGCCGTGGGTGGCAACTCGTGATGCTTAAGGACGGAATCCTACTGGATGAGTATTCCATGACATGCAACACTCCACTTTGGCCTTTACTTGGGCTAGACGGGCGGTTCGTCGATGAATCGGCTGGCCACATGAAGCCCTAGTACCTATATGATTGTCCCAACCCTATTGACCTTATGTAAAACCCCAACCCCTTTTTATCATATATGTGCTAGAAGGCAGTGACTGAGAGCCTTCGCGTCCTGGACATGACGTTAAACAGCATCTAATGGTGAAGTTCCAATTCTAGAGGTCTGAGGGGTATAGTACCTGCCATAGGCATTATCTCTAGGTCCATTCTGACCCGGAGTGGTAGTACCTGATAAGGTCTCGTTTATAGGTGAAAAAGATTTTGGATCAAGTACCCAAAGTGAGTTTGATTAGGAAGAGTTTATTGTGGATGTTGTTGAAAAGTATTCATCAACTTGTAATTAATAAGCAAAACTTCTGATTTATTAAAGTGATGCGCTGGTGCCAGAGCGATTGAGCGGATTTAGGATTTCCCATTAAACTGTTAACCATTCCCGTGTTAAACGTGTCTTTCGGTTCAAGTTTTATAATTTTAAAAAATGCCATTGAATTAACAACAACATGAAATAAGTAATTTGTAAAAAACGTGTCTTTAATATAAAACGTGTCTTTCGTTTAAAGTTTTATAATTTAAAAAAATGCTGTTAAATTAACAATATGGAATAAGTAATTTGTAAAAAAACGTGTCTTTAATATAAAAACGTGTCTTTCGTTTAAAGTTTTATAATTTAAAAAAATGCTGTTAAATTAACAATATGGAATAAGTAATTTGTAAAAAACGTGTCTTTAATATAAAAACGTGTCTTTCGTTTAAAGTTTTATAATTTAAAAAAATGCTGTTAAATTAACAATATGGAATAAGTAATTTGTAAAAAAACGTGTCTTTAATATAAAAACGTGTCTTTCGTTTAAAGTTTTATAATTTAAAAAAATGCTGTTAAATTAACAATATGGAATAAGTAATTTGTAAAAAAACGTGTCTTTAATATAAAAACGTGTCTTTCGTTTAAAGTTTTATAATTGTAAAAAAATGCTATTAAATTAGCAACAACATGAAATAAGTAATTTATAAAAAACGTGTCTTTAATATAAAAACGTGTCTTTCGTTTAAAGTTTTATAATTTAAAAAAATGCTATTAAATTAACAACAACATTAAATAAGTAATTTGTAAAAAAACCTGTCTTTAATATAAAAACGTGTCTTTCGTTTAAAGTTTTATAATTTAAAAAAATGCTATTAAATTAACAACAACATTAAATAAGTAATTTGTAAAAAAACCTGTCTTTGATATAAAAACGTGTCTTTCGTTTAAAGTTTTATAATTTAAAAAAATGCTATTAAATTAACAACAACATTAAATAAGTAATTTGTAAAAAAACGTGTCTTTAATATAAAAACGTGTCTTTCGTTTAAAGTTTTATAATTTAAAAAAATGCTATTAAATTAACAACAACATGAAATAAGTAATTTGTAAAAAAAAGCCTGCAAAGCGGCGACGTCTTCATCCACCAAATGCAGATGGGAATTTCCCTTGCAATGTATGTGACCGCGTCTGCAAGTCCATAATTGAACTAAATACCCACCTGAGGGTCCACAACTATTGAAGACATGGAGTGATGGAAAATAATTTAATTATTACAACGTTTGATATGTTTACTTAAGAGCTATTGTAAAATACTTCAGTATGTAAAAAGTATAATAACAACAACATGAACTAACTAAAAACGTTTCTAAAAAAACGTATGTTAACAAACAACCAGAAGTTGATGTTAAAAAGTAAAACATGTCCTTTTGAATCTAGCTCATAGCTGGGGTACCTATTAGTTACTTGATCCAAGATTTCTTTTAAATAAGTATTAAAAATGTGTTAAAAATTGAGTTTAAAGAATTTAAATACCTATCAAGAATGAATAAAACAAAACGTCTTCCGCATAAAATAACCCAACTGGGGTTGACATGCCATAAAATCCAACCGACCGACCAGCCAACCAACCAGACTATGCAGCAGAGATTTGAATTGGTCAGGTGTATTTGCGAGAAGCACTAGAACATTTGCGTAGGCTGTATCGGTTAGAGGTTCTGCAAACACCAACAAAACCAACCAACCAGCCAACCAACCGATTTTTCTCTTCATTCATAATCTTTCTTCCATTTTTCTCGTTCTTTTTTTTTATTCCCTTCTCTCATTTCTCTCTTTGTATTTCTGTTTCGATCCAAATATATCCACACATACTCTCTCTCTCTCTCTCTCTCTCTCTCTCTCTCCTCTCTCTCTCTCTCTCTCTACGTATTTCTTTGTCAACTCTCTCCTCTCTCTCTCTCTCTTCTCTCTCTCTCTCTCTCTCTCTCTCTCTCTCTCTCTTCTCATTCCTTTCAGCCTCAGCGCCAAATTTTAAGACAATTCCGACTGTTCTCTCTCTCTCTCTCTTTCTCTCTCTCTCCTTCTATCTATCTACCTATATACAAAGATATATATATATATATATATATATATATAGAGAGAGAGAGAGAGAGAGAGAGATCTTTCTCTCTCTCTCTATCACTCATGTGTATGCTTATTGGTTATCAAATCCCCTCTCTCTCTCTCTCACACACACAACACACACTCTCTCTCTCTCTCTCTCTATATATATATATATATATATATATATATTATAATCTCTCTCTTTCACTCTCTTTCTCTCATCCATGTGTATGTTTCTTGGTTCTCAACTCTCTCTCTCTCTCTCTCTCTCTCTCTCTCTCTTCTCTCTCTCTCTCTCTTCTCTCTTTTTTCTCATTCCTTTCAGCCGTGGCGCCAAATTTTAAGCCAATGCCCGACTGCTTCCGAATAATGTTCTCTGGAAACCGTAATGTCGATTCGAAGCTATTTTTGTACGACGCTTCGATGGAGATGACAAATAGGACTTCATCAGGACATCATCCATACGGTCCAACGCCTTCCATGTTACCTGAAGCGTCCATCGTGCAACCGGTGATTATTCGATGTTCTTCATTGGCCACACTAAATGCTCTTGTTGTTGATGTTGACACAATTTGGTTGATGGTTTTGTGAGCAGATGTAATCCATCATTGAATTTCATCTGTTACTACTACTACTACGACGACGATGACCACTACTACTACTTCTACTACGACAACAACAACTACTACTTCTACTAATACTATCGGTTTTTTTCTCGTTAATAATAGTACACGAAGCAGGATCTGTGGATATACCAGAGTATAATAATTTAATGGTTGGGTCACACTATCCGCATGCCTGTAGAGAGACCCCACCCCGTAAAATACTTTTAAAGGTCGAAACAGCTGTCCAGTGTTCCGCATGTCGTACACGGTGTTGGCCGAACTTTCTGGTCGTAGTAATTTACTTTAATTAAATAAAAGAAAATTAATTAAATAAATAAGAAGAAAACATTGAAAAATAATTTATTCTGATGTAAATTTATTTTGAGGGGAAATATTTGGTAAGACGGTAAAGATTGACTAATGAGGTCGAAACAGCTGTCTAGTGTTATGCATGTCGTATACGGTGTTGCCAAATTTTCTGGTTTACTTTACTTAAATAAAGAAGAAAGTGAAATAAATAAATATAAGAAGAAAACATTGAAAAGTAATTTATTCTGATGTAAATTTATTTTGAAGTGAAATATTTTGTAAAACAGTAAAGATTGACTGAGGAGACCTAATGAGATCAAAACAGCTGTTCAGTGTTCCGGATGCCGTACATGGTGTTGGCCGAACTTCCTGGTCGTGGTAATATACTGTACTTAAATAAAAGAAGAAAATTAAATAAATAAATAAGAAGAAAACATTGAAAAATAATTTATTAGGATAATTTTATTTTGAGGTGAAATATTTGGTAAAACGGTAAAGATTGACTGAGGAGAACTAATGAGGTCGAAACAGCTGTCCACTGTTCCGCATGTTGTACACAGTGTTGACCGAATTTTCTGGTCTTGGTAATTTACTTTAATTAAAGAAAAGAAAAACATTAAATAAATAAATAAGAAGAAGAAAACATTGAAAAATAATTTATTCTGATGTAAATTTATTTTTCAGGTGAAATATTTGGTAAAACGGTAAAGATTGACTGGGGAGACCTAATGAGGTCGAAACAGCTGTCCAGTCTTCCGCGTGTTGTACACGGTGTTGACCGAACTTTCTGGTCGTGGTAATTTACTTTAATTAAATAAATAAAAAATTAAATAAACAAATAATAAGAAGAAAACATTGAAAAATAATTTATTAGGATAATTTATTTTGAGGTGAAATATTTGGTAAAACGGTAAAGATTGACTAAAAGAACAGGAATGTTCGAAGAGAAATAAAAATAATTTAATGAAATAAAATATTTAGCTATATATATATATATATATATATATATATATATATATATATATATATATATATATTTTAAAATATTTAGCTACATATACATATATATACATATATGTATATAAATATATATATAAATATATATAGAGACTTTTTATAAATATTTAGTTATATAAATATATATATATATAATAAATAAGTAATATATATATATATATATATATATATATATATATATATAGAGAGAGAGAGAGAGAGAGAGAGAGAGAGAGAGACTTTTATAAATATTTAGCTACCCACATATATATATATGCATATAGACTTTTATAAATATTATATATATATATATATATATATATATATATATATGTAAAAAAAAATTTGTGTGTGATGGGGGAGGGGATAAAATGCAGATCGTATTATTGCATAAACTTATAAGCATAAAAAAATTCGAACACTGGCAAGGAACACACGCACACATACAGCTAAATTCATATATGCACACACAGGCATACACACAGGCGTACACGTATACACACATACACAAAAACACGCGCAAAAAGACACATACACAAACCCTGATATGACTGTGTATCTGTGTAATTTCACACATCGTTGAATTTACACACGCAGTTACACATACACACATGCATACACACATACATACACACACACAAACATAAGCATTTACGCATAGGCAGACACATATACACAGATGCACGTACATACGTACACAAACAATGAGATGACTGTGTCTCT
Source organism: Doryteuthis pealeii (assembly GCA_023376005.1). NCBI lineage: Eukaryota > Metazoa > Mollusca > Cephalopoda > Myopsida > Loliginidae > Doryteuthis > Doryteuthis pealeii. Next base: position 21,501,271 of record CM042170.1, on the reverse strand, counting down.
GTGTAATTTCGGTCGCCGCCAAATTTACACACCCACGTACACATACACACATGCATACACACATATATACACACACACACAAATATAAGCATTTACGCACACGCAGACACATATACATACATACATGTACATGCATACATATGTACACAAACACAGAGATGACTGGGTCTCTGTGTAATTTCGTTCGTCGCTAAATTTACACACGCACGTACACACATGTGAATAAACATATGCACACACACACACACCACACACACACACAAACATACGCCTTTGCACACAGGCTGACACATATACTCATACACACATACAAGCATACATACATACATACATACATACACAAACAATGAGATTCTCTGTCTCTGTGTAATTTCGTCTGTCTCGGAATATAAAAAATGTTTCGATTTTTACTCATAAATGAATACACACCTTTACATGTACACGTATATATATATATATATATATAATATATATATATAGAGAGAGAGAGAGAGAGAGAGAGAGGAGAGAGAGATGAAGATAGGAAGGTTGGAGTAAAATCCGACAGTATGGGGTAAGGTAAAATGAAAAAGTGAACAAAAAATAATGACTTAAACAAGTAGAAGTAGGAGAGAAATATTTCGTACTTCTTGCCCGAAAATCTTCACCAGTCTGACTTTATTCAAAGCAAAGTACGTACATTTGTGTTTATAGAAGAGAAAGTGAGTTTGTGGTGAATTTGAAGGGTATGAGGTTAAAAGGATTTGATTTTTCCTTTTACCTTACCTTATATATATATATATATATATATATTATATATATATATATATATATATATATATATATATATATATATGATTGAAAAGTTCACCGTTCTGATGAGAGGTGATACCTCGAAACACGTGTCTGTGGATTACTTATTTATTATATTATATTATATATATATATATATATATATATATATATATATATATAAATATATATATATATATTATTATTATTATTATTATTATAAATGAGGTCAAACATTCCAAAATGATTTTGAGGTTTCGTCAGGCGTATTTTTTTAAATTTTATTCGCTTTGCTAACTCCCTTTTCCCTAATCTCAATTATCTAACCAGAGTTGAATGGGTGACCCAATGGGTCACGTTTTGTCTAGTATATATATATATATATTTGTCGGTATGTGTTATTAAACAACAGGGAACATTTCTTTTTCGCGATCTTGATTTGTACTTTGTCCAGTCTTCTGGCTATTTTTCTAATATTAGGATCCAGTTGAAATAGGATTCTTCCCATACTATCAGCCCGAGCGCTTTCGACTGTTTCTTCAGTCGTCATCAGGGGATATATGATTTGGTGTTAGTTCTTTTTTCCCCCTTTTGCTTGTTCTTTTATCTTTGTTGTTTTTAGATTAGAAGAGTCCATTATTTTTAGAGGGTTGATGTGATTAGTGTATTCGTTATTAAAGATTGCTAATGTACTATGGCCGATGTTGAATGCTATTTTATTAATGTGAGTTTTTTTTATTTTTATACCTCAAGAATTTGTAAGCGTTTCTTATTGTTATCTTTATAGATGATTTTAGTTATTTCAATGAGAATTTTCCTAATGTTGGAGGAGGTGAATATATCTAGATGTTTTGTAATTAAATGTTGTTTTATGGCACTAGTATTGTAGAGATGGTATGTAAAGTGACGGGAGTGTGTTGTAGTGGTATATATATATATATATATATATATATATATATATATTATATATATATATATACTAGTCCTCCAGAGACACGTGTTTCGAAGTTTACTTCTTATCAGTGCGGCTCGACTTTTTAACAGCTACCTCTAGCCGGGTGCGAAACCCGATAGAATATTCGTCCGACAAGTTCCTTACCCTCTCCGGGAAAATGTCAGCCATGAGGTGAACAATTAATTGATAAACTTACAGCATGTGAGTTTTTACAATCACCAGAGAACTCCAGTCTGTAAACAACAGGCGAGTATTTGCTTTTACGCTAAACGGTGAAAGGTCAACTATTGTCTCCCCTACAGTGCTCAACCATTTGGGAGCATACATATACTAATATATATATATATATATATATATATATATATCACCCGCCTCGGAATCACAAGGTCTCGCGTTCGATACCGACCCCCGTCAACTCAGTGTGTGAGTAGCACAGATTGGGTAATCTCATCTGTGCGGTAAAATGGGGATCTGACGGTAAGTGTGGCGTTCCACCTCAGCATAAATAATCCCATCTCTCTCTTTTT
>CM042170.1:21491688-21498918 GCA_023376005.1 Doryteuthis pealeii | reverse complement strand
AAATTTAATATACCAGCGTGCTTGGTAGATCCTTGCGGATGAGAAAAAACCCAGCGAAGTTTGATTGTAAAATTTACTACCAAACAATTCAACCAGGGAGAAAAAATGTTTGAAAAAAGAAAGACCAAGATATTCGTACCACAAAAATATCTATTGGAATACAGTATTTGGCCAAGAATAAAACAATTTATATGTTATATATGTTATAGATTATATCTATATTCAAAACCGCTAGGAGAACTAATAAGTAAAAGTGGCTCGATCCTAGTAGAGCCAATTATTATATTATAAAGTAATCTAATGGTCAGACGACCTACTATTAGTTCGCATTATAAGTTCTCAGGGCTAAAATCTAAAAAGTCGATCTCTTCTCTAAGGCTTCTCTCCGAAACTAATAGTAGCGTTCGTCTGCGCTTATCAGACTTAACCGTTATCTTTTCCATATTTATATAGTGTGTGTGTGGTGTGGTGTGTTGTTGTGCCTGTGTTGTGTGTGTGTGGTATCTTGGGCAGCATTCTTTCATTTTATACATGTAGAATTAAACAAAGACTCATCTCCATGTTTAAACATTTTATTTTTGATCTTTCAAGTTTTGGCCACTTGGGTGGAATTCGTGGATAAGTCCACCAAGTTCAAGTCGAACTCGCACTTCGAGTGCCATCATCGGGTGATGTGTTCAGTTTTTTTATATATTAATGTAGAGCTGGAAGGAGAAGGAATTGTGAGAAAGTGTATAGGTATTTTAAAATGTGTGTTACGATCACCCACATTAAAAAGTTGGCAAAAACTCGAAACAGATCAAAAATTACTAAAATTGTTAAACAGGAGATGTGCCCTTTTTGTTAATATCTACACACACACACAACACACACACACCACACTTACACAACACACACACAGCACACACAACACCCACACATACTATATATATATATAATATATATTATATATATATATATATATATATGAAAGTACATGGAAGTGAATCCGACAGTATGAATGAAAATTTTTAGAAAAGACAAATCTTATTAGTTTCTGACAGATCTATTTCGGACCTTTTTAATAAAGCGATTCTTCTCAGAGCAAATATTAATGAAGGAAAGTTGCTTTCTGATTTTTTAAAAATGAAATTTATTTTATTTTTTTAAACAGAACGGCATTTTAAAAATTAAAAAAAATCCGGCCTGAACGTGAGTGTTCGTTTGTTACTTAATGGGTTATTATTCCACTCTTTCCCTTCATAAATATGTTGCTCTTCTCCGTGATGAGACCGCTTTATTAAAATCGATCCGAAACAGATCTGGTCAGCAAACCTATAAGATTGTTCTTTTCTAAATTTTCAATCATACTGTCGGTTCACTTTCATTGTACTTCATATTATATATATATATATATATATATATATATTATAATATTTATTATATGTGTGTGTGTGTGTGTGGGTGTGTGTGTGAGTGTGGTAAGTGTGGTGTGTGTGTGTGTGTGTGTGGTGTGTAGAATTAAACAAAGGCACATCTCTCTGTTTAACAATTTTATTTTTGATCTTTTCGAGTTTTCTGTCCAACTTTTTAATGTTTGGGTGGAATTCGTACACACATTTTAAATACCTATACACCTTTCTCACCAATTCTTCTCCTTCCAGCCTCTACATTAATTATAATTTTTAAAAACTAGAACACATCACCCCTGATGATGGCACTTCGAGTCCGAAAGTATTCGGGACTTGAACTTTGGTGGACTTATCCACGAATTCCACCCAAGTTGCCAGAAAACTTGAAAAGATCAAAAATAAATTGTTTAACGGAGGATGAGTCTTTTGTTTAATTCTACATGTATAATGAGAATGCTGCCAATACACACACACACACACACACACCACACACACCACCACACACACACACATATATATATAGTAATCTAATGAGTCAGACGAACTACTATTAGTTGCATAAGCTCTTAGGGCCTAAATCTGACTTTTTGAGATTTTAGCCCTGAAGAACTTTATGCGAATACTAGTAGGTTCGTGCTGACGTCATTAGATCATATCTTTATACTTATATATGGCTCTACTTAGGTATCGAGCACTTTTTACTTATTAGCTTTCTCCTAGCGGTATATATGAAATATATATATATATCTTATATACATATATATACATATAAATTTGTTTTTTCTTTGGCCAAATACTACCAATAGATCTATTTTTTGTTGGTACGAATTATCTTGGTCTTTTTCTTTTTTTCAAACATTTTTTCTTCCGGTTGATGTTTGGTAGGTTTTTTACAATCAACTTTCTGCTGGGTTTTTTCTCTCCGCAAGATCTACCAACACGCTTGGTATATTAATTATAATATATATATATTTATATTATATATATAGTATATTATGATATATATAGTATATATATATATATATCCTAGGTGGGTTACCAGGTAAGTTGGTATTAGCATGATTCTAAACTGGTCCTTTCTTCAAAAGGTCAAATGACAGAGAGGTCAATATAAGAGGGCTTGATGTCATTTTTCTTTTTAACAGAGAGAAATATATAATTAGTGAAGAAAGGCTCAAGAATCGGCTATTTTGCAGTTACGGTATCATTTCTAATCACAGGTATCTGAATATAACCGCGGGCTTCATCAGACCGCTAACCATGGGTATATTCAGATACCTGTGAGTAAAAATGGTGCCATAACCGCAAAATAGCCGATTCTGAGTCTGATCTCAGCTCTGAAGAGCATTAAGCGAAACTTTTAGTAGGTTCGTCTGACTCATTAGATTTATCTTTATTATTTGCTCTACATAGGTATTGAGCACTTATTAGATTTAGTCTCCTGGCGGTTTTATATGAGTACTATTATTTTATATATTATGCATATAATTGTTTTTCTTTTAGCCAAATTACTCTACAATAGATTTTTTTTGTTGGTACGAAATTCTGGTCCTTTCTTTTTTTCAAAATTTTTTTTCTTCCTGGTTGATGTTTGGTAGTATATTTTTACAACACATTCTGCTGTTTTATCTCTCTCCCGCAGGATCTACCAACACGCTTGGATATTATATATATATATATATATATATATAATATATATATATTATATTATATATATATATATGCCTCTGTGTATGTGTGTACATAACTTTAATTCACTCATGTACGTACTCATGAATATCTACTCATATCCTTTAGCAGCTCTTTACTTCTTCTTACACATATTACAACTTCTAATACTACTTCTTTCTGTTCCCTTCCCTCTTTCCCTTCTTTGTCATCAAGTCTACCTTCTTGCCGGAGGTGTACTTTCTTTTATCCCGAACGGACTTATCCCGTTTCAACCTCTTGGAATATTCCAATAGCGGACTATACACTCTTTCTCTATCTACTATCTATACTCCCAAATATCCACCATCAACTCCGACTGGCCGCTGTCCATTCAATATGTCTATTTCTTCAAGGAATGACTCACTGTGTTGACTGGACAGTTGAGTGTTGCACAATTTGGCCCTACCCACCGCTTGACCCTGTCAGTTTGTCTCTCGATCGGCCGGTCTGACTGTTTAGTTAGCCGGACTACATCACTATCGACACACCCAGCCCCATGACCACTAGGCCATTGATACTTCGCTACCACTAAAACCATCATCTCTCTCTCTCTCTCTCTCTCTCTCTCTCCCTCTCTCCTCTCTCTCTTCTCGCTCGCTCGCTCCTTCCACCCCATGCCAAACTTATTCGTTACATTCTAGATTTCACTCTGCGAGGGAAGGGGATTAATACTAATGAGATTTGTACAAGAATCAGCCAAGTGTGCTCTTCTATTTCCAACGAAGATTTCTCTTTTTATCTTTTCCACAAATATATCCGTTCGCAGTTCTTTACTTACTCCTGCATTACTTTACTTCTTCGGCCTTCTTCGTCGTCGTCGTCTTCTTCTTCTTCTCCTTCTTCTTCTTCTTTTCTTCTTATCACATTCCCTTCTCCCCCTCTCCTCCCTTCTTCTTTCTCTTCCTCTTCTTCTTCCTCTTCTCTCTCATTTTCTTTCTCTCTGTTCTTTGTTCTCGTTCTTCTTCATATTTCGTGTTCTTCTCATTCTACTTGTTGTTGTTGTTGTCGTTCTTCTTCTTCCTTTCTTCTTCTTTATTTCATTTTAACTTCCTCTCTTGTTCTTGTTCTTGTTCTTCTTCTTATTATTTTAAACTTCTTATTTTCTTTTCTTCTTCTTCTTCTTCTTCCTCTTCTTCTTTTCTTCTTTTCTTCTCACATTCCCTTCTCCCCCTACCCTTCTTCTTTCTTCTTCTTCTTCTCACATTCCCTTCTCCCCCCTCTTCTTCTTCTTCTTCTTCTCACATTCCCTTCTCCCCCCCTTCTTCTTTTCTTCTTCTTCTTCTCATCAATTCCCCCTTCTCTTCCCCCCCTTTCTTCTTCTTCTTCTTTTTCTCTCTTCCCTTCTCTTTCTTTCTTCTTCTCTTCTTTTCTTCTTCTTTCTTCTCGAATTCCCTTTCTTCCCCCTTCTTCTCTTCTTCTCTTCTTTCTTTTCTCACAATTCCCTTCTCCTTCTTCCTTCTCTTCTTCTTCTTCTTCTTCTCACATTTCCCTTTCTCCCCTCCCCTTCTTCTTCTTCTTCTTCTTCTCTTCTCACAATTCCCTTCTCCCCCTTTCCTTTTTCTTCTCTCTTCTTTCTTTTCTCACATTCCCTTCTCCCCCCTTCTTCTTTCCTTCTTCTTCTTCTCTCACAATTCCTTCTCCCCCTCCCCCCTCCCCTCCTCCTCCTTTTTCCTTTCTTCTTTCTTCTTTCTTCTTCTTCTTCTTCTCTAAGTCGTACAGCTATGCGTGGAATACATAACCGTTCAATTTGTCTTCCAGGCGACAAAAGAACGGTCTCGTTAATGGCAAGGTAACTTAGTTTGTATTTTGGCGATACACGTGTGGACGCACCAAAGGATCACATGTACATTTCTATGTGCCTCACCATTTACATACAGGTGGGATCAAAAAATTTTCCAGATATTCTCTTGAAACTTCAAAATTAACGCATATAAATGAATAAACGTACCAGCGAGGACAGCAAAATGGCGATTATGTCTCTATCTGTAATAGAAACTATGTCACCACCGACTCCACAATTCCCTTTGTTATTTACGTCTGATTCTCCATTATTTCATTTTTAATATAAGAAAGTAAAGTAAAGTCGTGGGGCGGCTAATGTCGGGTATCAGGTCATCTCAGCGAGGGAGTCATCCCCCTTTCACTAGCGCTGACCAAGGAATTATTTTGCGTCTGCAGGTGGGCCCATACCTTTCCCTTTCTTGTCACCTTCCACAGCTCCTTACTTTACCGCAGATCCTGTGCTACTCATACGCTGAGTGCGGGCGGTATCCGGAACTAGCCTGTGGTTTCTAGCCGAACGCTCTACGACTGAGCTTAACCGCCCTAGTGTCAATAATTATGAAAATGGCGATTATGTTTTCTATGTACACAGAGGACTATTGTCACCACCGACTTCACAATTCCTTTGTATTTACGTCTTATTCTCCTATATCATTTTTAATATAAATTTCAATGTTATGGAAATGGCGATTATGATCTCATTTGTAACAGAATCTATGTCACCCCGACTTCACAATTCCCTTTATTTTTACGTCTGATTCTCCATATTTCATTTTTAATATCATCATCACCATCATCTCCATCATCATGATGTCGTGCAGGCAGCACGGATATCCATAACAATCTCTCGCCAACCTTCCCTATCATTCATCGCACCTGGGAGTTCTTCCTCGCTGCAGCCAGCATCTTTACATAGCTGGTCAATGTAGGTCCTTGCTGGGCGGCCCACACTAGCATGTCCATGTGTTGGCTTCCACAGGAGAACATCGCTTATGAGCTCGTCCTTGCTTCTCCAGCAGTGTCCTGCATGTCCAGTCCGTCTCACTCGGATGATCTTAGAATAGCATGTCGTCTATATTTGGATGATCGCAGAGGCTCAGCCAATCCGTAGTGCCATGGAAGGCGCGTTCTGGAGGAACAGCCTGATGATCACTGTGTCCTGCTACATGGCAAATTATGTCTCTATCTGTACAGAAACTATGGTCACCACCGACTCCATCCCTTGTATTTATCGTCTGATTCTCCATGATTTTATTTTTTAATATAATTTCAATAATTTCTGAATGGCGTTATGTCTCTATTTGTAATAGCAGACTATTCACCACGACCTTCATCAATTCCCTTTGTATTTATGCCTGTTCTCCATTATTTCATTGTTTAAGTATAAATGTCAATAATTATGAAAATGGCGATTATGTCTCTATTTGTAATAAAGACTATGTCACCACCGACTTCAAATTCCCTTTGTTATTACGTCTGATTCTCCATTATTACATTTTTAATTTATATGTGAATAATCGTGAAAAATATTTTATATTATTATACTCTGGTTGATTGGATATTTACGGCCTTCTCAACACTTGTTGGGTTATTTTATGCCGAATATATTTTTAATTATTCATTCTTGATAGGTATTGCGTATTGGTTTTAATACAATTTTAAACATTTTTTTAAAAACATTTTTTCAACCTCATTTTTCTATTTGACCTATGGGTGGGGCCATAACAGATACTACCACTCCGGGTCAGGGTCCAGCTGAGACCAATGGTGATGAAGGGGTACTCTACTGTCCCAAGAATTCCAGAATTGAAACTTCACTATCAGATAGAGTTTAACATCATACCCAAGCATAGAACCCTAGCCAGCACCTTCACGCACATATATGATAAAATGGATTGGGGCTTGCCATAAGGGAAATAGAATTGGGAAAAACATTAGGTGCTAGGGCTTGACGTGTAACAATCTATTGATTGATGAGGGCCTCTCCGACTATCCGTCTAGCCTAAGTAAGGGCCAAAGTGGAGTGTTGAATATCATCAACTGCTCAGCCACTAGGATTCCGTCCTTAAGTATCACGGGGCGCCACTCACGACCAACAGGTGGTCCCTTTAAGTGGATCTAACCTTCTGCAGATATGCAGTTGGTGTATTCTAAAGCTCCAGTCGACATTGCTGATGGAGATTATGTCTCTATCTTTATCAGAAACTATGTCACCACTGACGTCACAATTCCCTTAGTTATTTTCCATTATTTTAAATGTTTATCTTAAACTCAATGATTACGAAAAAAATTTATATTATTAATACTGTTGGCCTAAACTTGTTGGAATATTTTATATATAAGTAAA
>CM042170.1:21459188-21486688 GCA_023376005.1 Doryteuthis pealeii | reverse complement strand
CCAGGCGAATATCAACAGGCGAGCCCTTAATAACAACAACCAAAAATAGCAACAAGCTGGCAAGAAAATGTGAAACCTTCGCAACAATAACTTTTAAAGGTACGGCTTTCAAGATGGCGGCGCTGACGAAAGCGTTTTGCTTTCTGTTGGCGGGAATGAGCGAATGACTCATATTCGCTCATCCATCATCGTTGAGGGGCGTTGAGGTGGGACCAATTCACATTGGGGGCCAAAAACTGGATGGGTTCATACATATACATCATACATTGATATGTCATGTTAGTGTAAAGGGTATTAAGACCAATGCCGGTGAGAGAGAGAGAGAGAGAGAGAGAGAGAGAGAGAGAGAGAGAGAGAGAGAGAGAGAGAGAGAGAGAGAGCAATAAATAAGGAAAAAGTGAGGAAGAGAACAAAAAGAAAGAGAGAATGTGCGTGTGTGAGAGAGAGAAAGAGAGAGAGAGAGAGAGAGAGAGAGAGGGGGAGTAATAGAGCGAGAGATATAGTGTGTGTGAGAAAAGCAAAAGATATATATATATATATATACGGAGATATAAAGAGAGAGAGAGAGAGAGAGAGAGAGAGAGAGAGAGAGAGAGAGAGAGAGAGAGGAGAACGAACGAAAGAGCGAGTGGGCGAGAGATAGATAGAGAGATATAGAGAGAGACAGGTGGAGACAGAGAGAGAGAGAGAAAGAGAAAGAGAAATCGAGAGACAGCGAGTGAGAGAGAAAGCGAGAGAGAGAGAGAGAGAGAGAGAGAGAGAGAGAGAGAGAGAGAGAGAGAGAGAGTAACAGAGTGAAAGCATGGGACTTGCAGAGAATGCGCGAGAGATAGACAAAGAGAGATAGATAGATGAGAATAAAATTGGTTATCTCTGTCTATGTGTATAGTGTTTCTGTTTGTTTGTGTGTGTGTGTGTGTGTGTGAGAGAGAGAGAGAGAGAGCGACCGATCATGAGTGAGAGATAGAGATAGATACAGGGGAATTGAGCTATCGCGCGAGTGAGAAATAGAGAGAGAGAGAGAGATAACGTGAGAGAAAGAAAGATAACGAGAGAGACAGACATAAATAGATAGATAGATAGATAGATAGAGAGAGAGAGAGAGAGAGAGAGAGAAGAGAGAGAGGGAATTCATATCGTTCCAGAGTGAAGGATGTTTTTCCCTAACGACTATTATGATTTTCGAAAAGGAAATTGACATGGTTTATTGGTTGTGAAGTGAATGCCTATTACAACGACGGGAAGGAAAAGTGCTGGACTAGAACATAAGAATACACAGGAGAGAGAGAGAGAGAGAGAGAGAGAGAGAGAGAGACAGACAGACAGACAGAGAGAGAGAGAGAGAGAGAGTGATCACAGGAGAGAGAGACATAGTCATAGACAGAGACAAAAAGAGAGAGATCACAGGGAGAGAGAGAGAGAGAGAGAGAGAGAGAGAGAGAGAGAGAGGGGGGAAAGAGAGAGACAGAGACAGAGAGAACACGAAAAGAATAATAAAATCTTTGAGAGATTGAGAGGACAATCAGGAATAGAAAAGAGCGTCGAGGATGATAAACTTGTTGTGGGGACAAAAAAATAAGACAGAAAAGAAACGAAGCCGGAAAAAATGAAGGTACGAAAACAAAATGAATAAACGAAGCCAAAAAATCAAAAAACAAAAGAAACAAAAAAAACCAAAGCAAAAGAGTTGTAAAGGAAGATAGTTCCCTCACAAAATAGTTGGACTCGTCCAACGAAACATATACGATTACGCGATGTTATTCGTAGTCGAGTTAGGTAGTAGTATTCGTAATCGAGTCCCTACTACTCGAGTAGCTATGCATACTGCTGTAGAACTGCGCGTTGCCTCTATTATTTATATTCCTGTACAAAAAGTAATAATAATATAATATATTTTTCAGCTAGATATATTAGGTGTGAGACCTGTCAGCTGTTCCTTATATACATTCATCTTAATTCCACAGAATATTCATCCGCCTTGTCAGCTGAGGCTTTAAAATGCAACAAGTGCACATTTGCTGAGGGGTAAGACTCCCCCAATGGGGGCACCTGTTGGCCGTGGGTAGCGACCCGTGATGCTTAAGGATAGAACCCAGATGGTTGAGCAGTCCATGATTGGGCCCCCTCCTATCAATCGGCTGGCAATGTCAAGCCCTAGCACCTATATGATTGGCCCAACCCTATTGCCCTTATGGCAAGCCTAACCCCTTTTATCATATGGGTGCTAGAAGGCGGTGGCTGAGAGTCTACATGTTCTGGGAATGACGTTAAACTTTATTTGATGGTGAGGTTTGGGGAATGTGGAGCACCCCTTCATCACCATTGCTCCCTGGTCCACTCTGACCCGGAGTTGTAGTACCTGTTAGGGCCCATCTATGGGTTGAATAGAAAAACATGAGTTTATAATCAAAATTGTATTATGCATTAAAAATGAATTTATTTCAAAACTGTCGGCATTAAATGACCCACCGAGGTTGATATGCCATAAAACAAAACAAACTAAACTAAACTAAACAGAATATTCATAATCTTTCCGCAGATTACCTAACCTTGCCTTAAAGGAGTTTAGAGATGGGGCATTCACTATTGATGATGGTAGTTTATTCCATGTATTCACCACTGTTACGAAAATAATTTTGTCTTCTATTTGCTATCCGTAATGCCCGAGAACAGGATCGTGGTGGCTGAGCGATCCGTGACCCAGCCTAGGCAGTTCCGGATGTTTTGTTTTTGCTTTATGACCCAGTTCAACGTCGTAAAGCAATAAACACGCCTTAATACTAATATCAGTATCAGACGGCAGCGAGGGAGTCTATCCCCTATTCGCTAGCGCTATACCAGGGGGATTGATTGTGCTGAGGTGGAGCACCACACCTACAATCAGCTCCTCACTTTACCGCTCTGAGTAGATTACCCAATCTGTACTACTCCTACGCTGAGTTGGCGGGAACTAATATTGAACCCGGAAACTTACGATTCCTAGGCAGGTGTTCTACCGACTGAGCTAACCCAGCTACTATTTTTTCACACACACACACACACACACACACACACACACATATATATATATATATATATATATATATATATATATATATATATATATATATATATATATATATATATATATATATATATATATATATATATATATATATATATATATATATATATATATATATATATATTGTAGATAATATGGGTGACGGACCGGGTTAGCTCAGTCGGTAGAGCGTTCGGCTAGAAACCACAAGATTCCTAGTTCGATACCGGCCCTCGCCAACTCAGCGTACGAGTAGCGCAGGAATCTGTGCGCTAAAGTAAGGAGCTGATGGTAGGTGTGGCGCTCCACCTCAGATGCAAAAATAATCTCCTTGGTCTAGCGCTAGAGAAAAGGGGATAGACTCCCTCGCTGATTGGCTGATACCGACTTTAGGCCACCCCGACGACTTTACTTTATTGTAAGTAGACTGTGCTCAATATCATTGATAGAGCATTTATATTTAAGTTAAGGTAGCGTGGACATGGAGTCAACATCTGATTACTGACAGTTTCTCATCTATGCGATCTTGGTAATTTTCACCATTAGTTGTCAAAATTCCTAGCATAAAATTGTGCGTGCGCATTATCTGAAATTAACTTAATTGTTATTAAGAACACATTTTATGATATTTTTGTGTTAAAGCATGCAGTTGTATTGTTTTCGAAAACGATTCTAAGATTTGTATATTTCGCACGCACACATTCAAAATGGCTACCGTCTTGTTTCAAAGTGCAAGTCAGTTGGCTCAATTCCTAGCATAAAATTATCTGAAATGAACTTAATTGTTATTAAGAACACATTTTATGATATTTTTGTGTTAAAGCATGCTGTTGTATTGTTTTCGAAACGATTCTAAGATTTGTATATTTCACACGGACACATTCAAATTGGCTACCGTCTTGTTTCAAAGTGAAAGTCAGTTGGCTAAATTCCTAGCATAAAATTATCTGAAATTAACTTAATTGTTATTAAGAACACATTTTATGGTATTTTTGTGTTAAAGCATGCAGTTGTATTGTTTTCGAAACGATTCTAAGATTTGTTTATCTCACACGGACACACTCAAAATGGCCACCATCTTGTTTCAAAGTGAAAGTCAGTTGGCTAAATTCCTAGCATAAAATTATCTGAAATAAACTTAATTGTTATTAAGAACACATTTTATGATATTTTTGTGTTAAAGCATGCAGTTGTATTGTTTTCGAAAAAGCTTCTAAGATTTGTTTATTTCGCATGGAGACTTTCAAAATAGCTACCGGCTTAGTTCAAAGTGAAAGTCAAGGGAGGTTACTCTAATTGCCTTATTTGCTAGGAATCTTAACAACTAAAGTGAAAATTAACGCGATCTTCAGAACCCTCCCAATTTTTTCAGGTCTGAAGATCGCATAGGCGAGAAACTGACAGTAACCACGTGTTGACTCCATGTCAACGCTACCTTAATATATTGGTATTAAACACGCCTTGATAAATGATGATGATTGGTTCTGTTTGTTTTGTTTTGTTTTACGGCATATCAACCTCAGTGGGTCATTTAATGCCGATAAAGTTTTGAAATAAATCAATTCTTAATGGATAATACAATTTTTTTTATAAATACATTTTTTCTATTTAACCCATAGATGGGACCCTAACAGGTACTACCACTCCGGGTCAGAGTGGACCAGGGAGAAATGGTGATGAAGGGGTGCTCCACATTCCCCAAACCTCTAGAACTGGAACCTCACCATCAGATAGAGTTTAACGTCATTCCCAGGACATGTAGACCCGGAGCCACCGCCTTCTAGCACCCATATGATAAAAAGGGTTGGGGCTTGCCATAAGGGCAATAGGGTTGGGAAAATCATATAGGTGAAATGATGATGATGGTGATGATGATGATGAGTGCCTTGGGCATTGAACTGCCATTAAAATTCGTGACTATAATAATGTTTTTTTTTACTGTGTTTTTTGTTGGTTATTTTTTTCTTTTCTTCTTTTTTTTTTTTACCAATTCTATGTTTCCGGAAACTCGGACCCATGACTGCATCCTGAAATTAAACTTTTCTTCCCCATCTATTCAAATCAATATTATTAGGAAAATTTGTCATTAAGAAAATCTATCAGATTTGATTTCACAGAGAGAGAGAGAGAGAGAGAGAGAGAGAGAGAGAGAGAGAGAGAGAGAGAGAGAGAGAGAGAGAGAGAGAGAGAGAGAGAAATTTGATCAAAACTCTCCCATCTTTTTCATAAGTTTAATTAATTTTGCAAGTTTTTGATGAAAAATCTATTTTTTCGAATCTGCATAATCACATGATACAAATTCCAATACTGCATTTTTCTTCTTTATTAAATCAATTATTAAGTATATATATATATATATATATATATATATATATATATATATATATATAGAGAGAGAGAGAGAGAGAGAGAGATGTGAGCTATGCAGAACTTGGTAGTAAGGGATGATTCTATATGTGATTTCTAAGACACATTGTATTATTATTGTATGATCCAGTATGTACTAATACATTGAATCTTTATATCACTATAGAGATTTTAACATATATATATATATATATATATATATATATATATATATATGTGTGTGTGTGTGTGTATGTCTGTGTGTGTGTGTGTATACGTGTTTGTGTGTGTGTGCGTGTAAGTGTGTGTGTGTATGTGTGTGTGTGCACAAAGAAGTATGCCCATATGCATGTATATTTATATATGTATGGGAGTAAGATGAGGAAATTAATCCGACAGTATGTGGTGAAAATGTAGAAAAAACAGGCGCTGTTATAATGGATGGGAATTTATTAGTCGATGTTCGAACATTTCGGTTTATAAAGGAAACCTTCTTCAGGACAATGAAATTATTCAAGTGGTAAAAAGGATTTATGCAGATAAAAGATAATGGATGTTTTGAATGCGTTGAGTTTGGATATATATATATATATATATATATATATATATATCATCATTGGCAATTCAGTCTCGAAAGACTATGATAAAAGTTTTTGTGTGCCCCTGAAGTTGCAGCGCCTCCTGTGACTATGAAGTCCTATGTTTGAGAAACATTCTCGACCACAGATTTTGCATTTGTAGGTTGTCCCTGTAGATGATGATGTTCCGATGCTTTGTTGCCGTTGCTTTCTTATGGACCTCTTAGCTTCATGATGTTGTATCAGGGTGACTTCTGACATGTACAGTCCTCTATGGAGATTCTGCCGCCACCGAGGGCCGTTTTTGGCATTGTCCCTTCCAGCTGGGAAAATTTGGCTCAATATATATATATATATATATATATATATATATATATATATATATATATTAAATATATTAAACGCTTATGTAAATATACGTATGCTCAATTTACAATAAATGATGCATAAATCTCTAATGATAGTTGTGATAATTCATATGATTTATACGCAGGTTGTATCCCTTCAAGAGTGGTAAGACCCCCTCCCCGAAAAAGGGGTGTCACAGGTATGACACTAAACTCCATCTGGTTGGTTGATTAGATTTTATGGCCTCTGAACCCTTGGTGGGTTATTTTATGCAGAAGACTTAGTTTTATTCATTTTTTAAAAATTCATTTATTTTAAACACATTTAGTCAAGGTTGATCTGGGAGTAATGGTCATGAAGGAGTACTCCACACTCCCCAGAGACCCAGAATTGGAACTAGATGCAATTTATTGAAACCTGGGAATGCTAGAAAGTCTGCTTAATCTGAAAGAGTGTACCTGGGAGTAATGGAACTTCACCACTAGATGCAGATTAACGTCATACCCAGGACATTAAGACCCTCAGCCACCGCCTTCTGGCTCATATATGATAAAATGCGTTGGGGAATTACCATAAAGGCAATAGGTTTGGGACAATAATATATGTGCTAGGGTTTGAATTAGTCAGCCGATTGATCGGTAGGTCCTCTCTGCTCGCCCATCTAGCCTAAGTAAAGACCAGAGTGTTGCATGACATGGACTGGTTAACCATCAGGATTCCGTCCTTAAGCATCATGGGTCGCCACCCACAGCTAACTGGGGGCACCATTGGGGGAGATTTTACCCTCTTCAGACGTGCAGTCGGTGTAATCTTCTGTTCTAGCCGACAGGACAATCGTATGGGGGGTGGGTGTTTAAATATTTTGATATATAAGATGTGCTGAGGTTCACTACTTAAACGTATAGACTCTGTGTGGGCGCGTGGATTAAAGCCAGCCAATCAACATATCAAATACGCGGTTAGTTAACTATTTAATCGCCGATTTTGAAAACTGTTGATTTGTACGTATTCGTCATTGACGAAAGTTCCTGAAACCAAGGATTTTGCTCAACCAAACGATTCTACCCAACACTAATGGGTACCAAGGAAAAACCAAAGGATTTTACCCAACACTAACGGACACCGAGGAACAACCAAAGGACCTACTGTACTCTCACTTGAAGCCTAAAATGGCAACAAAAATTGTAACAGAATTTGTCCTCATCTTTATTGTTATTTGTACTATTTCTCTGAATTTCTGAGATGAGGCTTGATAAATAATATTATTTGGATTATTCAGACTATTGTCCTCATCTTTATTGTTATCTGTACTATTTCTATGAATTTTTGAGATGAGGCTTGATAATTAGTATTATTTGGATTATTCGGACTATTGTCCTCATCTTTATTGTTATCTGTACTATTTCTATGAATTTTTGTGATGAGGCTTGATAATTAGTATTATTTGGATTATTCGGACTATTGTCCTCATCTTCATTGATATCTGTACAACGTTTCGGCCGATGTGCCCTCCGGCCTTTTTCATGTATTTTTTATCGGACTCGGTAACCTTCTCGGACTCGGGAATCTTCTTTTCGTAATCGGCAACCTTCTTGTCGTAATCGGGAGCCATCAGGGAATTTTGAATCTAACCCGATAACGACAAGAAGGTTCCCGAGTTCGAAAAGAAGGTTCTCGAGTCCAACAAGAAATACCTGAAGAAGGCTGGATGGCACATCAGCCGAAACGCTATACAGTTAACAATGAAGATGAGGACAATAGTCCGAATAATACAAATAATATTAAACCCAACACCACTCCTTTAACTCGAGGCGACAGGTGTATCCTGAGGTGATGGCTCACTGAGATTTACACTAATATCATACAGACTCAGGAGCCAACGCTCCTGTGTCAAGTTAAGGGTTGATAAATATGTATGTATACACTAATAATGGATCTGCGAGAGTAGCTTGCTAACCACGATGTATGGTAGTTGAATTATTGGGTCGTTGCTCCGGTGATTTCGTCTAGACAATAAGACTGATGCTATCATCTCAAAATGGTAGGAAATGTAAAAAAATATATTGATATATCTTTATAGAGACGACTTTGGGGAATAAATAATTCTATAGTATTAAGATAACCTATGAAGACTTCTCAAGTACGCGTGGACTTGACATAGATTGGAAGAGGCAATGTATCTCCGGGGAGACTCCGCTCTATTTTTCGGAGACGGTTTTCACTAATTACTATATGCTAATTAACATTATCACAAACCGACAAAAATACACGAACTAATATAAATATTCCAACGCATACGCACGCATATAAACACGAGATCTATACACACACACACACACACACATACACACACACACACACACATCCATTGCCATTATAAAGCTATAAATTTACACTGATTGCACATGTAGATTGTACAAATCATATACACAAACGTATACACATACCATTAGTCATATATAACCTCAAACAAATAAATATTTACACTATTGCAGACACACCAGAGACAGAAACACAGACACACACACACCACACAGACAGACAGACAGACAGACACACACAGACACACAGACAGACACTCACACACATACAGATAGATATGATAGACATACGAGAGAGAGAGAGAGAGAAAGAAGAGAGAGAGAGAGAGAGAGAGGGAGAGAGAAGAGAGAGAGAGAGAGACGCACAGAGACACACACACATTCATTTTCATCATAAAACTATAATACTTACACCTATTTAGCAGCATATAGATTATATACACCCACATACACAAGACGTATAGCATATGCATTATTTACGGTATAACCACACAGCAAATACATACTTACACTATTACACATGTAAATACACACACATACACACACGTATACACCCCCCCATTATTCACATATGACCACACACAAATACATATATACATTATTACACATGTAGATAGACACACACATACACAAAGACGTATACACACACCCATTATTCACATATAACCATAAACATAATACTTACACTATTACACGAGATCTTATACACACAAACACTCGCACACATATAACACACCACACACACACACACACACACACACACATCCATTGCCATTATAAAGCTATAGACTTACACTATTGCACATGTAGATGTACAAACACATATACACAAAGACGTATACACATACCCATTATTCATCTATAACCTCAAACAAATAAATATTTACACTATTGCAGACAGACACAGACACACACACACACAACAACATATACACACAGAGAGACGCACACAGACACACACACATCCATTGTCATCATAAAGCAACATACTTACACTATTACACATGTAGATATACACACACACATACACATACGTATACACACATCCATTATTCACATATAGCCACACACAAATACATACTTTCGCTATTGCACACATACACACATCAATTGTCATCATAAAACTATACACTATTGCAGATGTAGATATACACGCACATACACAAAGACGTATACACACACCTATTATTCACATATAACCACACACAAATACGTACATACACTATTGCATATGTATATATATACACACATACACACACGTATGCACATCCCCATTATTCTCATATAACCACACACAAATACATGATATTTACCGCGTACCCCACTTGTACGGGTCAGGCACAAAGTCCCTATTAACGTGGGACACCCACGAGCGCGAAGCCCATGGAGTGGCAGTTGAAAAAAATTGGCGTCGATCCCGTCGAGCATTCCCCTCAAGGGGGCGCCTCAGGCACTGGGCAATAAACCCAGCCTGCCCTTTAAATCGAGGGGCAGGTGTTGCTGGGGGATGGCCCCCTGGGATCGACGCTATTAACTCGTAAAGATCCAGGGCCGAAGCCACTGGACCCCCAGCGTGGGCCGGATCTACACACAAATACATACTTACACTATTACACATGTAGATACACACACACATATATCAACGTATCACCCCCTTGTTGTTCATCTAAAAAAACACACACAAAAACACGCGCACACACTATTGAACCTATAGATACACACACACACACACACACGATTACGCATGAAAGTAATGAAGTTATACAAATAGAAAACGAACATTTAGCCATAGCTTGAGGGGGAATAATTGGCTGCATACCTTTCCGAAGGGTATTAGCACTATGTGAAATGCAAACAGCCTCGTCCGGGATTTTCACTCAACGACGATAACCATTACGCATCAATCGCATCCTAGCTGATAATCTATGGAGGAAAAAATGGAACTCATGAACACCTTTAAAATTAAATACTAATAGAAAAAGAACATTTACTTATAGATGGAGGGAGCTAGTTACCTAGCCAAAGTTAAAGGCCCAGTCTTCCCTACTATTTACCCATAGTTCGAGGGAGAATTGGATTCATACCTTTCAAAAGGGTATTGTAATACCAATTGAAATTCAAACAGCGTAAACGATTTAACTCGTCTCACCGTGTCCATTTTTATGACGATAGCCGTTACACAACAAGCATTCTGATCGGTTTATAAAAATTCCTTGAATATTGTATGGCAAGAAAAACTGTCTTCGGTAAAAAATACCCAACAAGGGTTGACATGCCGTAAAATACAACCAACCAATCAACCACCACACGACCAGGATGCGACACAATGTCAATTTCTTAAGCGGTGTTTAACAGTTTTGAATTCAAAGTTTTCCTTCTCCTTCACCAGTTGCCTAACCAACGAAAATTCCCGTCTGTCCTACTATTTACCCATAGCTGGAGGAAGAATAATTAGATTCATATCCTCCCCAAGGGTATTAGTAGTATGTGAAATGCAAACAGTATTGTAAAAGATTTGAACTCGTCTCACCGTTACCATTTTCTATGACGATAGCCGTTACCCAACAAACATTTCTGATAGCTTATGAAAATTCCTTGAATATTGCATGGAAAGAAAACACTTAGAATTTGCACATACAAATACAGAAATTCTAAAAATCTCTTCGAAAAATGTCTTGAACTCGTCTCACCGTGTCCATTTTCTACGTCGTTTGCCGTTACACAAAACATCCTTATATATATTTATATATTTACCAACCCCTCCGCGAGCAGGATGTGACATAAGGTCAATTCTTAAGCAGAGTTCAACAGGTTTGAATTCAGGGTTTTCCTTCTCCTAGACTGGTTACCTAACCATGATTAAAGAGCCCAGTATACCCTGCTATTTACCCATAGCTGGAAGGAGAATTGGATTCATACCTTTTCTATGGGTAATAGCGCTATGTAAAATTCAATCATCTTCGTCCAGGAATTGAACTCAGGTTGACGAATCCATTTCCTATTACTCTAACCATTAGACCACGCGCCTCCATAATGCCCCCCCCAAAAAAAACCAAAAAAAAAAACCCCATCCTTATATGTTTATGAAAATTCCTTGAATATTGTATGGAAAGAAAAATACAAATACAGAAATGCTAAAAATCCTTTCGAAAAATGTCTTGAACTCGTCCCACCGTGTCCATTTTCATTGACGATAGCCGTTACACTACAAACATCTATACTTATATAAAGTGCAGTTGTGTGTATATGTATGCCGGAGGAAACTTCAAAAATAAAACAATTAACGACAAAGTAAATATATACCATTAAATATCACCAGGGCTTGGTTTTTGAGCAAAAATAATAGAGATTTGATTTATATTCGTGAAGATAATTAAAAAATAAAATTTAAATAATAACAGCATAGACTTTTTTTTCATTTAATATTTTGAGATAGACAGACATTTCTTTTCAGAGTAGCTGGATCAATGCAAGGTCTATTTTTTTACATGGGGATTTAAATGGGGCATCCCACGAGGATTCAACTTACGATTCAGTAATTATGGATCTAAGATTAACTTTTAAAGAACACTCTACCCAGGCGACGCCGGGTAGCCGCTGCTAGTATATAATAAAGATGAGGACAACAGTCTGAAATATCATAATTATTCATATCAAACGTCATCTCATAAATACACATACAAATATGAAAATAGATGGAAATTAATCCGACAGTATGAATTTAACATTTTTGAAAAAACAAATGATGTTTATAATTGCTGACAGAAATCTGTTTCGACCGCTTTAATAGAACGGTCATCATCAAGAGCAACATATGAGAGAAAGACGGGATGAAACAACTGTAGGACTAACTTTTTAAAAAATCCCCTCTTTACCCAGGCAACGCCGGGTAGCCGCTGCTAGTTCTAATATGTGCCTGAAAATTCCTTGAATATTGTATGGAAAGAAAACACTCAGAATTGCACATAGAAATAAAGAAATTCTAAAAATCCTTTTTGAAAAATGTCCTATACCTTTGGTATTTGCATCCGAAGATTTTTAATTAACTTTGAATTAAATTAAACTATTGATTAAACTTCCTCATCTTCTACGTCTTCATCTTTTCCCGCGTGTTTTTGTTTGTTCGTTTATTATCAAGAGATGAACGCTTTATTGATTTTCGGGCGATTCTCGCATAACCAATAATTCTAGCCAAACAAGAGTTGACAATGAACGCGAATCTAGCGAGGACGCTCGGCAAATAAACTCAAAACTGGGGGATTTACTTAAGTTTTTACGCGAGTAAACTTTGCAGTTTTATTGCTCGCTGTTTGCCCATCGACACATCTTCCTATTTTTAATAAGCAAGGTTTTGTGTATTTTGTCAACTTCATATTTGGCCTGAAATATTGGAGGAAAAATAACTGTGTTAAGAAAATAAATAAAAGCAAGAACAGGTCACGTGGTTCAGTACATTTCAATCTTCAAAATACGCAACAGAAAACGTTTGGTGCCAACACTTTCACGTTTAGACATTTACCAAAAAAAAAAAAAAAAAAAAAAAAAAAAAGGCTTGTCCTAACAGAGTTCAAAAGAATTTTTTCTCAAAAAGAAAAAGAAATAAAGAATTTGATTGTATTTTTTTTTTTAAAGAAAAGAGAAGAAAAACTCCGGAGAATTTGGTGAATAAGAATTCTCTGTGAGATTTATATTAAAACCGTCGACTTGCTTCAAACATGTCATTTAGAAAACCAACCAAATTAAACAGTTTTATTGTCCTTTGTAAAATTACCGGAAATTACGTTCATTAGATATAAACAAAGCCACCAGCTTATTTGCGAGTGATTCATTCAGTTAAAGATACACGTAGATTGATAGATATACGCATATACCCTGAAGAAGGTGGTACGTTGAACACCGAAACGGTAGCAGAGAGAGAAAAAAAATTTTTTCTACAACTATAAATTGCTTTATAATATACGAAATATTTTCATCACTTTGGATTATCTATTAATGCTACTACAAGAAAAACGTGGAAGTAGAATCTAAACAATATATACACACATATATTCATATTATCAATCAAAGCCTGAAGAAGATACCAGAAGATCTGAAACACGTGTTGCATATGTAAAACAAAAAGAATTTTAGAAGATTTTTTCTGAGAACAAAATACATTTTGCGGACCTTCTTTTTTTTTTTTATAAAATATTGAATTTTCTCCCGTTGGAACCAGAACAACATTTTATATATATATATATTTATATGTTCTTCAAAATCTGAGGAAAATTCTCAGATTAAAACTAAGTTCTGGTTTTTGTGCTTCTTTTCGGCTTCTTGTCATAAAAACAAAAACAAACAAAAGATAATAAGAAGAAGAATAAGCCAACGATGCCGTATTACACTCTTTATTATTTCAATGGTCGTGGCCGGGCTGAAATATGTCGAATGCTTCTAGCTGCTGCCGGTGTTCAGTATACTGACCGGAGGATCGAGTTTCAAGACTGGGACCGATACAGGAATGGTAAGTAAGGCATGTATTTATGATCATACTAAATTGTACACAAGAATCCGTTCCACCCACCCACCCAAATTAAACACAAACACACACATACACATACACACACACACACACACACACACACACATATATATATATATATATATATATATTTGGGAGAATATGTGCATAATTTAAGTCGTACCTAATTTTGAAAATTAATAATTAATTAATTAGGTGGGCATACCTATTCAAATGTAAGGCTAACACCTAATTAATTAATTATTAATTATTTAATTTTCAAAATTAGGTAAGACTTCAATTAAGCACATATTCTCACAAAAATTGTCGGCAAAAAAGCCATATCCAAACACATCGTTTGTTTATACACTTATCATATATATATATATATATATATATATATATATGAGAGTAAGTAAATAAAATAGTGTTTATTTGATATGGCTTTTAGCCGACAGTTTGTTTAGCCTTACATTTGAACATATATGCCCGCCTAAATTCATTAATTATTAACTAATTAATTTTCAAAATTAGGTCAATTAAGCACATATCCCCCCCCCCAAAAAAAAAAATATATACATACAAGTTGTGTAAAAAAAAGTATCGAGATTTTTGTACTTTCTGACACACCTTGTATTCGGAAAAAAAAGTAACGTTCCATTCATTATATTTTCAGAATACAAGGAGTGTCAAAAAATTACCAAGTTTAAAGCTGTATTTATCAAGGTAGAAATGAAGAATGAATGGAACGTTATTTTTTTTCAGCCTACAAAGGGTGTCAAAAAGTACAAAAAATCTCGATACTTTTTGTCACACCTTGTATATAAAGTCATACCTCTATTTACGTCGTTTCGACTTACGTCACATTTTCGAAGATACGAGAAATATTCCATGGTATTCAACCAAACCTGTTTATATATATATATGTATATATATATATATATGTGTGTGTGTGTGTGTAAGAATGGAAAAGGAATCCGACAATATGAAGATAAAAATGGGTAAAGAAAAGAAATGTAGATGGATAAAAATGAATTTTATCGATATCACTTTTAATCGATATCACTTACACATGTGTTTCGGTCTGTTTATCAAAATATTTATCAAAAAATCAAAAATCATTCTGATGAAGGTCCTAAAAAATCTCTCTGTGTACGGAACATTTTATACATTTTTCCTATTATTATTATCATCATCATTTCAACTCCATCTAATTATTTTAATAATGATAATAACGTAAATCCGTATACATTTTGATAAACAGACCGAAACACATGTGTAAGTGATATCGATTAAAAGTGATATCGATAAAATTCATTTTTATCCATCTACATTTCTTTTCTTTGCTCATTTTTTCCTCATATATATATATATATATATATATATATATATATTATATATATATAAAATCAATAATATATTATATTATGGATATTAATATCTCGTTACTATAAAGTAAAACACCAAAGATGTCGTATTACACTCTCTAGTATTTAAATGATCGTGGCCGGGCTGAAATATGTCGAATGCTACTGGCTGCTGCCGGTGTTCAGTATACTGACCGGAGGATCGAGGTTAAAGACTGGGACCGATACAGAAATGGTAAGTAAGGCATGTATTAATGATCAGTAATTACACCCCCCCCCTATATTTAACAAAATGAAACTTGCATAAAGGTTAATATTATCTTGAAAATTTTTTGTCCATTCGAAAGAAGAAACATTAGAAGGAAATAAAACTCATGATGATTTTTATTAAAAACATTTTCAGCTTACAGGAATAATAAAAATAATAAACGAAAAACAATGCTTCCATTTTTGCGCCGTTTAATCAATTGAAATTTAACGTAGACAAAAACAAGTTATGACTAGAGGCTTTTTTAAAAAAATTCTATGAAAAATCAATCAAGGGTCAGATTTTCACAACTTCCATAATTACTGACCTACTGATGAAAATATGTCTAATATAGTTTTTTTTTCTAAAATATATTCGGGGAAATGTTTTTTATGAGATCTATTTTATTTTATGAAATATGAAAAAAATGACCCGTCAAAAAAACGAATTTTTCCTTTTTTTCTATAAAGATAAGTGTCTGAATAATTATATCAAAATATTTTAAAAAGTTTCAATGCGAGGTCATTTTAGTAAAAGAACCATGAATACAGAATTCAGCTAAAAAAAATATCAATAAATAAACTGACCCTGTCGTAAAAAAAGGAATGTTTTACTTATTTTTCAAGATAACGGTGAGTAATTTTCCTCAGTCGGATAATTTGATCTTTAAATTACCTTTTTTTTCTTTGTAACAACTCTTTTATGTTCGTTATTTCTTTTTTGCGAGATTTTTTAAAAAGTTCAAAAATATTTACATTTCTTCCTTCAATATGGCCTAAACTGATCACGTGACCTATATTAGTGGTGCCTAATGATCACACTAAAATGTACAGAAGAATACACACACACACACACACACACACACACACACACACACAGGCACGCACGCACACACACACTCACAATACTCATAAAATATAGTTTTCTAAAATTATTCATCAATCTTTCTAATATATAATTAAAGATAATCTTTTTATTTATTTACTGATTTATCTAATAAATTTAATATGTTTTATTTTATTTTACAACTGAAAAAAAAGCTAAGTAAATAAATTCTTCTATTTGACCGTTTTTATTTTGAATTCAAGATAGTTACAATGTAACAATATTCACCGGAAGTTAACCAGACAAGATTATATATATATATATATATATAAGATTTTACAAAGGTAAGAGACGGATTTTATCTTCTCTAATAACTTATAGAATAATTATATTAACTTGATACTTCAAAGGAGTCTAATAATAGATGAGAAAAACTTTCTATCAGGGACCCCACTCTCAAAAAGTGTTTTTAATACTTTTGAGAGGGGTCCCTTGGAAAGGATTTTTCTTTTATCTCCCTCATTTCATTCATTTTTATTTCATCTATTCATTCATTTTACCATTAATTTTTAACTATATATATATATATATATATATATATATATATATATATATATATATATATATAAGGAAAAAATAGAGGGTGGGGAGAATAAATATTTGTTTGTTCTGCTTATGATCAGACTTTCGATCTCCAGTTTGATTAAGATTGGTTTGGTTTCTTTGCACAATTATGGGGTTTCAAGTAAATGTTCTTTGTTGAGGGGGGGGGGCAAAAAGAAGCGAGTCAAACGCCTTATTCGCAGGCTACAACACTGTCGTTGTCGTCTACCAGCAGCTGAAGTCGCAACACTGTTACTGCCGTCACCCCACTTCTATTTATACTGCCGTTTCCCTTTATCATCCGGGCACATCAGTCGAACCTCGCGCCCGTGCACAATTCTCGTGCATTCGGATGGACGCGTGTAGGCCCCAACATCCGGGCACCTGAATTGCACCTCGCGTCCATCAAGCGCCTAAATCTCATTTCTTTGCATTCCGGAGGGAGCGGGTTCGACTCCGGCAGGCAAGACACTCATACTCTTTTTCCAAATTAGCACGGTGGTTCACGCTCTCCGTCACAATATATATATATATATATATATATATATATATACATGTGTGAGAGTAAAAGAGAAAATTCTACAGGAAACGTAAAAATTATTACATTATTTTTCCAAATTGTATCCTCCTAGGATTTTTCTTAATTTGGAATTTTATGAATATGATACGTTAAGTGATGATTTCCAATCCCTCTCGTCAGATCGATACCTCACCTTCAAGCGTGGTTTCGGGACATATATATATATATATTATATATATATATATATATAAATTTTTTAAAAATATATATAATTTTTAAACAAGTTTTAAAAAAATATATATAATTTTTTTTATTATTTTTTTGTTTTTGTTTGAATTTACATATATTCAGCTCTTTGGGTTTTTTTTGTGATATGCTTGTCCATAAGTGAATTGAGAGCCATCTGATGAGGCGAAAATTTAGGGAGCCGGTTTAAATCAACTTAGATTTATATGGGCCCCAATTTTCGTCGAAATAAATTTATTATGGGATTACTGTATTGAGTTCTTCCTTTATTGATATATATATATATATATTAAATGAAAATCGTTCTCCTTAAAGATCTTGGTTAATTGGGTAATCAAGTTCTGTTTTTGTTTCGGTTCCCTAAACCAACGTGAAATGAGCGCGTGGAAGTGATAACGCTAATCTGTTTCAATCGAACATAATGAGAAGATGAAAAGAAAGAAAGAAAGAAAGAATGGTATAAAGTTAAATCAAGATTATTATACTTTTTACTTATTGAAGTATTTAGCAATAGCTCTTAAGTAAACATATCAAACATTGTAATAATAAAATTATCATATTGTGGTATATCCACAGGTCCTGCTGATAATAATAATAATAATAATAATAATAATAATAATAATAATAATAATAATAATGGAGATTCGCTTCCGGTTTTTTCTGTAACAAAAATTATGCCACTACTTACGTCACATTACCCAAAATCGTCATAACATAGAATAAATACAGTAAAAATTTGAACATGCAACATTAAACAGTCCTCATTGTTTTTTTAAACAAGTTTTAATAAATACATGACTGGTATTATATATCTATATATAGTTTGTTTTATTTTAATACATATTTTAAGTTTACATTTCAAATTGTTTTATTTTTTAATCCTTTAATGGATTTGATGATTTTACTTACTTAGGGTACAAACTCGCTGACATTGAATTTTTTAGCTAAATAACCTTACATTTCCAGAACAGCGACACCAGATGAAAAGTGGATCGTGCAAGAAAGGGTATCTACAATGGTTCCGACACAATTCTTTCTATATGTTGATGAGAGGTCAATCACGTAGTCGAACGCATCTCTTCGTGACCTTTGCCCGTAGAAAGTAAAATACAAACGGACCGCCCAATTCATACCAGAGCGACAGCCTCATTATAAATAATAATAACTAGCAGGACCTGTGGATATACTACAGTATGATAATTTTCTTCTTTCTATCGTAGGCGAACGCATCTCTACGTGATGTTGTTCGAAGGAATGGAGGTAAAAATGGACCGCACAAATCCCCTGTCAGAGTAACAGCCTTTTGAATAAATAAATAAATGAATGAATAGATAAATAAATAAATAAATAAATAAATGATGTTCAATTGCATCTTGTCTGTGGCAGAGGGATTGGATATAAGGACCATATGACCTTTAGGCACCCTTTTTATGATCTCGATTTGTGGGGACACTTTTTCAATTTACACCGTCAAAATCCAGTTGTTTGTTAGAGGTTAAGGTTAGGGGTTAGGGGTTAGTTTTATAATTTAAAAAAAACTATAAACATCGTCTGTTAAAAATTAACAAGATTTTGACGGTGTAAATGGAAAAAATGTCCCCACGAATCAAGATCGCAAAAGGGGTGCCTAAAGGTCATATGATCCGGATAAAGGAATACAACAAAATTACTGAAGGATTTTTGACAACAGGTAACCTAAAAAAAGGATGGGGCCGGGTTAGCTCAGTCGGTAGAGCGTTCGGCTAGAAACCACAAGGTTCCTAGTTCGATACCGGTCCTCGCCAACTCAGCGTATGAGTAGCACAGGGATCTGTGCGGTAAAGTAAGGAGCTGATGGTAGGTGTGGCGCTCCACCTCAGATACTAAAAACAATCTCCTTGGTCTAGCGCTATTAAAAAGGGGATAGACTCCCTCGCTGTATGGCTGATACCGACTTTTTTTACTGTTTTTATTACTCATGGGCACTATGATGGTTGTTTTGTTTTATGGCATATCAACCATGCTTGGGTCATTTAATGCTAAATCAAGTCATTTTGATATTTAGTTTACGGATCATATGACCTTTAGGCACCCCTTTTGTGATCTCGATTCATAAGGACATGTTTTTCATTTACACCTAAAAATAAAATTCATGGAATGGGTTCACTCTTCTTCTTTTTCATTATTCACCCGTTCTTTGATAATTTACGTCAAGCCCTAGCACCTATATGATTTTCCCAACCCTATTGCCCTTATGGCAAGCCACAACCCATTTCTATCATATGGGTGCTAGAAGGCGGTGGCTGCGGGTCTACATGTCCTAGGAATGACGTTAAACTCTATCTGATGGTGAGGTTCCAGTTTTGGAGGTTTGGGGAATGTGGAGCACCCCTTCATCACCATTGCTCCCTGGTCCACTCTGACCCGGAGTGGTAGTACCTGTTAGGGTCCCATCTATGGGTTAAATAGAAAAATGTATTTATAAAAAAATGTTATTATCCATTAAAAATTGATTTATTTCAAATCTTTATTGGCATTAAATGACCCACTGAGGTTGATATGCCGTAAAACAAAACAAACAAACAATCTTTGATAATTTACCGATAATCAACTGATTATCTTTTTACGCCATATTTTAATTCCATTATATATTGCCAGTTTGTATACACTGGAATTTTAACCAAACAATCTGGTCGTCTTTTTACAATTCTCCCGAAAATATTCAACCCCAGCAATTCTCTGATGGAATTTCAACAAACATTTTAAACAAAAAGTATTACAAATAAATTCTTTCTTTCAAAATATATTTTTTCAAAATATTTCTTTCTCCCTTCTTAATCCATATTTTATTTTTTACTAACCCTGATCATTTTTTTTAAATTATTTTATTATTTTTAATTAATTTTTGATTATCCAAGACCGCTCTAATAAAGTAACAATAATACATGGGAAGTAAATAACCCTATATTTCCAGAACAGCGACACCAGATGAAAAGTGGATCGTGAAAAAGAATCCATTGTAGATATATTTCTATATATTGATGAGAAATCAATCACTTACGTAATGATGATCGAAGGAAGAGATATAAAAATATGTTAAGTTTTTAAATGCCATCCTTGGCCAGTTGAAAAGGACTTAAGTAAGTAAGTCCTGAGTTATGGAATCCTTTGGTAAGTGAATAAGTCCTATCCTGCGTATAAGTCCTGAGTTATGGAATCCTTTGCTAAGCGTATAAGTCCTATGATGCGAATAGGTCCTATCCAGCGTATTGGTAAAGGTCCAGTGATTTAATCCTATGTCCGTCGTCCACGAAGATTCAAAGCAGTTAAGCGTAGTGTGACCAGAATAGCCGGTATAAATATTATATCAGCAGTAGAGTACTGCGAGTGATTGGCCAAGAGGTTGATCACGTAGTTCTCGGCGAGTCTATAAATTGAAGCAGGCGTCTATCACACATCTTATATAGCAAAATAGGAAGCGCGTGGTGTAATGGTTAAAGTCATGGGAAATGGACTCGTCGACCCGAGTTCAAATCCTGGACGTGTTAATTGCATTTCACTTAGCGCTAATAACCTTGGGAAAGGTATGAATCCGACTCTCCCTCCAGATATGGATAAATAGCAGGGCAAACTGGGTTCTTTAACCATGGCTAGGTAACCGGTCTAGGAGAAGGAAAACTCTGAATTCAAACCTGTTGAACTCCGCTTAAGAAATTGACCTTGTGTCGTATACTGCTCGTGCGGAGGAGTTGGTAAATATATATATAGCAAAATATTTCAACAAAATGAACCGTGCCACATCCTCTGAATAAATAATGATAAAAAGAGAACTTGTCAACTGGTGGATTTTGTAGTTCCAGCAGATTACAAGATGGAGGGGGGGATGAAAGGAAACGAAAAGACAGGCAAATACATGGACCTTGCTACAGAATTGAAAAATTGAGAGTGAACGTGATACCAATGGTGGTTGGTGCCCTCGGAACGGTCCCACAAATCTTGGAAAAAAGACTGAAGGAATTGAGAATCAGAGAAAGAATTGAGACCATCCAGACAACTGCACTGATGCAATCGGCTAGAATACTGGAGGCCTGAGGAGACTTATTGTAACTCAGACTCGAAAGAAAGACAAACAGCTAACGCTGGTATAAAAAAAAAACTCACGATGAGTGAAATAATAATAATAATAATAATAATAATAATAATAATAATAATCTATTAATAATGGAGATTCGCTTCCGGATTTTGTCTGTAACAAAAATTACGTCACTGCTTACGTCACATTACCCAAAATCGTTATAACATAGAATAAATACACTCAAAATTTGAACATGCAACATTAGACACTCCTCATTGTTTTTTTTTAAACAAGTTTTAATAAATACATGACTGGTATTATATATCTATATATAGTTTGTTTTATTTTAATACATATTTAAAGTTTACATTTTAAATTGTTTTATTTTTTAATCCTTTAATGAATTTGATGATTTTACTTACTTAGGGTACAAACTCGCTGACATTGAATTTTTTACCCCCACCCCTCGGGCAATATGTTTCAAAAATCTAATTTTACATCGGCCGGAGGGTGTTTTTTATTTTGTACTACTACTACTACTACTGCTACTACTACTACTACTACTACTACTAATAATAATAATAATAATAATAATAATAATAATAATAATACACGAAATCAAAATAATTCTATATTTCCAGAAGAGCGACACCAGATGAAAAGTGGATCGTGCAAGAAAGGGTATCTCCAATGGTTCTGACACAATTCTTTCTAAATGCTGATGAGAGGTCAATCACGTAGTCAAACATATCTATCTCTACGTGACCTTGCTCGTTCGTATGAAGGGAGATGAAAATGGACCGCCCAATCCCTAACAGAGCAAACAGTCTCCGATTTAATTAGTTAGAAGTAATAATAATTATATATACTAGCAAATATATGCACCCTCTGGGTGCAGGTATTTAAGTTTTAATATAATAAAATATCATATTAAATTAGAAAGGCTAATGAAACTAAATAAGAATACAGATAACAAGATTTGAAACAGAGGGAGTATAATAAAAGATTTGAAACAGAGGGAGTATAATAAAAAATGGAACAACTGAAACTTACTCTTCCATCACTCTCGTCTTTCATTGTTATTTTTTCCAATTTAAGTATTTAGTTATAAGAGGAAGTAAAGAATAAAATGACAGTTATTTTATCTTGTTAATGGATTTCATTTAAGATTTATTGAACAAATGTTTGCTTATATTCATTAAAATAAAACCAAACAGTTAGAAATCAATAATACTAAGCACATATTTATTAAATTCGATTTTTTAATATTAATATGCAAATTAGCCTTCCCGTTCACATTGTAAAGTGCTATTTTGTTGTATATATAAATATAATTGCATGTTGTCAGTATGTAGACATAGTTAACAGTATTAATAATGTAAGACAATTTTATTAATAATTGAGGTTTAGATAAAAAATAAAATCATGGAGAATGTGATGTCAATAACTAAGAGAATTGTGACTTGAGTAGGAATATAGTTTCGGTTACAGACAGAAAAACACACAATCTCCATTATAATAAGATATATATATATATATTATTATTATTATTATTATCAGGGCCTGTGGATATACCACAGTATGATGTTTTAATTATTACATTGCAATATAGTTCAATAAGGAAAAAGTATAATAATATTGATTTAACTCTCTCACCATTTTTCCTTCTTTATATCTTTTCCTTATTTTCGATTGAAACATTAGCGTAATCGCTTCCGTGCGCTCACCCTCACTTTATAGTCTCCCTACTTTCTTTACTTTTTTTCTTCATTTAGCTAAGATGACACCACTCATGAAAAATAATTATTTGGCGGATAATACAAGATAATCAGGATTTACGTTTTTACATTTAATCTTGGACGATTTGGATGGGCTCATTTTTAACCATACTTTTAAGAAACTCATGTATAAATATATAGATAATACACGAGTATTAATATATGAATAATAATAATAATAATTCTATATATAATGGAGATAGACTGCATTTTTGTCTGAAGCCGAAACTCCGTCACGGCTGACGTCAGATATTCCAAACTAAACTCTAGCGTTTATCAATGAGAACCTAATTTATAATCAATTTGTGTTATACATAATATTAAAGGAACAAATTGCTTTATATACAAGTATTAAGATGCGTTTGTAATATTTGCTGGTTTGTAATATTGCATAGCCAATTTTCAACGAATCTTTTAATAAATGCATGTTTAGTTCTAAACAGTTTCTAATTGATATTTTAATTTTTATTTGTATTTATAATTATTTCATGTATAAAGTTTTGCGAGAAATTAATTTAAAAATAAAGATACAGCCACTAATTTAACTCTTACGTTAAATTATTAGTTATGGTCTTTTGTCCGTGACTACTCCCGTTTTCGTTGCGGTAAAAAAAAAAAATATTTTTAAAGTTTTAATAGAGTTAATTTTTAATGAAAAAATTTATAGATAAAAAATTTATAGATAAAATTTATTTTTAATTTTCACGGCACCTTCACAAATATAACAAGTATTTTTTATTTCAAATTTTATTATTCCTATTAGGAATTTTAAAAAATTTTTTACATTTATTTTTAATTCAAAATTTGTTTACGGTTATTCCATATTACTAATATTAAAATTAAAATAACAACCAGTTCTGAGCGATGCTTTTCCGCTAAATATGATGACCGTGATTTATTTAGAAATTAAGAAATATCTTTTAATTTTAATTTGTCATAAATTCCCTTACAGAAACAGACGACAAAAAAAAAAAAAATGATTTTACGTGTTTGTTTTTTTAACACTTAGCGCTTCTTTCTTAAACTAAAAATTAATCTTTATTTTTTATCATAATTGACGCAATACTTTTAAAATTCATTATTCAACAATGTTTAACCGAAGTTCGGTTTGTATAAACAAAAGCGGTGATAAAAAAAAGTCCCCTACCTAATCGATTTAGGTAGGGGACTTTTTTAAATACAATAACAAATGATACAAACACCATGAAAAAATTTATAGATAAAATTTATTTTTAATTTTCGTGGTAACTTCACAAATATAACAAGTATTTTTTATTTCAAATTTTATTATTCCTATTAGGAATTAAAAAAAGATGTTTACTTTTATTTTTAATTCAAAATTTGTTTACGGTTATTTCATATTACTAATGTTATTTTTCATCATTTATTTAAATTAATTGTAGCGAGAAATTAATAGTATTTTGTTCAATGTTTAAACAATGTTTAAACAATACACATTCATCAATAAGAGGATTACTATTCTGTATTAGATGATTGAAAATAGCATTTTACTTCGAGTTTATATAAATTTTGTTTTGTTTTAAAAAATTAAATAAATAAAATTATTCGTCGGACTTGAGCATCTGAAACCCTCCATCTAAAATTTTTAAAATCTTTTTTTTTTCTTCAATGGATTATTATCGATTACACACCAATCTATCAGATTGTAAAAAAAATTCAAAAAAGTTTATTTATTTTTCGAGTTTTCAGGGGTGCTCAGTTCCCCGTATAAGTTTATTGTAAATCGATCCCCCATATCGGAACCGCTAAAAAATTTTTTTTTTTTTTTTTTTTTTCCTTCAATGGATTGTTATCTATTACACCAATCTATCAGATTGTAAAAAAAAAAAAAGCGCCTGATTCAAAAATAAAGAACCTTTTAGTTCTTTATTTTTTGAGTTTTCAGGGGTGCTCATTTCCCCGTATAAGTTTATAGTAAATCGCTCCCCCTATATCGGAACCGCTCTACCTTAACAGTTGGGCTGAATTTGGACAAAGGTGTCAAAATTAAAACTGTTAATTGTAACTAGGGGGGTTTAGGGTTAGGATTTGAGGTTAGGGTTGGTGTTGGGGTTTAAGGTTAGTTTAATGGGAAAATAAATAAATAATTTGGGTTCTGTTTTTTCTGGGCCACCCTAACTTTGACACGTTTGCGCCAGTTTCCTTTCGAGCGGTTCTGATATGGGGCAGCGATTTACTATAAACTTATATGTCGGCATGAGCATCCTGAAAACTCAAAAAATAAAGAACATTTAAGAAATTTTTTTAAAAACCTGATAGATTGGTGTGTAATCGATAATAATCCATTGAAGGAAAACAACAATAAAATAAATAAATGAATAAATTTTTGTAGCGGTTCTGATATGGGGGATCGATTTACGATAAACTTATACGGGGAACTGAGCACCGCGAAAAATAAATAATTTTTTGAATTTTTTGTTCTTTTACAATCTGATAGATTGGTGTGCAATTGATAATAATCCATTAAAAGAAGAAAGAAAAAAAATTAAAAACAAAAATTTTAGATGGGGGGTTTCCAGATGCTCAGGTCTGCCAATTATTCAATTTAATGCTTGTTAATGGATATAAAATTTATTAAATCTCTAAGAAAATGAATTAAGAGTGTAACAACATATATTATATTCATTATTTATAGTACAAAACATTTTTACATAAACTAGCAAAAAATGCCATCTGGGCGGTTATAAAAATTAATTTTTGAAAGATATTGTCTGAGTTAAATTTCCATATAAGAGGGTTTGTATTATCGGTAAAATCATCAAATTTATTAAAGGAGTAAAGAATGAAACCATTTGAAATGGAAACTTACTTCTGTCCCTCAAATCAAAATGTTGCATGCATCTATTGATTATTAATCAAATAATATTTTTATCAATGACAGTGTTTTGATGTAAGCAGTGACGTAGTTTTAGTTACAGACAAAATTGATACTGAATCTATTATTCAAAAGATTTTATTTATTGAAAAAAACTTTTTACAAATTATTATTTTTACATAAGTGTACCAAACAAAATTTAGTTGAAAATAAATCTATAAATTAGATATTTTTATTTACTCCAATTAAAAAAAATTAATATTAAATATTATTTGGCATTTAAAAATTGATTTAAGTATCATTACTCTATTTTATTTTATGTAATATTTATTTACACTAAAACTAAATGTTTGTTAAATGTAAAATAAATAAGGTGAATGTTTATTTTTTTTTATTTCAAAATTTTTTAGAATAATCAAAACATAAAAAATCATTTTGTATAATTGATTGTTTTATTCATTGATAAACCAAATTTAATTTTATTATTGAAATATTATTTCAGGAAAAACTTTGTGTAGAAAGTTAACTTCCTAATTTCTATTTCAAATTGTTTTATTTTTTACTCCTTTAATGAATTCAATGATTTTAATTAATAAAATCATTAAATGTTGAATATCTTTTTAAAGTTTTTGGCATATTTTGGCATTGTTGTTTCTAACTTTACTTGATTTATTAATTTTACAGCAACATAGTTTTAGTTACAGACAAATTGATACTGAATCTCTTATCAAAGATTTTATTTATTGAAGAAAATTTTTAAAGAATTTATCTTTTTACAGAATTTTACCAATAAAATTTAGTTGAAAATAAATCTATAAATTAGATATTTTTATTTACTCCGTTAAAAAAATTAAATTGGTATTATTAGTCATTAAAATTTGATTTAAG
>CM042170.1:21454085-21459088 GCA_023376005.1 Doryteuthis pealeii | reverse complement strand
TATTTGTCTAGAATAATTGATTGGACAGCTCAAATAGGATATATATACAAAGAATATATAACTAGATAAATATGAATAGTTTTGAATGACCATAAATCAAAAATGAAATAACAAATATTTTATATAACTAAATTAAATACTTATGTTGGTCTCCTTGAGTTCGTCGAGAACTTGATTATAGTGTTGAGGCACAACTTGGACCGCATATAGTATATCTATATAGTATATAGATATATATATAGAATCTTAATGAGTCCGGACGAACCTACTAAAGTTCGCTATATGCCTTCAGGGCTAAGATCTGAACTAAGATTTTAAAAATTATTAGCTTTAGTCTCCTGCGATTTTATATGAATATATATGATTCTTATATATATATGATATAAATTGTTTTTTCTTTTGGCCAAACTATTGTACGCAATAGATTATTTTTGGTTGGGTAAGACTTATCTTGGTCTTTTCTTTTTCCAAAGAATCGTTTTTTCTCCCCGTTGGATGTTGGGTAGTAATTTTTACAATCAAAACTATTTGCTGGTATTTCGTCACCGGGAGGATTTACCAATAAGTTGGTCTTTAATTATATATATATATATATTATAATAGTATATAAGTAATATATATGATACAGAGAGAGAGCAGAGAGAGTAAGAGACGAGAGAGAGAGAGATGAGAGAGACGAGAGGAGAGAGAGATGAATATCAAACAGGCATAGAGAGACATGCCAGTCAGACTGGATAAGATCAACCAGACAAGCAGACAGTCACTCAGACCGCAAACAGATATACTAGATAAATAGATAGGATCAAACAGGTATCAGACAGCCAGTCACCTCTCCCCATATATATTGATATATATGATATATTATTTATATTTCTGCTTGAAGGCAATTAGTAAATGCATGTAGTCGACATAAGATTCGACTAATTATAGAAATAATCTTGACAAGCAGAAATATAAATAATAGATTATTCACTTGCTTCTATAAAAAAAACTAAAGAAACAAACATCCAATCTGTTTCATTCGCCGAGAGGCTAAACGGCGCGGGTTTGTTACTAAATAACACGGTCTAGCTTGCTGCTATGGCAGGGGCGTGTAAGTTTCTCATTGACAAGTGATTCGCAGGGATTGTTCGCTATGTACCGTCGGCCGAACGGATATGTGTCTCTGATAGCGCTGTGAAGGTCCGGTTTCGATCTGGTCGGATAGGGAGTCGTTAGTATCTCTGCTGAAGAGACGTTTAATAAGTCGAACCAGTCTGTCAGCGCGTGTTCTGCATAGCGTAGCCATCCTTTGCGGATTTTTCTTGTACAGATTTGATTGTCTATAATTACGAATCTTATTCGATACAAGTGCATTTATATGCTCAAGCAGAATATAATATAATTTATTCAACTTGCTCTATAAAAAAGACAAAAAAACAAACATCCAAAATCTTATTCACTTCGCCGAAGAGCTAAAAGGTCGGTTTGTTACTAACTAACACGTCCTTTGCCTGTGCTATGGCAGGGGCGTGTAATGTTTCATCATTGCGAAGGTTTATCTTCCCGCAGGGATTGTTTCGCTATGTACGGCGCCGGAAACGGATATGGTCTCCTGACTATGCGGTGTGAGGTCCCGTTTCCGATGTGTTCCTGTCGAGGGGATCTGATTTAGTGTACATCGCTGAAGAGACTTAATATTAAGTCGAAACAGTCTGTAGCGGTGTTCTGCATTAGCGAGCCATCCTTTTGCGGGATTTTCTTGTCAAGATTATTTTCTATAATTATCGAATCTAGTTCGATACATGCATTTATAATTGCCTTCAAGCAGAAATATAAATATAATTTATTCAACTTGCTTCTATAAAAAAAACAAAAAAAACAAACATCCAAAATCTTATTCACTTCGCCGCAGCATAAGCTACGGCCGGGTTGTTTACTAAATAAACACGTTCTACTTGCCTGCTATGGCAGGGGCGTGTAATGTTTCATCATTGACAAGGTTGATTTCGCAGGGATTGTTCGCTATGTACCGCGGCCGAACGGATATGGTCTCTGACTATGCGTGGAGGTTCCCGGTTTCGATTGCCTGTCGGAGGGAGTCGTTATATACATCGCTGAAGAGATTAATAAAGTCGAAAACAGTCTGTACGGGTGTCTGCGAAAGCGAGCCAATCCTTTGGTGGGCGGGATGTTTGCTTGTCAGATTATTTTCTATAATTATCGCATCTTATTCGATCATGCATTTATAATTGCCATTCAAGCAGAAAATATAGTAGTAATTTATTCAGCTTGCTTCTAATAAAAAAATAAAAAAAAGCAAACATCCAAAAATCTTATATATATTATAAATGTATATATATATATTATAATATAGGGAACTGATGAGACGTCAAAGTCGATGATAATTTATTTTCTATATATATATTTCTATATATGATATTATTTCTTTATTTTATAATACTCCGTATATGTAAGAATATATACACAAATATTTATATGTACGTTTGAGTTCTCAATTTTGGTTGAATATTATCACAGTAACACTTGATATCATCCACTATATATATATATATATATATATATATATATATATGATATATATAATATATTATGTATATATCGTCTGTTTGACTACATTGTTTGATCTAGATCTATCTCTCCATCCATTCGTCTATCAACTTGTCCTCTTTGATCTCTCTCTCTCTCTTTTATATATATATATTATAATATATATATATAATATATATATATATATGATATATATGTATGTATTTGGCAGCATTCCTCCATTTATACATGTAGAATTAAACAAAAATAAAATAAATACTAGAAGCTTTATACATAAAAAAACAAAAATCCTTAAACAAAATAATTTCCAATGCAGTACACACATTTTAAAATGCCTATAACACGTTTTCTCATCAATCTTCTCTTCCAGCCTACACATTCTTTGAATTCTTTTTTAAAACTGGAACACATCACCCCTGATGATGGCACTTCGAAGTGCCGAAAGTACTCGGACCTGAACTTTGGTGGACTTATCACGAATTCCACCAAACATTGTAAAAGTTTGCGCAGAAACTCGAAAGATCAAAATAAAATTGTCAAACAGGAGATGTGTCTTTTGTGTTAATTCTACACACAAACCACACAGCAACACATATATTATATATATATATAATATATTAATGTATAAAGAGAGAGAGAGAGAGAGGAGAAGAAGGAGAGAGAGATAGAGAGGAGAAGGAGAGAGCAGAAGAGAGAGAGGGAGAGGATACGCTCTGTAATATTAATAAAGATCTCTTAGCTGAAGGTTATATACGGAATTAGGGAAATCACGGATGCCTTAGATTTAAAGGCAGCAGCACTCCACCGCATGTACCGAGAAAGACAGAGAGAGAGGAGAGAGAGAGAGAGAGAGAGAGAGAGAGAGAGGAGGAGTAAGCGGGGTTTAGCAGTTGATAAGTAAGGAGGAGGTGGGCGCTTTAAGAATAGAGGAACATTCTTAGGAAGGCCAGAACCTCACGTAGAAAAAAGAATAAAAGAATCAACGAAAGGTAAGCTAAAATATATAAATAGTAAAAAAATTCGGCCGGGAGGGAGGAAGTAAATGGCATTGCCGAACGCGAGTTGAACGAGTTAGAGGCGAGACTTGTGTGAAATCGAAAGAGAAAAAGAATTGGCGAGGAAGAATGGGAAGGGGGAGAAGAAATGAGGAGGAAGAAAATTTAAGAGT
The DNA here is from genome assembly GCA_023376005.1 of Doryteuthis pealeii. NCBI lineage: Eukaryota > Metazoa > Mollusca > Cephalopoda > Myopsida > Loliginidae > Doryteuthis > Doryteuthis pealeii. The sequence goes on along the minus strand of CM042170.1, from coordinate 21,455,370 downwards.
TTGGTTCAACTCAGGTCATAAATGAACGACTAATTTTCAACAAAAGTTAACAATCGCGATTTTTCTTTGTTCGGCTTAGTTCAGCACTTTAAATCTTCTGTGCCTATGCGTAGTGGCTATCGTATTGGACTGCATTTGCAGTTGCGAGTTCGAAATACATAGTACGAAATATATGTATATTATATATATATATTATATTATATATATAATATATTATTCTTTGGTGGGGGTACCAAGGGTTTTTTTGGTCAATTAGGGATGATTCTAAACTGGTCTTTTCTCCGAAAAGTTGGGTGCTGGAAATTTCAGGTCAACCTTTGAGAGGCTCAATGTTTTAATACGGGTTTTGAGGCTTGCCATAAAAGGGCAATAAGGTTGGGATAGGTGCTCGAGCTTGACGTAACAGCCATGAATCTGATGGCTCTGCGACCGCCCCGTACAGCATAAACATCCTAAGCATCACGGGTCGCAACTAACAGCCAACGAGGTTTGTCACAGTGGGGGGTATTACACGAGGTGAAGTCGGTGTTCTAAAGGGCGGCGACAGGACTGGGGGCTAAATAGCACCACGACTAAGACAATTGTGGCTTTAAATACCGCTACCTTTGAAAATTAAGGATATGTTTCTAATCTCATATGTCCCTACCTATGAAATTAAGGGTAGGTCCATAATCCTATATGCCCTATACCTATGGAACAGTTCATGGTATGTAAATCACCAATTGTATTAGTCGTGGTGCTATTTAGCCCCAGTCCTGTCGGCCGCCCCTTTAGAATACACCGACTTCACCTCTGTTGTGAAGTACCCCCCTACTGTGACAACCTGTTGGCTGTTGTTGGCGACCCGTGATGCTTTAGGATGTTTATGCTGTACGGGCGGTCGGAGAGGCCCATTCAGATCAATCGGCTGGTTACGTCAAGCTCTAGCACCTATCCCAACCTTATTGCCTTTATGGCAAGCCTCAACCCGTATTAAACATTGAGCTCTCAAAGGTGACCTGAAATTTCCAGCACCCAACTTTTGGAGAAAAGACCAGTTTAGAATCATCCTAATACCAAAAACCTTGGTACCCCACCAAAAATATATATATATATATATATATATATATATATATATATATATATATATATATATTCGTACTATGTATGTTCGAACTCGCTAACTGCGATGCAGTCCAATACGATAGCCACTACGCCATAGGATGCACAGAAGATTTAAATGCTGAACTAAGCCGAACAGAAGAAAAATCGGCGATTGTTAACGTTGTAAATATTAGTCGTTCAT
>CM042170.1:21429085-21446585 GCA_023376005.1 Doryteuthis pealeii | reverse complement strand
TTTCAATTGCACTTCTTTTTTTCTTCTTCTTTCTTTTTCTTTCTTTCTTTCTTTCTTTTCTTTCTCGTCATCTACGTCTTTTTTTTCTTTCTTTTTCAATTGTATTTCTTTCTTTTTTTCTCTTCTTCTTCCCTTTTCTTTCTTTCATTCTTTTTTTTTCTTTCTTTCTTAACATGTACGTCTTTTTCTTTCTTTCTTTTTCAATTGTATTTCTTTCTTCTTTTTTCTTCTTTCTTCCTTCCTTTCTTTTTTTTCATTCTTTTTTCTTTTCTTTCTTAACATGTACGTCTTTTTCTTTCTTTCTTTTTCAATTGTATTTCTTTCTTCTTTTTTCTCTCTTTCTTCCTTCCTTTCTTTCTTTCATTCTTTTTTTCTTTCTTTCTTAACATGTACGTCTTTTTTCTTTCTTTCTTTTTCAATTGTATTTCTTTCTTTCTCTTTTCTTCTTTCTTTCTTCCTTTCTTCTTTCATTCTTTTTTCTTTCTTTCTTAACATGTACGTCTTTTTTCTTTTCTTTTTCAATTGTGTTTCTTTCTTCTTTTTTCTTCTTCTTTCTTTCTTTTTTCAACTCTACGTCTTTTTCTTTCTGTCTTTCTTTCCTTTCTTTCTTTCTCAAACATCTATGTCTTTTTTCATTCTTTTCTTTCTTCTTCAATTGCATTTCTTTCCTTTTTTTTTTTTTCTTTCTTTCTTCCTTTCTTTCTTTTTCTTCTTTTTCTTTCTTTCTTTCTCTTTGCATTTCTTTCCTTTCTTCTTTCTTTCTTTCTTCTTTCTTTCTTTCTTTCTTTCTCAACATCTACATCTTTTTTCTTTCTTTTTTTTTCTGTGTGGTATCACTTGTTTTCATTATTATATATATATATATATATATTAATATATTATATATTTATATATAGTCATCCACAGACACATTTTCGAATTATCAAGTCTCTTCAGTGTGGCTAGACATTTTGCGAGCTACATACAGCCAGGATCGATTCCGCAGCAGTCAAACAGCTTAACTGTTCGGCCATGGTCAATCACAGAATTCGAAGGGGATTTTAACTGTTTTAATACACACATCAGTATGTATGTAAAGGCCACCATAGAGTACTCAATCCCTTTTATAGGAGAGCTGCATATATATATATATATATATTATATATATATATATATATATTATATATTTATAATATATATATATGAATAGATTGTGGTACGAGCAAAATTTGAAAATGGTTTTGAAAAGCGTGTGCATTGTGAGATGTTATAATAAATACAATTTCACAAATTTTTTTTTTCTTCTGAAAAAGATATATTTTTTTCGGTCACGTCTCATCAGAGAAGCATACCGTGACACTAATGTTTGTACGATGAATAATGTGTAAAATTAGCAGATGTGGAAGTAAAAAAAAAATATATATATATATATATATATTACGTATTATATATACTAGCAAATATATGCACCCTCCGGGTGCAAGTATGTAAGTTTTAATGTAATAAAATATTAGATTAAATTAGAAATACTAATGAAACTAAATAACAATGCAGATTTAAAAAGTTGAAACAGAGGTGGGTATAATCGAAAAATAGAATAGCTGAAACTTACTCTTCCATCACTCCCGTCTTTCATTACTAAATTTTCCTAATTTAACTATTTAGCCAAAATAGAAAGTCAAGAACAAAATTACAATTACAGATAATTCTTCTTGTTAATATATTTCGTTTAAGATTTATACCCGAGATTTTTGCTCATATTCATTAAGATACAGCCAAACAATTAGAAATCAATAACACTAAGCACATATTTAATAAAATCAAATTTTTTATATCAATATGCAAATTAGCCTTCCCGTTCACACTGTAAACATCTATTTTGTTGTATATATAAATGCAATTGCATAGTATTACTATGTAGATAAGGCTAACAGTATTAACGTAAAACAATTTTATTAGTAATTGGGTTTTAGATAAAAAATAAAGTCACGGCGAATGTAACGTAAATAACTAAGGGAATTGTGACTTGAGTAGTAATATAGTTTCGGTTACAGACAGAAAAACACACAATCTCCATTATAATAACTAGAAAATATATGCACCCTCCGGGTGCAAGTATTTAAGTTTTAATGTAATAAAATATTGTATTAAATTAGAAAGGCTAATGAAACTAAATAAGAATACAGATAAAAAGATTTGAAACAGAGGGAGTATAATAAAAGATTTGAAACAGAGGGAGTATAATAAAAAATAGAACAAACTGAAATTTACTCTTCCATCACTCTCGTCTTTCATTGTTATTTTTTCTAATTTAAGTATTTAGTTATAAGAGGAAGTAAAGAATAAAATGACAGTTATTTTATCTTGTTAATGGATTTCATTTAAGATTCATTGAAGAGATTTTTGCTTATATTCATTAAAATAAAACCAAACAGTTAGAAATCAATAATTACTAAGCACATTTTTATTAAATTCGATTTTTTAATATTAATATGCAAATTAGCCTTCCCGTTCACACTGTAAATCGCTATTTGTTGTATATATAAATATAATTGCATGTTTGTCAGTATGTAGACATAGTTTAAACAGTATTAATAATGTAAGACAATAATAAGACATTATTAATAATTGATATATATATATATATATATATATATATATATATATATATATATATATATGTGTGTGTGTGTGTGTGTGTGTGTGTGTGTGTTTGTTTTCTAAAACTCAACCTGTGTGAATAAAAAAGATAACTCAGTTATCGAAATAAAAAAAAATTAAAAAAAGAAAAGACCAAGATAATTGTACCAACCAAAAAAGAATTATCTGTACTGTATGTAGTGGTCAAAGGAGAAAAACACCGACGGAGTTATATATGTAAAACGCTAAGTAGAGCATAATTATAATTATAAGGCCCTACACGAGTCAAACACAATCTACCTAGGTTTCACCCGAATGGTCCTTCAGGGTAATTCTGAATTATCTTGAAGAACTATTCGAATGAAACCTAGGTAGATAGTGTCTGAGTGTAGGTCCTTTTGACACACCTTGTATTCTGAAAAAAATCACGTTACATTCATTCTTTGTTTCTGTTATAGGTGACACACCCTATAAGACCAATGGAATGTGCCAACACCTTACTATAAATAAACAGGGATAATTGTGGCTTAAGCAAGCCAATGCGAGTGCCAATAACTCTGTTCGTCGGACGTAATTTCCACATCTCTCTATTGTATTGTCTACTTTCTGTTAATACATTTTTCTACTTTTCGTTACCCGTTGTTTTGTTATTTTTTGACCCCTTAAAACCTCACAACAATTTCTATCTTGGTAAATACAGCTTTACAATCTGTACTTTTTGACACACCTTGTATTCTGAATAAAAAAGATAACGTTCCATTTATTGTTCATTCCTATCTTAGTAGATACTGCTTCAATCTCGACATGTTTAGCACACACCACACACACACAACACACACATATTATATATAAATATATATATATTATATATATATATATATATATATATGAGGAGTGAAGGATTGAATAAATCCGACAAAATGTGGTTGAAAATAGAAGAAAAAGTGAATATACAACACAGCAAGTAAATTCAATTAATATTTTGCCTCATCATGAATGAGGAGAAATATCAATTGAATTTACTTGCTGCGTTGTTATATCCACTTTTTTTCCTCTATATATATATATATATATATATATGAGGAGTGAAGGATTGAATAAATCCGACAAAATGTGGTTGAAAATAGAAGAAAAAGTGAATATAACAACACAGCAAGTAAATTCAATTAATATTTTGCCTCATCATGAATGAGGAGAAATATCAATTGAATTTTACTTGCTGCGTTGTTATATCCACTTTTTTCCTCTATATTATATATATATTGGATAATTATATATATATATATATATTTATATATATATATATTGTTTTCCAACCTATAAATATATATATATATATATATATATATATATATATATATATATATATTATATATTATATATATTGTAAGTATTGATATATGTTGTGTTATTATTAGATTACTTTTTTTTAAATAGTAATGAAAGACAATATGAACATAAAATTTTTTATGAGCCAAAGAAAACAATCTGGCGTACAAGTCAGTCAATATTTCATTTCTTTTCGTCATACAAATATCTATCCCAATATCTCAATCTATTTGTTAATATAACAGTGCAGCGTTATTTCTTACATTTATCTTCATATTTCATCAATATCCACGTTTCTTTTCTTCTGCGTTTTGGGGTCTGGCCAATCGTTGAGAACAAGCGCTTGCGAGTAGCGAATAACTCACAGCTGGCCGCGTCTTGATATACGGCAAAGAAGGCCCAACAGCGACAGCCATATTTGCCGCTTCCTCTATGCATGAACGCCCCAGAGTGACGGGAAAATCAAGTCATTTAAGCGGAAGTGACGTGAAGAAAGAGAAGAAAGGCGGAGTAGACTGAGCAAAGAGTTAATAACAGTGAGAGGAGGGGGAGAGGAGAGGAGTGGGGAGTAGAAGTGTGATGAAATTGGATGGGATGTGATGTGATGGCGGGAAAGGGGTTGGACTGTAGCGTATGTAAGCGAAAAGGAGAACTTTTCTTTTTAAATAGTTACGATATTTAATCCACTTTGTGCACAATTCTTTGGTTACTGGACATATTTAGCGTGTCTATTTTTTGTACTTATTTTGCTTTCCATTTCTGAAGAGTTCTTTTTGATTGTTTGTTTGTTTATTTTTTGTTTGTTTTTTTGTTTTTTGTTTTTTGTTTTTTTATTAATTCCTACAGTTCATCTAAATATATTGCAGCAAAATGTTCGAAAGTGTATGAGCAAAAATATTTGCACGTTAATTTAATTTTATTGATATAAGGATATTTTATTTATATACACATAAAATACGCCTTATATTATATATATATATATATATATATATATATATATATATATTATATATTATATATATATATGTGTGTGTGTGTGTGTGTGTGTGTGTGTGTGTGAGTGTTTGTGCGGTGTGTGTAATTGGCAGTATTTCTTCATTCATTTGGTGAAAATATATGTATATATGTATTATGTGTGTGTGTGTAAGTCTGTGTGTGTATGCGTGTGTGTGTCTGTGTGTGTGTAATTGCAAGCATTTCTTCATTCAGAAATATTTGGTGAAATATATATAATATATAAATATATATGTGTGTGTGTGTGTGTGTGTGTGTAAGTGTTTGTGTGTGTAAGTGTGTGTGTGAGTGTGTATTAACGAGGATCCAACTCACGATTGAGTAATAATGGATCTGCGGGACTAACTTTAAAAAATCCCTTCTACCCAGCAGATGCCGGGTAGCCACTTCTAGTATAATATAATGGAATGGAAAAATGGACCCTCTTGTAGATTTCGATGCATTAGGGTTATCCAATAAACAACTCACACAGTGATTTTGTTTATAGGGTTGAAGAAATGCTGCTAATTACACCCCAATACCGCCCTGCAGAGGGGTAAGACCCCCACAATGGGGCCACCTGTTGGCCGTGGGTGGCGACCCATGATGCTTAAGGATAGAGCCCAGGTGGATGAGCAGTTCATGACATGCAATACTCCTCTTTGGCCCTATCTTGGGCTAGACGGGCAGTCGGAGAGGCCCCCTCCGATCAATCGGCTGGTCACGCCAAGCCCTAGCACCTATATGATTTTCCCAACTCTATTGCCCTGATGGCAAGCCCCAATCCCTTTTTATCATATGGGTGCTAGAAGGCGGTGGCTGCGGTTCTATATGTCCTGGGAATGACGTTAAACTCTATCTGATGGTGAGGTTCCAGTTTTGGAGGTTTGGGGAATGTGGAGCACCCCATTCATCACCATTGCTCCCTGGTCCACTCTGACCCGGAGTGGTAGTACCTGTTAGGGTCCCATCTATGGGTTAAATAGTAAAATGTATTTATAAAAAAATTGTATTATCCATTAAGAATTGATTTATTTCAAAACCTTATCGGCATTTAATGACCCACTGAGGTTGATATGCCGTAAAACAAAACAAACCAAACCAAACATAAATAATTTCTAAACATATTTATTTCAACAGAATTGATCAGGTGTTGTATACACTCTTTACTTCTATTTTATTATTCTTCTGCTTCATCTTTGGTATCTTACGTTCTTCTTCTAGCGTCTGGACTTCGTCTTGGGGACTTCGTGTCTGGTCTTCCATTGGGGATTTCTTTTTATCAGAAGCCCCGTGTCATTGGTAGTTTTTAAATAATAACCCAAGACTTCGATTTACTTTAGATCATATTTTATTCCGAAATCCCCACCAGACTAACTGCGCAGATTGAGTCGGCCGTGCGCTTAACACGACTTACCACCGTCGTGGTTTGGCCGATACTGACTAAACTGTCTTTCTAATCTAAACCGGAAGAGGGTCTTCTCCACCGATTCTCACGGTATCCACCGGAAGGGGGATCAGAACTGAGGTCAAGCCTTGTCACTCAATCCTTCAAGGCCGCCGGCTGCAACTTATAACAGCCATTTTTGTTTCTACACTACTGTAAATAAGTGTTAGGTTACTAACAATTATGTAATACAGGGAGCAATAGTAATGAAGGAGTACTCCACACGCTTCCAAGTTCCAGAACTTGAGCCTCACCACCAGTTTAGGACATATCTTTTTTCTTCCACTGTGTAGGGGATGCAGTCAGCATATGGGCTTCTACTGATGCAATTTTGTTTGGATTTGTATTAATCTTAATTTGACTGGGGGTGCAGCCTCGGCCTCGGCCTCGGCCACCCGATCGACCAATAGCGTCAGCACGGCCACCACGACAATTCTGACTTCGACCAGCAGCAAAGGAGCCGCTTCCAGCAGCACAACGGAAGTGAAACGTCCCCAACTGCTCACTTCGGCAGCCATGGCTACTACTCCGAACCTCCGAACCTTCAAGACTGCGGAAGATGAGAAATTCGAACGGCCGAAGGAATTCAAAGAACAAGTCTATAATGGCCAAGTTATAAACGGACACGAAAAGAAAATCATTGTGAAAAAAGAGCCTGTAACCGATGCTTTATCGGTGACGTCATAGGGCTAGGCAGATCGGCTGAAATTTAGTTGAAATAGTCCATTTCAAAGGAGTTGTATAATATATGAATGACCAACAAAACAATTACTAATACACACGAGGTTAAACAAATCATATATGCATATATAAAAATAAAGCTTTTGGCATTAAATAACCCACAGGTGTTGATATGCCATTAAACGAAAACAAGCGGCAAAGATTTGGAGAGATGCCTGGAATTGACAAATGGATTCTGACAGAATTCAATTGAAAAACAAAACTGAACATCTAGAATTTTCTGCTGAATGCATCGCTCCAGTTTTTGGACAGATGAGTGAGTGGTTTGATGAAAAATGGATATTTTACAAGCATGTCAAAACGATGTAGACAGTGGATTAGTGCTCGATGAACGGACAAAAGCACAAACCAGAACGGGCCCTCATCCAAGTAAAGGTGTTGTGGTCTACTTGGACTAGTTTACGATCACAGGAGATATATATCTATAATTACAAAGTAGTGATATATATATATATATATATATAATATATATATATATATAACACGCACACACACGCACACATATATGTATATATATATATATAATATATATATATATATATATATATATATAAATATTTATTATATAATTATACCAAACTTGTTGGTAAACCCCTCGCGGTTATTTTAAAAAACCCGGCAAATAGTTTTGATTGTAAAATATACTACCAAACATCACCTGGGGAGAAAAAATATTTTGGAAAAAAGGAAAAGACCAAGATAACCGTACCAATCAAAAATAATCGATTTATATAATACTTGGCCAAAAGAAAAACAATTTATATGTATATATATATATATATAAGAAATATATATTCATACAAATCACCGCGAGGATATACTAAAGCTAATAAGTAAAGAGTGCTCAATACCTAAGTAGAGCAAATAATACAGATAAACCTAAGGAGTCATATATATATATAAATATATAATATATATATATATATATATATATATATATATATATATGGAGAAAAGTAGACAAACACGGGATGTTGTGGAAACTTGATGTTTATTGTCGACGGTGCAACGTTTCGGTCTCTTATTAGACCATCTTCAGGACTTGAATATAGTTCTTACTCCAATGATGGAAATTCTCAAAATGCTGAAAGCGGAAGGTCGTCAGTAGGGGTAAGTGTAGTTGGGGGTGGTTAGTGGATTCTTCTTCTCTCTGGAATGGGGAGTGCCGAAATGGTGAATTACTGTCGGATTAACCTCCTCACATTTCTACCATATATATATATATATATATATATATATATATAAGTCACGCGCACAGTACCGAGATACACACACACTCACATTCACATACATATATGTATGCACACACATACATTTATATGCATACATATATGGTCATATACACAACTCCCAAGAACGCTCCCTCACATATATTAGAGCATTAAAAAAGAACCCACCTCAAAGAGGGTTTTTTTCACGGACCAGATAGACTCGCTACTACTAACACACTCCTCTACCCGGATTATAATAGCATGTCAAACCCTCAAAAAATATTTCAATTTCTATAATTCTTTTATAATGTTCCCTTAAAAAAAACTCCTTTCTTCAAGCAAGAAATCTTCTCCTGACGATGACCTAAGGTCGAAACAAGTTGAGAATAAATATAAGAAATATTCCTGTTTGTCTTATTACTTTTTGTTCATAAATATATAATATATATATAATTATATATATATATATATAGATGAAAAGAAATGGAAAAACCAATATTAAATATTATGTTGACAGATATCGTTTCAACCTGTGGGGTTTATTAATTATGGTTCAATTGCCATCGTTTTAAAGTTAAAATGATGGGATCCAAACAAGTACTACCAGTCCAGGTCAGAGTATCGAGATTGAAGCTGTATTTACCAAGATAGAGATGAACAATGAATGGAACGTTAATTTTTTTCGGAATACAAGGTGTGTCATAAAAGTACCGGGACTGAAGCTGTATTTACCAAGATAGAGATGAACAATGAATGGAACGTTTATTTTTTCAGAATACAAGGTGTGTCATAAAAGTATCAGGATTGAAGCTGTATTTTACCAAGATAGAGATGAACAATGAATGGCACGTTAATTTTTGTCAGAATACAAGGTGAGTTCATAAAAGTACCGGATTGAAGCTGTATTTACCAAGATAGAAAATGACAATGAATGGAACATTAATTTTTTTAGAATACAAGGTGTGTCATAAAAGTACCGGGATTGAAGCTGTATTTACCAGGATAGAGATGAACAATGAATGGAACGTTAATTTTTTTCAGAATACAAGGTGTGTCATAAAAGTATCAGGATTGAAGCTGTATTTACCAGGATAGAGATGAACAATGAATGGCACGTTAATTTTTTCAGAATACAAGGTGTGTCATAAAAGTACCGGGATTGAAGCTGTATTTACCAAGATAGAAATGAACAATGAATGGAACATTAATTTTTTAGAATACAAGGTGTGTCATAAAAGTTCCGGGATTGAAGCTGTATTTACCAGGATAGAGATGAACAATGAATGGAACGTTAATTTTTTTTCAGAATACAATGTGTGTCATAAAAGTACCGGGATTGAAGCTGTATTTGCCAAGATAGAGATGAACAATGAATGGAACGTTAATTTTATTTAGAATACACGGTGTGTCATAAAAGAACCGAGTTTGAAGCTGGATTTACCAAGATAGAGATGAACAATGAATGGAACGTTAATTTTATTTAGAATACAAGGTGTGTCATAAAAGTACCGGGATTGAAGCTGTATTTACCAAGATAGAGATGAACAATGAATGGAACGTTAATTTTTTTTTTTTTAATGCAAGCTGTGTAAAAGACACTTTATAAAACCGGTCTTCAACAACAATTGTGCTCTGATGAAGACCGGTTCTATAAAGTGTTTATTTCACACTATTTCCTAGAGGGGATATATTTTCCCGAGCAAATCAATAGACGTTTCTTAAACTACGAACTGATATCAATTTTTTATACAACCTGTGGAGCACATGTAGAAAAAACGCAAAATTCTATTTATTTTTTAACTTTTCAAACATTCTGAGTTGATTCTACACGTGCTGTTAAAATTTGAGATCATTTGAACGAGAATTGGTCAAGTTATTAGATTACGAAATGATATCAAACTTTTTAAAACACCGTATTTAATTTTTTTTCTTTGAAATGATATCAAATATCTCAAAAGATATCAAACTTTCTGAAACACTGTATTTAAAATTTTTCTTTGAATTAAGCAAATTAAACAAACGTTTGGAAAGGATATTTTTATCTGATATTTTATTTGCTTCGTGCACGTGTGTACACTTGTGTGTGCGAGATGTGTACTTGTATGGGTTCGTGTATTTTGATAATTACTTAATGCTATTTTGTTATGTTTGTTTGGGGGGGGGTAGTTTGTTTGTTTTGTTTGGATTTTTTGTTTATTTTTTTCCATTAAAATTTTGATTCTCAAATTTCCAACATTTCAAATTTCTCCAATTTTTTCGCGGTCATTTGTTTTTAAGATTTTGCATTTTTATACAAAAATATTTCTACTTTCACTTTCACTTTCGACTTTTTCTTTGCAATTAAAATTCATATTTCAGATTATATATATATATATATATATATATATATATATATATATATATATATATATATATTATATATATATATATATATATATATGAGTGTTGTGTGTGTGTGTGTGTGTGTGTGTGTGTGTGTGTGTGTGTGTAAATTCCGGAATTTGAATTTATATATATATACGATATAATGAATTTAATATATATATATATATATATATAATATATATATATATATATATATAATATATATTACGGAATATTAAATATAGTAAGAATACACTTATACAAAGCATATTTACACTGGTATACGTGTGTATGTTTTATATATGTATATATAGTTATGTGCGTGTATGTGTGCACGCGCGAAATGAATATATATATGTGTGTGTGTGTATCTATAGATATTTGTATATATATATATGTATGTGTATATATATGTATGTGTATATATGTATATATATGTGTATATTGGTATATATATATATATATATGTGTGTGTGTGTGGTGTGTGTGTGTGTGTATACGCATGGATATATATATACATAGTGGGTGTGTAAATAGATGTTTGTATCTATATATGTCTATATATATATATATATATATATATTATTAATATTGCGTGTGTATTTGCAATATACACATATATATACGTGTGTATATATGCACCTATATACACAGGCATATATATATATATATATATATATATATATATATATATATATATATATATATATATAGCACGCATATAGGTGTATACATGTATTTATGCATACATATATAAGATTATAGATACAGATATAGATATATAATATCTATTGACACACACAAATATAGATATATTCGCATACATACATACACACACACATTGTACATATGTTTGTCTATCTGTGTGCTTACGATATTAAGTTTTCGTTTTTCTTGTTTTTGTTTTTTTCTATTTTGTGTATCTTATCGAATAATTTGTCATTAAAAGTACTGAATATTTTTATAGTTTTTGATATCTAAAATTTTTCCTAATTCATTCAATCTCTAATTGATTCAATTTATTTTATATTCTTTTAATTCATATTTCCCGATCAATTAAAATTCAGTCATATTTTTTAAATCTATTACTTTCAGTATCATTTTAAAATCTGTCAAATCCGTCCTGGTTATTTTTATGCCTAGAGTAATGGAATCATTTTAATTCTATGTTCAAATTTAACACTTTTTTGTGTATTTGTATCTCAAAGAAGAAAGAAAGAAAGAAAGGAAAGAAAGAAGGAAAAGAAAGAACTAAAAGACGGAAGAAAATCAAATAAAGAAAGAAGAAAGAAAGAAAGAACTAAAGGACGGAAGAAAAATCCAAGAAAGAAAGAAAGAAGGAAAGAAAGAAAGAAAGAAAAATCAAAGAAGACAAGAAGAAGAAAAGAAAGAACTAAAGGAGGAAGAAAAATCAAAGAAAGAAAAGAAAGAAAGAAAGAAGAAAGAACTAAAGGACGGAAGAAAATCAAAGAAAAAAGAAAGAAGGAAAGAAAGAACTAAAGGACGGAAGAAAAATCAAAGAAAGAAGAAAGAAAGAAGGAAAGAAAGAACTAAAGGACGGAAGAAAAATCAAAGAAAGAAAGAAAGAAGGAAAGAAAACTAAAGGACGGAAGAAAAATCAAAGAAAGAAAGAAAGAAGAAAGAAAAGAACTAAAGGACGGAAGAAATCAAAAGAAGAAAGAAAGGAAGAAAGAACTAAAGGAGGAAAAAAATCAAGAAAGAAAGAAAGAAGGAAAGAAAGAACTAAAGGACGAAGAAAAATCAAAGAAAGAAAGAAAGAAGGAAAGAAAGAACTAAAGGACGAAGAAAATCAAAGAAGAAAGAAAGAAGGAAAGAAAGAACTAAAGGACGGAAGAAAAATCGGAAAGAAAAATCAAAAGAAAGAAAGAAAGAAGGAAAGAAAGAACTAAAGGACGGAAGAAAAATCAAAAGAAAGAAAGAAAGAAGGAAAGAAAGAACTAAAGGACGGAAGAAAATCAAAGAAAGAAAGAAAAGAAAGAAAGAAAGAAAGAACTAAATGACGGAAGAAATAAGAAAGAAAGAAAGAAGGAAAGAAAGAACAAAGGAGAAGAAATCAAAAGAAAGAGAAAGAAAGAAAGAACTAAAGGACGGAAGAAAAATCAAAGAAAGAAGAAAGAAAGAAGGAAAGAAAGAATAAAGGACGGAAGAAAAATCAAAGAAAGAAAGAAAGAAAGAAGAAAGAAAGAACTAAAGGACGGAAGAAAAATCAAAGAAAGAAAGAAAGAAGGAAAGAAAGAAAGAACTAAAGGACGGAAGAAAAAATCAAAGGTTTTTTGCACAAATTTATGATTATAAAGTATTCCTATTTAATACAGATAATATACTAGATAGGATACTAGATGCTGCGAAGAGGACCTCCGAGGGCGAATAAATGATAGGAACGGTTAGCGAGAGATTTTCTTGGATTTCCGTGCTACTAGCAAGACATGATGATGATGATGATTAATAATGATATTCCTACAATTGTAGCTTTAAGTATGTTTTACTCAACCCTCTGCCACGAGTAGGATGTGACACAAGGTCAATTTTCTTAAGCGGAGTTTAACAGGTTTGACTCCAGGGTTTTCTTCTCCTAAACCGGTCGCCGTTACAAGATTAAAGAATCCATTTCTTGTCTTACAATTTTCTATAACTGGAGGAAGAACAGTGGGATGCGTACCTTTATCAAGGGTATGTGAAAATGCAACAGACTCGCCCAAGATTCGAACTCAGATTCTTTTTGACACACCTCGTATTCTGAAAAAAATAACGTTCCATTTATTCTTCATTTCTTTCTTGGTAAATACAGCTTTAAAGTTGGTACTTTTTTTGCACACTTTGTATTGTGAAAAAAAATTAATGAATGGAACGTTATTTTTTTCATAATATAAGGTGTGTCAAAAATTACAAAATATCTCGATACTTTATTGAAACACCTTGTATATATTCCTGTGTCTGAGTCAAAAGAATATTGAATTTTTTTGTGAATCAAAAGACCCAAGAAAGAAAGAAGATTAATAAAAAAAATAACTTTCCGTCCTTTCTTCGCGTTACTTTCTTTATTCCATGTTTATCTCCCATACTTTTGCTTTTTCTATTACATTGGATTTAGATTCAGAATTATTTTACAATTTTCTACTTTCACTTTCATTTTCCCTTCAAATCTCGATTATATACTTTTTACTTTTACTTTCAATTTTGATTCAAGTTTTTAACTTTTATTTTCACTTTAGCTTCAATTCTTAACTTTCAACTTTCACTTTTAAGACAAATTGTAGCGTAATTAAAATGCTCTATAGAAGATTTAAATTGAAAAGATAAACGGTAATCAAATTTCGGGGTAAATTTCTGGAAATAAGAACAAAAGAAAAGTAAGCTTTTTAGGATGATAAGTTCTCAATGTATGTCAACCAGTGACCGGTCAATGACCCCTGAACTAGATTTTTTTTTAAATTCCAAACTATGTTCCTAGCATTAATGGTTCAGAAATATGTGTAATTATTTATTGATGTATTGTTAATAGTTTGGGACATTCTCAACCATCCTATCTACCCGATACTCTCTCTCTCTCTCTCTCTCTCTCTCTCTCTCTCTCTCTCTCTCTCTCTCTCTCTCTCTCATTCTCTCTCCTTCTCTCTCCCTCTCTCGCTCATTCTCTCCTATTCTCTCTCCTTCTCTCTCTCTCTCTCTCTCTCTCTCTCTCTCTCTCTCTCTCTCTCTCTCTCTCTCTATCTATCTATCTATCTATCTCTCTCTCAGTGTATGTTGATTTTCCATTTCTCTTTCTTATTTTCACACCTCTCTTTTGATTTTACTCTCCTTCTCTCTATCTATCTCTCTCTCCTTCTCTTCTCTCTCTCTTTTCTCTCTCTTCTCTCTCTTTCTCTCCTCTCTCTCTCTTTCTCTCTCTCTCCTCTCTTCTCTCTCTCCTTCTCTCTCCCTTTCCTTCTCTTCTCTCTCCTCTCTCTCTCTCTCTCTCTCCTCTCTCTCTCTCTCTCTCTCTCTCTCTCCTCTCTCTCTCTCTCAGTGTATGTTGATTTTCCATTTTTCTTTCTTATTTTCACATCTCTCTTTGATTTACTCTCCTTCTCTCTATCTCTCCTCTCTCTTTCTCTCTCTCTCTCTCTTCTCTCTCCTTCTCTTTCTTTCTCTTCTTCTCTCTCTCTCCTTCTCTCTCTCTCTTTCTCTCTCTCTCTCTCTCTCTCTCTCTCTCTCTCTCTCTCTCTGGCAACCCCACTGTTCGAACATACAAAATAACGATTATACAAAACAACATATACATATCGAATAAAAAAAAGCAAAGTTTACAAAACATAATTATCAATAATAGATGTCATACTTCCTTCTACATTCTCTCCGTCATGGGATTGTGCGCTGATTATTCTAATTCTCTGAAAGGAAATACCCTTCAAAATCTGAATTTCTAGTTATCCTTATAATTAAGGCATATTGCATATCCATACTGACTTATAGCTCGTAAGCAACGGCGGTATCCTCGCCTTCTTCAGTTGGTCATTAATTCTTTTCTTTATTGTTCTTTTTTTATTTATTTCAATTTATTTATTCATTTTATCCTTTTTTCAACTTTCACTATCACTTATACTTGAAATTTCTAACTTTCACATTCACAATTAATATGGGACAGATGGACAATTTTTTACTGCCCGTGTCCCATAATAATTGCTACATTTAATGTATGAAATCTATATTTACATATGTACCAGTTATTATAGGACACATGGACAATGTTTTAATATGTCCCATAATAATTGCTACTTTTAGTGGGGAAAATCTATATGCAAATGTCCCAGTAATTATGGGACAGATGGATAATATTTTATTATGTCCCATAATAATTGCTACATTTAGAGTATGAAATCTATATGTAAATGTCCCAGTAATTATGGGACAGATGGATAATATTTTATTATGTGACATAATAATTGCTACATTTAGTGTATGAAATCTATATGTAAATGTCCCATTGATTATGGGACAGATGGATAATATTTTATTATGTGACATAATAATTGCTACATTTAGAGTATGAGGTCTATATGCAAATGTCCGAGTTATTTTGGGACAGATGAACAATGTTTTACTGCCCGTGTCCCATAATAATTGCTACATTTAGTATATGAAGTCTATATGAAAATGTCCCAGTTATTATGGGACAGATGGACAATGTTTTACTGCCCGTGTCCCATAATAATTGCTACATTTAGTATATGAAGTCTATATGAAAATGTCCCATTTATTATGGGACAGATGGACAATGTTTTACTGCTCGTGTCCCATAATAATTGCTACATTTAGTGTATAAAATCTATATACAAATGTCCCAGTTATTATGGGACAGATGGACAATGTTTTACTGCCCGTGTCCATAATAATTGCTACATTTAGTATATGAAGTCTATATGAAAATGTCCATTTATTATGGGACAGATGGACAATGTTTTACTGCCTGTGTCCCATAATAATTGCTACATTTAGTGTATAAAATCTATATACAAATGTCCCAGTTATTATGGGACAGATGGACAATGTTTTTACTGCCCGTGTCCATATAATTGCTACATTTAGTATATGAAGTCTATATGAAAATGTCCCATTTATTATGGGACAGATGGACAATGTTTTACTGCCTGTGTCCCATAATAATTGCTACATTTAGTGGAGAAAATCTATATACAAATGTCCCAGTAATTATGGGACGTATGGACAATGTTTTACTATGTCCTATGATAATAACTTCAACTCTAAATTTCCAACTTTCACATTCTATACTATTTCCGTTTTTACACAATATATTTTCTTCTTTATTTACTACATAATTTTTTCACCGTTTTCTTCATTATTTCTATCAACTTTTACTTCATTTTTCTATGTAATTTTACTTACAACTCCCGTCATTCTCTTTCCGGGAAAACATTTATATGGGACGGAAATTGATTATCATAAACTTATTCGTTTATGGAATGATAGAAGTCGAAGGAGATTGATTTTGGAATCAACAAGAAGTTCTCTTCAGCAATAAACGTTCGGACCTGAACATTCGTTAAGTAATTGAACTTTCCAAAAAGCGGTGTCAGGTTTTAAAAGTAATCAAGTAAGTGTTTGCACTTCATTGCAGATCTGAAATGTTCTTTATAAGTTATTTCAGCTGGAAATAGAAATCAGACGAAAGCAAATAAACGAAAAATAGAAATGAACGTAAGAAATCGGAAAAAGGAGAATTAAGTAAAACGAAGATTTAAAAAATAAATAAATATATAAATAAATAAAAAATAAAAACATAAATAAAAACAAAACAATGAAATAAACAGAAGATTCAATACCAAAAAAGAAGGTGAAAGTTTAATAGAAGAAAAAATATAAAACGCGTGTCAGGAAAATTTTAAATGAAAGTAAATCAAGTGTCAAAGGATATATCAGCCGTTGAGAAATATTATTGGAAACATGAAAGTTTATTATTTTTCTTCTCTGTATCTTAAACATCATTTAGCTACCATAAATTTATTTCGACCGCTAACTCAATAAATGAGCCAATGCATGATAACGTTAATATTATTTTCATTCACTTGTATTATTTGTATTATTTGGACTATTGTCCTCATCTTTGTTGTTATCTACACAACGTTTCGGATGGTGTGTATTCTGGCCTTCTTCAGGTGTTTCTTGCTATTTTTTTTAGATGTGGCTTGATAATTTGGATTATTTCGATTATTCGGACGATTATCCTCATCTTTGTTGTTATCTACACAACGTTTCAGTCGATGTACCATCTGGGCTT
>CM042170.1:21399085-21401585 GCA_023376005.1 Doryteuthis pealeii | reverse complement strand
CTGATTGATTGATTTTAATAGCATGTCAACCTGTCTGGGGTTATTTGATGCCTAGAGAGGTTAGGCAATTGCATACATTGTACATTTTTTACGTTTACATTTTTTAAGGTCTTAAGAGTTTTTTTGTTTTTTTTGCACAGTTTTATATAACAAGTATAAATGATGGTAGCTATAGCAGAAGCGCTAGATCATATGCGTAGTCTGCATCAGTAATAGTTTCTGTGGAATATTGTCTTCTTCTTTCTTCTTTCTGTTTTAGTGTAGGACCATTTTCCCAATTTAGATTTCAATGTATATTATTAGAAAAAGTTATTTAAAAGTAAATCTAGTAGTCTAGTAGTCTTATAGATCTAAATTATTATCAGTAGCCAAAAATAACCAGATTTACAAAATTTAAATGTTAGATATGAATATTCAATTTCCGTAATATTCTCGTTATACCATTATCAGCGAATTAGAGACATTTCTTGTCTCCCGAATCGAAGAGTTCAAAAACAATTGTGACGTTGGTGGTGAGGTAGTTTCGGTTACACACAAATAGACACACTATCTCCATTATAATAAGATTTGAATGTATAATATTATTAAAGGATATTTAAAAGTAAATCTAATAGTCTTGTAGACTTATAGATCTAAATTTAACGAATCAACTCCACATTACTCTCCATAGCCAAAAATGAACAGAGTTGATCAGGTGTTGTATACTCTCTTTACTTCTATTCTATTATTATTCTGCTCATCTTTGGTATCTTACGTTCTTCTTCTAGCCTCTGGACTTCGTATTGGGGACTTCGTGTCTGGTCTTCCATTGGGGATTTCTCTTTATCAGAAGCCCTGTGTCGTTGGTAGTTTTTAGATAATAACCCAAGACTTCGATTTACTTTAGATCATATTTTATTCCGAAATCCCCACCAGACTAACTGCGCAGATTGAGTCGGCCGTGCGCTTAACACGACTTACTACCGTCGTGGTTTGGCCGATAGTGACTAAACTGTATTTCTAATCTAAACCGGAAGAGGGTCTTCTCCACCGATTCTCACGGTATCCACCAAAAGGAGGATCAGGACTGAGGTCAAGACTTGTCACTCAATCCTTCAAGGCCACCGGCTGCAACTTATAACAGCCATTTTGGTTTCTACACTACTGTAAATAAGTGTTAGGTTACTAACAATTATGTAAAACAGGGAGCAATAGTAATGAAGGAGTACTCCACACGCTTCCAAGTTCCAGAACTTGAGCCTCACTACCAGTTTAGGACACATTTTTTTCTTCCACTGTGTAGGGGATGCAGTCAGCATATGGGCTTCTGATGATGCAATTTTGTTTGGATTTGTATTAATCCTAATTTGACTGGGGTGCAGCCTCGGCCTCGGCCTCGGCGTCGGCCACCCGATCGACCAATAGCGTCAGCACGGCCACCACGACAATTCTGACTTCGACCAGCAGCAAAGGAGCCGCTTCCAGCAGCACAATGGAAGTGAAAAGTCCCCAACTGCTCACTTCGGCAGCCATGGCTACTACTCCGAACCCCCTCACCTTGAAGACTCCGGAAGATGAGAAATTCGAACGGCCAAAGGAATTCAAAGAACAGGTCTATAATGGCCAAGTTATAAACGGACACGAAGGAGTTGTATAATATATGAATGACCAACAAAACAATTACTAATACACACGAGGTTAAACAAATCATATATGTATATATAAAAATAAAGCTTTTGGCATTAAATAACCCACAGGTGTTGATATGCCATTAAACGAAAACAAGCGGCAAAGATTTGGAGAGCTGCCTGAAATTGACAAATGGATTCTGACAGAATTCAATTGAAAAACAAAACTGAACATCTAGAATTTTCTGCTGAATGCATCGCTCCAGTTTTTGGACAGATGAGTGAGTGGTTTGATGAAAAATGGATATTTTACAAGCATGTCAAAACGATGTAGACAGTGGATTAGTGCTCGATGAACGGACAAAAGCACAAACCAGAACGGGCCCTCATCCAAGTAAAGGTGTTGTGGTCTACTTGGACTAGTTTACGATCACAGGAGGTTTTTATATATAATTATAAAGTAGTGATATATATATATATATATATATATATTATATATATATATTATACACACACACACACACACGCACACACACACACACATATATATATATATATATATAAATATATATAAATATTTAATATACAAAACTTGTTGGTAAACCCTCGCGGTTATAAGAAAAAACCCGGCAAATAGTTTGATTGTAAAAATATACTACCAAACATCACCTGGGGAGAAAAAATATTTTGGAAAAAAAAAGACCAAGATACCGTATCAACCAAAAATAATTGATTGATACAATACTTGGCCAAAAGAAAAACAATTTATATGTATATATATACATATATATATATATATATATAAGAAATATATATTCATACAAATCACTGCTAGGATATACTAAAGCTAATAAGTAAGGAGTGCTCAATACCGAAGTAAAGCAAATACTAAA
>CM042170.1:21384085-21394085 GCA_023376005.1 Doryteuthis pealeii | reverse complement strand
TTAAATGAATGGAACGTTAAAAAATTAATGAATTAATGAATGGAACGTTATTTTTTTCATAATATAAGGTGTGTCAAAAATTACAAAATATCTCGATACTTTATTGACACACCTTGTATATATTCCTGTTTCTGAGTCAAAAGAATATTGAATCTTTTTGTGTATCAAAAGACCAAAGAAAGAAAGAAGATTAATAAAAAAAATAATTTTCCGTTCTTTCTTTATTCCATGTTTATCTCCCATACTTTTGCTTTTTCTATTACATTGGATTTAGATTCAGAATTATTTTACAATTTTCTACTTTCACTTTCATTTTCCCTTCAAATCTCGATTATATACTTTTACTTTCATTTTCATTTTTGATTCAAGTTTTTAACTTTTATTTTCACTTTAGCTTCAATTCTTAACTTTCAACTTTCACTTTTAAGACAAATTGTAGCGTAATTAAAATGCTCTATAGAAGATTTAAATTGAAAAGATAAACGGTAATCAACTTTCTGGGTAAAGAGAAAGAAATAAGAACAAAAGAAAAGAAAGCTTTTTAGGATGATAAGTTCTCAATTTATGTCAACCAGTGACCGGTCAATGACCCCTGAACTAGATTTTTTTTAAATTCCAAACTATGTTCCTAGCATTAATGGTTCAGAAATATGTGTAATTATTTATTAATTTATTGTTAATAGTTTGGGTTCATCTCAACCATCCTATCTCTCCGATACTCTCTCTCTCTCTCTCTCTCTCTCTCTCTCTCTCTCTCTCTCTCTCTCTCTCTGCTCGCCCTCTCTCTCCTTCTCTCTCCTTCTCTATCTCCTTCTCTTTCTTCTCCTTCTCCCCCCTCTCTCTCTCTCTCTCTCTCTCTCTCTCTCTCTCTCTCTCGCTCTCGCTCTCGCTTGCTCGCCCTCTCTCCCTTCTCTCTCTCCTTCTCTCCTTCTCTATCTCCTTCTCTTCTCTCTTTCTCTCTCCTTCTCTCCCCCCTCTCTCTCTCTCTCTCTCTCTTCTCTCTCTTCTCTCTCTCTCTCTCTCAGTGTGTATGTTGATTTTCCATTTCTCTTTCTTATTTTCACATCTCTCTTTTGATCTTACTCTCCTTCTCTCTCTCTCTCTCTCTCTCTCTCCTTCTCTCTCCTTCTCTCTCTCCTTCTCTTTTCTCTTTCTCTCTCCTTCTCTCTCCTTCTCTCTCTCTTTCAATCTCTCACTCTCTCTCAGTGTATGTTGATTTTCCATTTCTCTTTCTTATTTTCACATCTCTCTTTTGATCTTACTATCCATCTCTCTCTCTCTCTCTCTCTCTCTCTCTTCTCTCTCTCCTCTCTCTCTCTCTCTCTCTCTCTCTCTCTCTCTCTCTCTCTCTCTCTCTCTCTCTCTAGCAACCCCACTGTTCGAACATACAAATTAACTATTATACAAAACAACATATACATATCGAATAAAAAAAAGCAAAGTTTACAAAACATAATTATCAATAATAGATGTCATACTTCCTTCTACATTCTCTCCGTCATGCGATTGTGCGCTGATTATTTTAATTCTCTGAAAGGAAATACCCTTCAAAATCTGAATTTCTAGTTATCCTTATAATTAAGGCATATTGCATATCCATACTGACTTATAGCTCGTAAGCAACGGCGGTATCCTCGCCTTCTTCAGTTGGTCATTAATTCTTTTCTTTATTATTCATTTTTTATTTATTTCAATTTATTTATTCATTTTATCCTTTTTTTCAACTTTCACAATCAATTATACTTGAAATTTATAACTTTCACATTCACAATTAATATGGGACAGATGGACAATTTTTTACTGCCCGTGTCCCATAATAATTGCTACATTTAATGTATGAAATATATATTTACATATGTACCAGTTATTATAGGACACATGGACAATGTTTTAATATGTCCCATAATAATTGCTACTTTTAGTGGGGAAAATCTATATGTAAATGTCCCAGTAATTATGGGACAGATGGATGATATTTTATTATGTCCCATAATAATTGCTACATTTAGTGTATGAAATCTATATGTAAATGTCCCAGTAATTATGGGACAGATGGATAATATTTTATTATGTGGCATAATAATTGCTACATTTAGTGTATGAAATCTATATGTAAATGTCCCAGTTATTTTGGGACAGATGAACAATGTTTTACTTCTATGTCCCATAATAATTGCTACATTTAGTGTGTGAAGTCTATATGCAAATGTCCCATTTATTATGGGACAGATGGACAATGTTTTACTGCCCGTGTCCCATAATAATTGCTACATTTAGTGTATGAAATCTATATGTAAATGTCCCTGTTATTATGGACAGATGGACAATGTTTTACTGCCCATGTCCCATAATAATTGCTACATTTAGTGTATGAAATCTATATACAAATGTCCATTTATTATGGGCATATGGACAATGTTTACTGCCTGTCCCATAATAATTGCTAAATTTAGTGTGTGAAGTCTATATACAAATGTCCCTTTATTATGGGACAGATGGACAATGTTTTACTGCCCATGTCCCATAATAATTGCTACATTTTAGTGTATGAAATCTATATACAAATGTCCCATTTATTATGGGACATATGGACAATGTTTTTACTGCCCATGTCCCATAATAATTGCTAAAATTTTAGTGTGTGAAGTCTATATGTAAATGTCCCATTTATTATGGGACAGCACAATGTTTTACTGTCCATATCCAGAAAATAATTGCTACATTCACTGTATGAAATCTATATACAAATCTCCCATTTATTATGGGACATATGGACAATATTTTACTGCCCACGTCCCATAATAATTGCTACATTCAGTGTATGAAATCTATATGTAAATGTCCCATTTATTATGGGACATGTGGACAATGTTTTCTGTCCCATAATAATAACTTGAACTCCAAATTTTCAACTTTCAGTTTCACATTAAACTTCAAATTTCCAACTTTCACATTCAATACTATTTCCGTTTTTACTCAATGTTTTTTCTTCTTTATTTACTACATCATTTTTTCACCATTTATTTTCTTCATTATTTCTATCAACTTTTACTTCATTTTTCTATGTAATTTTACTTACAACTCCCGTCATTCTCTTTCCGGGAAAACGTTTATATGGGACGGAAATTGATTATCATAAACTTATTCGTTTATGGAATGATAGAAGTCGAAGGAGATTGATTTTGGAATCAACAAGAAGTTCTCTTCAGCAATAAACGTTCGGACCTGAACATTCGTTAAGTAATTGAACTTTCCAAAAAGCGGTGTCAGGTTTTAAAAAAGTAAATCAAGTAAGTGTTTGCACTTCATTGCAGATCTGAAATGTTCTTTATAAGTTATTTCAGCTGGAAATAGAAATCAGACGAAAGCAAATAACGAAAAATAGAAATGAACGTAAGAAATCGGAAAAAGGAGAATTAAGTAAAACGAAGATTTAAAAAATAAATAAATATATAAATAAATAAAAATAAAAACACAAATAAAAACAAAACAATGAAATAAACAGAAGATTCAATACCAAAAAAGAAGGTGAAAGTTTAATAGAAGAAAAAATATAAAACGCGTGTCAGGAAAATTTTAAATGAAAGTAAATCAAGTGTCAAAGGATATATCAGCCGTTGAGAAATATTATTGGAAGCATGAAAGTTTATGTTTTTTTCTTCTCTGTATCTTAATCATCATTTAGCTACCATAAATTTATTTCGACCGATAACTCGATAAATGCGCCAATGCATGATAACGTTAATATTATTTTCCTTCACTTGTATTATTTGTATTATTTGGACTATTGTCCTCATCTTTGTTGTTATCTACACAACGTTTCGGAGGGTGTGTCCTCTAACCTTCTTCAGTTGTTTCTTGTTATTTTTTTAGATGTGTCTTGATAATTTGGATTATTTGGATTATTCGGACGATTATCCTCATCTTTGTTGTTATCTACACAACGTTTCAGTCGATGTACCATCTGGCCTTCTTCAGGTGTTTCTTGTTATTTTTTAGATGTGGCTTGATAATTTGGATTATTTGGAAAACAGAAAAAGGAAAATTAAGTAAAACGAAGATTTAAAAAATAAATAAATAAAAAAAAAATAAAAGCACAAATAAAAACAAAAACAATGAAATAAACAGAAGATTCAATACCAAAAAAGAAGGTGAAAGTTTAATAGAAGAAAAAATATAAAACGCGTGTCAGGAAAATTTTAAATGAAAGTAAATCAAGTGTCAAAGGATATATCAGCCGTTGAGAAATATTATTGGAAACATGAAAGTTAATGTTTTTTTTCTTCTCTGTATCTTAATCATCATTTAGCTACCATAAATTTATTTCTCCGACTCATCAGATGCGAATGAATATATATCATTCGCATCTGATGAGTCGGAAGAATTAGACATTTTGTCTAAGCTCCCCGAAATAGTCTATAATGCAAAATCTCTAAGTCTTTTGTTATTTCTTTAATTATAATTTTGCATTGTGAATCTAACAATAAGAGCACACATTGAGCTCTCAAACTGCGACAAGTTGTTTAAAAAAAAAATCCTATGTCGTAAGGAAGATTTCTTCCCTGGACTTTTGGATTATATATATATATATATATAATATATATAATATATATATATTATATATGTGTGTGTGTGTGTGTGTGTGTGTGTGTGTGTGTGTGTTGTAGATTTGCGTCTCCGTATGCTTCGGTGCGTATATATATTTGAGATGTATTTTAGTATCTGTATCCGTTGTTGGAAATACATATACCAGGTTTGGGCATAAGTGTGAAGCATTAACGTACTATTATATGCTAATGTTGTTACCATAATATGTTAGTCAAGGAATAAATATCAGAAAACTCAGTAGTTTTTTTTATGTGGTCGTGTGATGGAGGTCATGACCCCCATCACACGACCACACGCAGAGTACAAACTCATTAATCACCAACGGGACCAACCAGCAACAGCAAACCCACACACCATTCCAACGTACCGGACAAGCAGCCACAAGATCACTACTACAATTCACGGCTCAGCGAAGAAGGACGTGACTGTCCGAAAATCACCACCGTCTAAATAAAAGGCAACTAAAAAATATTATAGAATATCTAACTTTCTCCCGTTGGACCCATAAGAACACTTTTAATAATACATATATAATAATATATATATATATTATAAATAATATATGAATATATAATATATAACATATATATATATAATATATATTATAGACATAAATATAAATATATATGTGGGGGGTTGCTTACGTTGTGTACATTTGATCTTTACGCCGAACGAAGAAAGTACTTTCTATCTTTTTATGAAAAGCGGGAAACGAAATTACCATTATCTCTTATTAATCTATGATCTTAATTATGTTAATCTGGGAAAGCAATCTGTATTAATTATATCATTATATAATATATATATATATATATGTGTGTGGGTGTCGTGTTGTGTGTGTGGTGTGTGTGGTGTAATGTAATGATGTATGTATGTGTGTATAACTTATAGTGTGTAGGTGTGGTTGTGTACGATAGCAGGATGTGTGTGATGTGCTAACATATACATGTGTGCTTTGTAGATATAAACTGACTTGGCGTAAGTGAATATATTTGTTTGCGTGTGAGTATTTAATTTATAATATATATAAATATATATAATATAATAATGTGTTGTGTGTGTGCGTTCTATGTCTGTTGTAAAAACATATAATATATATAATATATTGTGTGTGTGTGTGCGTCCAGATATATAATTACTGAATAATATATATATATATATAATATATATATTATATAGATATATAGGGTATTTAACACAATTGAAAGGATCACCATAAGAAGGGATTAGTTTTGAATTGGAAATTTGTAACGGAATACTGATCAGATTAATGAAAAGGCAATAGTGTTCGATGAACTGGACGCACATTTATCGATTAGTGGGACGATTCGAATAACGCCTGAAAATATTTGTTTTTGTTGGAGGGGAATGAGATAGACATGGAGGGTTCAATATTCACAGATAGGCACAAGCCGGAGGTATAGGATATATGAACAGTCATAGGCCTAAGCGTGCGATTGTATACTTATCTTTATTTTAAAATACCGAAATGTCCATGCCTATCACGGAAAGTTGAGGTGTTAATAACTGAAAGCTCAAGCGTTAAGATTAGAGTGTGAAAAGATACCCAGTTATGAAGATAACAACTGATTGAATGCTATCTATTAGGGATAGATATAGAGTATTATATATAGATATTATATAGGTATTATCACGACAATCAATTATATATTATTATAGATTTTTACTTGAAGGCACTTAGAAGACGCAAGTGTTATCGGCATAAATTCGGCATACTTCTTAATAGAAAAATCTATAAGACAAAGGATCGGAAAAGTTTATTGACGAGACTAACAGGCGTTGTAAGAAGTGCCAACAGTCGGAACAGTAAGGAACATTTAAATTGATACTAGGCTATTATTCTGCAACGTTTTCTAAATGTCAAGCGAAAATCATCCATGAAATCTATTTCACTCGCGCGAAGGAGCAATTCGTACTGTTTTGTTGTTTATATAATTTCTTCAATAAACGCCCCCTTACCCTAATTCAGAGCGTGGTGAGGTAAGGTGGTATTATTCACTTGACCAAGCTTAAGTCTATTCACGTGGGCATATGGATCAGCGCTGTGTATCTGGTGCCTCGGCAGGCGAATAACACAAGTTCGGTTTCTGGTCACTAAGTGTTCACCTGTGCAGCTGAAGTCCCCGGTTTCGATTTCTGTCCGAGGGAAAAAAATGCGGTTAAGTCTACGCCGGCGACTGACACACTCTCACATAAGAGTCGAACACGTCTTGTACGGTCAATTCTAACACAATCAACATCCTTTTCTGGAAATTGGACACTTACAAGAGGTCATTTTCTATAGAGAAAGAAAGTACATGCGAAGATCTAATGCGATACCGATTGGTTGTAAGTGGGCCGTTCAGAGAAAATATTAACTGTAGACTTTATATATTTCCTGCTAGGCAAACGTTGTCTTCAATCCTAAAAAAAATGCACATCCAGAAATAATGCTGGGTAACTGCATCATACTATAAGTATAGTATACTATAAGGATCATTTGTATGATTGTGATGGTTGCGTGTGTGTGGTGGTATGTTGTGTGTGTGTGAATGTGTGATGTTGGTAAAAATCGAAAAAGGAATTTGAGATATTCGACAGATTTCGAAACGAAAAATTGAGTAAAGAAAAGAAGTAAATGGTGAGGTAAAATGAAAGTATCATCAATTAACAGGACATTGTTCGGTCAGTTTATGTGTGTGTGAAAATATTCGGCACACATAACAAGAGAATCGACTCATCAGCATGAATATTTCTTTATTTTTCCCCAACGAATTTTTTCATAAAAATAAATATTCAACTCTGCGATAGTAAGGTCGATTCTTTTGTTATGTGTGCAGAAATATTTCACACACATAAACTGATCGCACACATGTGTAAGTGAATTTGATTAAATATCCATTGTACTCCATACTTACTTTTCTTCGGTCTTTAAGCGCATATTATTCCTCATGAATATATTATATTAAGTTATATATAATTTACAAACGCCCTCCCACGAGCAGGAATGGTGACACAAGTATTCTTTTAGTGTAGTTAAACAGATTATTCAGTTTCTTTTTCCCTAGAACTTGGTTATTGCCCAAAAGAGCCAGCCCTGCCCTATTATTTAACTATAACGCTAAAGGAGTACTAGTTAAATTCCATACAT
The DNA here is from genome assembly GCA_023376005.1 of Doryteuthis pealeii. Classification (NCBI taxonomy): domain Eukaryota; kingdom Metazoa; phylum Mollusca; class Cephalopoda; order Myopsida; family Loliginidae; genus Doryteuthis; species Doryteuthis pealeii. Next base: position 21,386,326 of record CM042170.1, on the reverse strand, counting down.
GTCTCATGCTGCGTATCAAATTGGGTGACCGGCTATGCGTATGAACGCGTAAACACATTACACCCCTAGTAGCTGAAAGTCGAGTCGCTTCACGACAGGCCAACGGTGAAAGCATGGACGCAAAGTAAGTACGGTCGTGACACGACGGCGGGAATACGCACTGTTCATAGGTAATATATAATGATATATGATATATTATATATATAAGGCATTCCCAATTGATTTTTATAATTTGGAGTGTTTGTTAGTTATGTTATATTATTAACCATGTTAACGCGCCCATATTATTATTTGGATCTATTGCGAACTATATCCTCAATTTTTAGTTACATTTATGTGTTTTTACAAATGATTCTATGTTTATCTTTAAACTGTATCTTTAGTATCTAATCAATTCCAATTATTAATTTGAACCGCTCTCTCATTCTCAAAAGCCAGATCAATATCATGTGGTATCGTGTCTGATCTATATATTATAAATATATATATATAATATAATAATAAAATTATATATATATGAGTCAAGAACCTAACAAAGACTTAGGATTTAGCAATTATAAGCCATTTCAAGAACTTAAGCAAATAGTCTAATCTCCCGACTTATCATTCGCATCTGATGAGTCGGGAGATTTAGACTATTTGTCTAAGCCCCTGAAATAGACTTAAATGCTAAATCTCTAAGTCCGTTTTTTGTATTTCTTTTTATCATATACTTTGCTCGGTGACCTAAAGCATTAAAAGAAACATTGAGGCCTTCTCTCAAACTGCCGAACTGGTTTTGTTTAATAAAACCTGTGTTGTAAAGAAGATTTCTTGCTCTGTGACTTGTAATTATATATATATATATATAACTATATACGTATAGTGGCCCTTAATGGGAGAAGCACATTTGAGTAGGTGGGTGTGTGGGTTGTGTGTGTTTAACTGGCTCTTACTGCACAAGCAGGATTCGACACATGGTCAATTTTAAAACAGAGTTTAACAGTTTTTCCTGATTTTTTGAGAGTGAGTCTTGATAATTAGGTATATTATTTGGATATTCGGTCCCTATTGTCCCATCTTTATTTGTTACCTGTTACAAACGTTTCGCCAATGTGCCCTTCCGACTTCTTCAGGTAATTCTTGTCGACTCGGAATCCTTGCGAACCAGGGAATCCTTTGGACGTAATTGGGAACCTTGTTTGTGTAGTCGGAAGAAGGTTTCCTCATTGCGAAAAGGAAGGTTCTGGAGTTTCGAACAGAAGATTCCCAGTTCCGACAAGAAAATACTCAGAAGAAGGAACCGGAGGGTACATCGGCGAAACGTTTACAGATAACAAAAAAGGATGAGAACAATACGACCGAATAATCCAAATAATACTAATTATCAAGCCTCATCTCAAAACTTGTTAGAACTCTGTTTAAAATTGACCCATGTGTCGAATCCTGCTTGTGTCAAAGGCTCGCGTGAATATAGCACATCGCACGCAGGCAAGCACTACACAGCAATGTGCATTCTCTTAGCAAAGCGATGCATGAAAATCCATCGAAAATATCCTCCCTTCCTTTTGCAAGCTCCAGGCGTTATATTGCGAACTGACTCTAAGGAACGGCCCGGCGGAACGTAGGAAGGTGAAGTGGATTGGGCCTAGCGCACACAACAGGGGTACGGGCGGAGCCTAGAAGCAACGACAGGCACCGCAGCTGTTAGTGATACACCAGCATTTACCGTAGTGAGAGAGAAAGGACCCTTCTACAATTCTCTTTTTTATCTTCTCTGCGTTCTATTGTACCCCCCCCCCTCCTCTGCTTAATTATACTCCTTCTCTATATTCATAATTGTATTTCTTTCTCGTGTACCAGTGTTCTGTACTCCCCCCTCTGTCTGGCTCTGTCTACCCCTGGCCCTCTCCCTCTCTCTCTCGCTTCACTACTCCTCTTCTTCTCTCTCTCATCTCTCCTCTCTCTCTCCACACACACAACAACACACACAACACACACGAACACACACACCACACACACACACAAATAAACGCTATCTATCCCTACCTAGAATAATGTGAGAGGCTAGAAGGATTCTCTTTCTGTCCAATCTACCTAGTAATAATAAGCTACGGATTTCTCTCTCTCTCTTCTCTCTCTCTCTCTCTCTGCTCTCTCCTCTCTCTCATTCTCTCTCTCTCAGACAAATAAACTCTATCATCTCTACCTAGTAAAAGGATGAGCTAAGGCTCTCTCTCTTTCTCTCTCCATCTCTCTTCT
>CM042170.1:21373998-21383985 GCA_023376005.1 Doryteuthis pealeii | reverse complement strand
AAAAATTCACACCGTCTAAATAAAAGCAAACTAAAAAATATTAAGAATAATCTAACTTTCTCCCTTGGACCATAAAACACTTATTTATATCATTATAATATAGTATATAACATATGATACATATATAATATGAATACTATATATATATACACTACTATATATATAAAAGTATATATATACATATATATATATATGTGGGGTTGCTTACGTGTGTACATTTGATCTTTACGCCGAACGAAGAAAGTAATTTTCTATCTTTTTATGAAAAGCGGGAACGAAATTACCATTAATCTCTTATTAATCTAGATCTTAATTATGTTAATCTGGAAATGCAATCTGTATTAATTATATCATTAATATATATATATAATATATTGTGTGTGTGTGTGTGTGTGTGTGTGTGTGTGTGTGTGTTGTGTATGTATATATGTATGTATGTGTGTATGAATATATATGTGTATGTGTGTGTGTAGATTAGAGATGTGTGGGATGATGTGCTTACATATATTGTGTGTTTGTAGATATATATGACTGTGCGTATGTGTGTAATATATTTGTTTGCGTGTGAGTATGTTAATTTATATATATATATATATATATTATATATATATAATGGTGTGTGTGTGTGCGTGTCTATGTCTGTGTGTAAATACCATATATATAATATATATATGTGTGTGTGTGTGTGCGTCCAGATATATAAATTACTGTATATATATATATATATATATATATATATATATATATATATAATGGTAATTAAACAATTGAAAGGATCACCATAGAAGGATTAGTTTTGATTGGAAATTTAACGGATGACTGATCAGATTATGAGAAAGGCATAGTGTCGATGAACTGGACGCACATTTATCGATTAGTGGGTACGATTCAATAACGCCTGAAATATTGTTTTTTTGTTGGGGGAATGGATGACATGGGGAAGGGTTCAATATCAAGATAGGCATCAGCGATGTAGGATATAAATCAGTAGGGTAAGTCGATTTTATACTTTTTTTTAAATACCAAATTGTCCATCTATGCGAAAGTTGAGTGTTATAAATACTGAAGTCAGGTTTTTAGTTAGAAGTTGGAAAAGATCCCAGTTAATTGAAATAATCTATTGAATCTATCTAATATATATATATATATATATATATATTATATATATATATATATATATATTATATTATTTAAATTTTTACTTGAAGGCACTTAGAACGCATGTATCGCATAAAATTCGATACTTTTTCTTATAGAAAAATCTATAAGAAAAAGTATCGAATTTTATGCGATACATGCGTTGTAAGTGCCTTCAAGTAAAAATTTAAATATATACTTATTTCTGCAACGTTTTCTAATAAACAAACATCCAGAAATCTTATTCACTTCGCCGAAGGGCATTCGGTCTGTTTGTTGTTATTATTCTCTCAATAACGCCCCCTTACCTATTATGGTAGAGGTGTGTAGTATCACTTGACAAGCTTAATTTCACTGGGATGGTCAGCTGTGTACTGTGGCCGAGGCGATAAAAGTGTTTCACTAGTGTTTCACTGTGTCTGCTGAAGTCCCGGTTTCGATTTCTGTCGGAGGGAAATCGTTAGTATATACCGCTGATGAGACTTAATAAAGTCGAAACAGTCTGTACGGTATTCTACCATCGAACCATCCTTTGCTGGGATTACACTTGTCAAGTCATTTTCTATAAGAAAAAAGTATCGAATTTTATGCGATACATGCGTTGTAAGTGCCTTCAAGTAAAATTTAATATATACTTTATTCTGCAACGTTTCTAAATAAACAAACATCCAGAAATCTTATATATATATATATATATATAATATGTGTGTGTGTGTGTGTGTGTGTGTGTGTGTGTGTGGTGTGTGTGTGTGTAAAAATGGAAAAGGAATTGAATCCGACAATATGACGAAAAATGAGTAAAGAAAAGAAAAGTAAATGGATAAAATGAATTTAATCAATCAATTACACATGTGTTTCGGTCAGTTTATGTGTGTGAAAATATTTCGCACACATACAAGAATCGACCTTCATCAGAGTGAATATTTATTTTTATTTTTTCCCAACGAATTTTTTCATAAAAATAAATATTCACTCTGATGAAGGTCGATTCTTTTGTATGTGTGCAAAATATTTTCACACACATAAACTGATCGAAACACATGTGTAAGTGATTGATTAAATTCATTTTATCCATTTACTTTTCTTTTCTTTACTCATTTTTCCTCATATATATATATATATATATATATATATTTACAAACGCCTCCACACGAGCAGGATGTGACACAAGGTCAATTTCTTAAGTGTAGTTAAACAGATTTAAATTCAGTTTTCTTTTTCCTAGACTGGTTGCCCAAAAGAGCCCAGCCTGCCCTATTATTTAACTATAACTCTAAAGAGTATAGTTAAATTCATACATGTCTTGCTGTGTTCATTTCCTATGACGGTAACCATTACACCATGTGCCTTCACACACACTCACATGTTCATGTATATATATATATATATATATATATATATATATATAGCATTCCCAATTGATTTTTTATTTGAGGTTATTTAATGTTAGTTATATATTAAACCTGTTAAACCCATAGTATTATTTGGATTATTCGAACTATTATCCTCATTTTATTGTTACATGTTATTGTTTTAACAAAATGATTCTATGTTTTTCTTTAACTGTATTCTTTAGTATTAATCAATTCCAATTATTAATTGAACCGCTCTCTCATTCTTCAAAACCAGTCAATATCATTGGTATGTGTCTGTCTATATTATATATATATATAATATATATATATATATAATATATATATATATTATGAGTAAAGAAATAACAAAAGACTTAGAGATTTAGCATTATAGTCTATTTCAGGGAACTTAGACAAATAGTCTAAATCTCCCGACTTATCATTCGCATCTGATGAGTCGGAGATTTAGACTATTTGTCTAAGCTCCCTGAAATAGACTATAATGCTAAATCTCTAAGTCTTTTGTTATTTCTTTACTCATATATTTGCTCGGTGACTCTAACATTAAAAGAACACATTGAGCTCTCAAACTGCGACTTGGTTTTGTTTAAATAAAACTCTTGTGTTGTAAGGAAGATTTCTTCTCTTGACTTTTGTATTATATATATATATATATATATATATATATGCTAAGAAGCAACATGTGTGTGTGTGTGTGTGTGTGTGTGTGTGTGTGTTTACTGGCTCTTCTGCACAAGCAGGATTCGACACATGGTCAATTTTAAACAGAGTTTAACAGTTTTTCCTGATTTTTGAGATGAGTCTTGATAATTAGTATTATTTGGATTATTCGGTCTATTGTCCTCATCTTTATTGTTACCTGTACAACGTTTCGGCCAATGTGCCCTCCGAACTTCTTCAGGTATTTCTTGTCGGACTCGGGAACCTTCGCGAACCAGGGAACCTTTGGGACGTAATTGGGAACCTTGTTGTCGTAGTCGGGAAGAAGGTTCCTCAGTTCGAAAAGAAGGTTCTCGATTTCGAAAAGAAGATTCCCGAGTCCGACAAGAAATATCAGAAGAAGACCGGAGGGTACATCGGCCGAAACGTTGTACAGATAACAATAAAGATGAGGACAATAGACCGAATAATCCAAATAATACTAATTATCAAGCCTCATCTCAAAACTTGTTAAACTCTGTTTAAAATTGACCATGTGTCGAATCCTGCTTGTGCAGAAGGCTCGGTGAATATACACACGCACGCAGGCACACACATACACACATGTTGCTTCTTAGCAAGCGATTCATGAAATCCTATCATTCCTCCCCTTCCTTTTGCAGCTCCACCCCCTTCTACATTCTCTTTTTTATCTTTCTCTTGCGTTCTATTGTACCCCCCCCCCTCTCTCTGCTTAATTATACTCCTTCTCTATATTCCATATGTTTTTCTTTCTCGTTCCAGTGTTTCTTTCACTCCCCCTCTTTTCTCTGTCTACCCCTCCCTCTCCCTCTCCTCTCTCTCTCTCCCTCTCCCCTCTCTCTCTCTCTCTCTCTCTCTCTCTCTCTCTCTCTCTCTCACACACACACACACACACACACACACACACACAGACACACACACACACACACACACAAATAAACTCTATCATCCTCTACCTAGTAATAGTGAGAGCTAGAGATTCTCTTTCTGTCCCAATCTACCTAGTAATAATGATAGCTACGGGTTTCTCTCTCTCCTCTCTCTCTCTCTCTCTCTCTCTCTCTCTCTCTCTCTCTTCTCTCTCTCTCTCTCAGACAAATAAACTCTATCATCCTCTACCTAGTAATAATGATAGCTAAGGTCTCTCTCTCTTTCTCTCTCTCTCTCTCTCCCTCTCTCTCTCTCTCTCTCTCTCTCTCTCTCTCTCTCTCTCTCTCACACACAACACACACCACACACACACACACACACACATGCACACACACACGCACACTATCATACTCAACCTAGTAATAGTGAGCGAGGTTTCTGGGATTATGTGTGAAGCATGCTTCACAAATAATCCCAAAAAATAAATATTAAATGCATATATACAAATATATACAAATATAATATAATATATGCATATATGAAATACATATATACAAATATAATATATTTATACTGAGAACTAGAATCACCAGCAAAAGAGCAACTGTATGGCCACCTGCCCCCCATCTCACAAACCATACGAGTGAAACGGACTAGACATGCAGGTTACTGCTGGAGAAGCAAGAACGATATCGTAAGCGACGTACTACTGTGGAAGCCAGCGCATGGGCACGCTAATGTGGGCCGCCCAGCCAGGACCTACATTGACCAACTATGTAGGGATACTGGCCGCTGCGCAGAGGAGCTGCCGGGGTCAATGAATGATAGGGAAGGCTGGCGAGAGATCATCATGGATATCCGTGCAAACTGCTCGACATGATGATGATGATGATGATATATATATATATATTAATATATATATATATATATATATATATATATATATGCACCTTTGAAAGGAAGGAAAACTCAATTACCGTCATTCTGTAATAAATTTATTTCGACCAAAACTTAAAAGGCTTTTAGTATTTAATCTAAATTATAGATGATTATACATTGAGCTCTCTTCTAGGGATTTATAAAAATCCTTGTATATGTACCTACTAAAACATGCAATAATTATACAGTGAGAATCATCCCTTACTACCAGTTTTGGATACCTTACATATATATATATATATATATATATATATATTCTTTCTAATCTACCATATTCCATATTTTTCCATCACTTTTCTGTGCTGTGACTTCTCTCTCTCTCTTCTCTCTTCTCTCTCTCTCTCTCTCTCTCTCTCTCCTCTCTCCCCCCCCTTCAATTCACCGCGTTTGTACTTACCCGTCCTCATAAACACCGGAGTGTACCTTGACAAACGCTTCATCTACATCTCACATTATCGCGCGCTCTGATCTTTGGATTGCTATCAATGGCGGACCAAACCAGTGGATGCGGCGGCGGCGGCGAGGGGGGGGAGGAGGAGGAGAGGAGAGGGAGGAAAGGACACATATGAAAAAGGAATCATGCAAATAGGATATGAACAGATACAGGTTGGTTGAAAGGGGATTTTATGAAAAGATAAATACATTAAAGTAATAAATAAAATTAAGAAAGAAAGAAAGAAAAGAAAGAAAGAAAGAAAGAAAGAAAGAAAGGAAAAAACAGCGACGGAAATGAATGAAAGAAAGAAAGAAAGATAGAAAGAAACACAGCAAGATAGAAAGAAAACAAAGAATAAAACAGATAGAAAGAAAGAAAATAAGAAAAATCAAAAGAGACGAGAAGAAAGAAAGAAAGAAAGAAAGAAAGAAAAGAAAGAATACCCCTGATAAAAAGAAAGAAGACAAAGAAAGAAAACAAAGAAAGAAAGAAAGGAAAAACGGAGACGGAAAAGAAAGAAAGAAAGAAAGAAAACACAGTGATAAAATTAGAAACAAACAAACAAACAAAAAAAGAAAGAGAAAAAGAAAAAAAAGAACAAAATGGATGAAAGCAAAAAACAAAATTAAGAAAGAAAGAAAGAAAGAAAGAAATTAAGGGAGAAAAAAAAGAACAAAAGAAAGCACGATGAATAATAGCCCCTTCTGAAAAGAAAGAAAGAAAGAAAGAAAGAAAGAAAGAAAGAAAGAAAGAAATGGAACATGATGATAAAATAATCACTCCTTCAGGAAAGAAAGAAAGAAAGAAAGAAAGAAAGAAGCTAATAAACAAACAAAAAATGATAATCAATTTAGCTCACACCCATCATAAAAAGATAGAAAGAATAAAAAGAAAGAACGAAAGAAAAAGTAGGGATGAAATTAGCGCCCGTTCATAAAAGAAAGAAAGAAAGAAAGAAAGAAAGAAAGAATGAATGAAATGAAATCAATACACAAGAAAAAGAAAGAAAGAAAAAAGAAAAGAAAAACGGAAATAAATATAATTAAACTGTGAAATTAAATTGGCAAGGGAAGGTGAGTGGGATGTTGATTTAATGTTGAATCCAGTGGTCAAATGATATGAAGAGGTCCAGTGTGAAGAAGAAGAAGAAGAAGAAGAAGAAGAAGAAGAAGAAGAAGAAATGAAAGAAGAAGAAGAAGAAGAAGAAGAAGAAGAAGAAGAAGAAGAAGAAGAAGAAGAATTAAAAGAAATGAAAGAGGAGAAAAAGAAGAAGAATTAGATAAAAGAAATTAAAGCAGAAGAAGAAGAATTAATAAAGAATGAAAAAAAGAAGAAGAAGAAGAAGAAGAAGAAATGAACAAGGAGAAGAAGAAGAAATGAAAGAAGAAGAAGAAGAAAAAGAAGAATTAATAAAAGAAATGAAAAAAGAAGAAGAAGAAGAAGAAATGAACAAGAAGAAGAAGAAATGAAAGAAGAAGAAGAAGAAGAAGAAGAAGAAGAAGAAGAAGAAGAAGAAGAAGAAGAAGAAGAAGATGAAAAAGAAGAAGAAGAAATGAAGAAGAAGAAGAAAAAGAAGAATTAATAAAAGAAATGAAGAGAAGAAGAAGAAGAAGAAGAAGAAGAAGAAGAAGAAGAAGAAGAAGAAGAAGAAGAAGAATTAAAAGAAATGAAAGAGGAGAAAAAGAAGAAGAATTAGATAAAAGAAATTAGAGAAGAAGAAGAGAAGAAGAAGAAGAAGAAGAAGAAGAAGAAGAAGAAGAAGAAGAAGAAGAAGAAGGAATTAAATAAAAGAAATAAAAGAAGAAGAATTAGATAGAAGAAGAATTACACAGAAGAAGAAGAATTAAATAATAGAAATGAAAAAAGAAGAAGAAGAATTAAATAGAAGAAGAAGAAGAAGAAGAAGAAGAAGAAGAAGAAGAAGAAGAAGAAGAAGAAGAAGAAGAAGAAGAGTCGTCACTCGAAGAACCGAGTGGACGCTTTGAAGAGCGGCAATGAATAGTTAGAGGCAATTTGGGCGCTTTTCCAACTTTAGCGTCGAAATGATGATAAATATATCAGTCCTAATTACTATAAACCTACACGAAGGCATAAATGGGGGGCGGGGCGAGGGGGAGGGGTTGGCTGCTTTCATTTTTGGCCAATCCGTACACAGAGATAATCACATCAGTATACGCGCATACGTTGAAATAGAGATTGGTTCAAGTGGGCTAGGAGTTAAGCAACATTCAAGAAGACTCCTAACCAAAGGAGTGACACCCTTGTCGACCGGGGCTTTGGAATACACCAACTACATCTCTGCAGAGAGGTTAGACCCCACCACCATTAAGAACACATGTTTGCCGTGATTGGCGACCTGTGATGCTTAAGGATGGAACCCTGATTATTGAGCAATCCATGACATGCAACACTGCACTTTGGCACTTACTTATGCTAGATCGGCGGTCGGAGAGGCCGCCTCTGATCAATCGGCTGGTCACGTCAAGCCCTAGCACCTACATGACTGTCCCAACCCTATTGCCCTTATATCAAACCCCATGCAGGTGGTCCAATGGGGGAGGGTTTAACTTCTCTGCAGAGATGCAGTTGGTGTATTCTAAAGCCCCAGTCGACAAGTGTGTCAGTCCTTTGGTTACGAGTCTTCTTGAATGTTGCTTAACTCCTAGCGCTAATACCCTTGGGAAAGGTATGAATCCTACTCTCCTTCCAGCTATGGCTAAATAGTAGGGCAGACTGGGTTCTTTAACCTTGGTTAGGCAACCGGTCTAGGAGAAGGAAAACTCTGAATTCAAACCTGTTAAACCCCGCTTAAGAAATTGACCTTGTGTCGCATCCTGCTCGTGCGGAGGGCTTGGTAAATATATATATATATATATATATATATATATATATATATATATCAAACCCCAACCCTTTTTATCATCTATGTGATAGAAGGTGGTGGCTGAGGATCTTAATGCCCTGGGTATGACGTTAAAATCTATTTGATGGTGATCTTCTAATTCAGGAGCTCTGTGGATTGTGAAGTACCTTTTCACAGCCATTACTCCCAGTTCCACTCTAACCCGCTGTGGAAGTACCTGTTAGCATCCCATCTAGGTTAAATAGAAAGAAATTAGTTTTTAAGAAAAAGAGTACCCATCAAGAATGAATAAAACAAAAACGTCTTCGGCATAAAATAACCGAACAAGGGTTGACACGCCATAAAACCGAACCAACCAACTAAGTATGCTAGGAGATAAGCAAAATTCAAGAAGCTTCGTAACCAAAGGAGTGACTATCTAGAGATTCCCCCAATTTATGTAGGTATTTATCCAACCTATAGGATGTGACCCAATGTCGCAAGTATTGTCCATCCGGCGCTATTCAGTATTAATTTATCTGTGGGACTAGCTTGCTAACCATTACACCACGATGAGACAGCCTTTCCTTTATCCACACTGTTTGCCATGCATAGGATGTGACTCAAGGTCGCATGTATGGTCCATCCGGCGAGAATTGAACTCACATTTTAGTAGTAATGAATCAGTTGTCAAGTACTCTTTTTCTTTTTGATAATCAATACTAGGTCTGGTCTTCTGGCTTGGACAAGGCGATCCGTCTTTATCCCAAAGTCCCAGAGAATTTTATGTGTTTCATTTTCAATAACAGATTCTAGTTTATGTTTAAACCATTTTGTTGCATGGTCAAAATTTACTTTTTTGCATAATTCCCCGTGGATCGCCTTTCCAACCCATTCATTCCAAACCAATACACCACGATGAGACGCCTTTTTCTTTAACCAGTCGGTTTGCCATGCATAGGATGTGATAGGATGTCGAAAGAATGGTCAATCCGGCGAGGATCGAACTCACTAACTCTGCGAGACTATCTTGCTGACCATTACACCACAATGAAACGCCCAAAGATACTAAGAAGAGTTAATTGTCCTGGGTATGACATCCTTCTGGCACATATATGATAAAAAGTGTTGGGGTTTTCTATAAGGGTTTGGAAAATCATATAGGTGCTAGGGGTTGACGTGAGCGGCCGATTAATCAAAGCAGGCCTCTCCGACCGCCTGTCTAGTTTAAGTAAGTTTTTCCTCTAAATTTAAAAAAGGAATCAAGTTACATGTCTTTAAAGAAATTAATTTAACTCTAAGCAAAAATTAAATTATCTTTTTGATACAAATAATGTTTAATATATGTGAAATGAGAATAGAAAAAATTTTGTCGTAAATGCAGTGTCACATCGGTATATTGATCTTGCTATGAAAAAATCAGAAATTCAATTTCTAGGAGTAGGGAAGCTCTAGAACTCATTTTACAGATAAAAATAGATTACAAAATGTCGCAATTATTCGCGACCCCCCCCCCTCAAAAAAAATTTAGAGAGTTAAAATCAACATAATTCCGCCAATTTTTGGAATTAGAAGCTCCAATTTTTGGGGCTGTCTAACTTTAACATAATCCACAGCTGGACAAAATTTCAGAAAAAACTTGAAGTGGGTTGGTGACATGGCCTGGATGATTTGACATGGAATTACCCATGTAGTTATTGACTAAG
>CM042170.1:21346498-21366498 GCA_023376005.1 Doryteuthis pealeii | reverse complement strand
AAGTAAGAACCAAAGTGGAGTGTTGTATGTCAATGAACTGTTCAGATACTAGGATTCTATCCTTAAGCATCACGGATCACTACCCACGGCTTACAGGTGGCCACATTGCGGAGGGAGCCTTATCCCTTTGCAGAGGTGCAGTCGGTTTATTCTAGCGACCGGGCAGACAGGTGAGTGAACGATTTAGGTAAATAGCCATATATATATATATATATATATATATATATATATATATATATAAGAGAGTTTCATAATTTGCTTGAAGCATTGCATTGGTTAGGAGGTTGATTTAGAAGGCTATCACAATGCAGTTTGAAATAAATAGAAAATAATAATACGGTAACAATGGTGTTGTGTGTTGACCTGTATTTTTTATTATTTCTTGAATTTTCGAGGTAATACCCTTTATCAAAGAATTGAACTGAAGCAGTATATATATATATATATATATATATAATATTATATATATATTTTTTTGGGGGGAATAAGTGCTTAATTGGAGTCGTACCTAATTTTGAAAATTAATTAATTAATAATGAATTAGGCGGGAATACTTTAATAGGTATTCCCGCCTAATTCATTATTAATTAATTACAAAATTAGGTACGACTCCAATTAAGCACTTATTCTCCCAAAAAAATCGGCAAAAAGCCATTCCAAACAGACCGTGTTTACAATATATATATATATATATATATATATATATGTCAGTAAAAAGTAACAGAAGATTTAGGTATTTAGCATTATACTCTATTTTTTTTTTTTTTTGTTCTCTGTTCCCTTGAACAGGGAATTTTTCGTCACTACCTCCCCGTGCCGGGAGTGGGTAATTTGCGCGCCTGCTGCCTTCCTTGGTAGCCGTTTCGCATGCTCCCTCTCCGGAATCGAATCCCGATTCCCCGTTACCCGTAGTAACCACGGTAGGCTCTTAACCGACCGTCGGCAGTTGATAGGGCGGACCCTCGAGAGACCCGTCGCCATGCATAAAGCCGGTGCGATCGACCAGTGAGTTATCCAGAGTCACCAAAGCCACTCTCAGTGACTCTGATAATAATAGCACACATTGTGCTCTGCAAATTACAAAATTTAAAAAAAATACTATATCATAGGGGAGGTTTCTTCACTTGATCTTTGGATTATATATATATATATATATATATATATATATATATATATATATATATATTGGTGATTGCCACTTCTTCACAGAATAAGGCCATTTCTACAAGTAGTTCGAATGTGAGCACGCCGAGGGTCCCCTGATTTAAGTTTGTTTGTTTTCTGTCACACATGATCCCCTTTCTAGGTTTCCACTCGTATGCGACCGTATGTGACCGACAAGCCCAACCCTCGACAGGCAGGCCCTGCCACACAGGTAACACATGTGGTCAGTCCCAGATGTAGGAGATTTTGTCTATGCCGTCCGTCATGTGCCGCCTACACAGAAGCCGCTTTAAGATGAGGTGCTTGAGCTGCCTTACCTCAATTCCATACAGCTACCATGAGCCTGCTTTTACAAAAAAATGTGTACCCGGACCCCACTTCAGTCAATTGGTCCTCCTCGCTGAAGCAGACTTCCGCAAGGCTCAAGATGTATGCCCCATATCGAGAGTTCTTTGCCACGGTACCAGTTCATTGTCCAGGGACCCGGGAGATGTCCGAATATTTCAGGTGGCTATTGTTAGCCTAGGTTTGTTGTAATGTTTTCTTGATTTCATCCTGTTAATGTGAACAGCCACCAGCCACAGGCTACCGGCCAGCTTGATATTTGTGTTTGAATGAATATTTGAATTAAATAATTTTCAAAATAAAATTTCACTCTGATGAAGGTCGAATTTTCTCTGTGTACGGAATATTTTTACATTTTTCTATTACTATTATTTCATTTCATTTGTTTATTTAATAATAATAATAGTTTGAATCGTGTACACATAGATAAACTGACCGAAACACATGTGTAAGCGATATTGATTAAATTCAACTTTTATTATCCATTCTGTACTTTCTTTTCTTTATTCATTCTTCCCCATATCGTCGGATTCAATTCCAATTCCATTTTTACACACACACACACACACACACACACACATATATATATATATAGAATGAATAGAGAATGAATGAGAAAAGTATTGGCATATAAAGGTGCTCAATGCTAAAATATCAGAGCTGTTTACAATCAATAATATATTATATTATGGATATTAATCTTGTTACTATTGGTTTCATGCTTACACAATCCTCATACAAGAGTCAAATGGTTGAGATTCTTAAAAACCAGTAGTTTTTTTAGCTTCACGTTATATTAACGCTAAACAAGACACAGTCTTTGAAAAATTAGCGTTATAACAGTCCATCGCGTGAGCACGCTTCACGTTTATATAAACGCTAAAAAACTACTGGGTTTTCTTAAATCTCAACCATTTGACTCTTGTCTGAGGATTGTGTAGGCATGAAACTAATAGTAACAAGATTAATATCCATAATATAATATATTATTGATTGTATCTATCTATCTATCTATATAAATATATATATATATATATATATATATATATATACACAAAAAGCATATATATATACATATATATATGTGTGTGTGTGTGTGTGTGTGTGTGTGTGTGTGTGTGTGTGTGTGTGTGTTGTGCTTTTTGAAATAGAGAAATGAAAATGTATAAAGGGATTGACAAATAAAGACATGTGATGAATCAAAAATAAAATTTTGAAAAATAATAAACAGGTGATAATTCCTTATAAAAGAAACGAGAATTTGAATCATGCCGGAAATAAAAGACCATTTCTAAATATCAACTTTCTTTTTTCTGATTTAGTGATGGCCTTGGGCCATGTCGTTTTCTTCGAGATCTAAAGAAGAAATATCAGCTTGATATGCACTTTGAAAAGATTTTCAAAAAACCCCATTGTGACGAATCAGGAAAGTTTGATAAAGCACAATTCTAATTGCCTACGAGGTAAAAAGGTGCAAGACGTGTTGCCATAGAAACTCAATACATTAATATTCTACAGATATTTTGAGATTTTTATCAAAATCTATCACTACTCATAAAATAGTTATTTCGTGTTTTGTTTTGTTTTTTTATATGCTGTTTTATTTATTTATTTTTTTTTGGGGGGGGGGTTGTTATTTTTCTCTTTTTTTGTGAGGGTGCAGTAAATTGAGGTGCGTTGGGGTTAACGGTTGTGTTCGAAAATTATTTTAAGAGTAAGTTATTTTAAACATGGAAAATACGGGGAAAATTTTGCAAATGTTAGGAGGAACGCTTTAAATGGAGGGTATTCAAAAACACCTACTAGCACCCCAAATATAGGTGTATATTTAAAGGGACCATATGACCTTTAGGCACCCCTTTTGCTTTGCTGATTCATAAGTACATTTTTTTCATTTACATGGTCAACATCCGGTTGTTTGTTAACAGACGATTTTAGAGGGTTTTTTTAATTATAAAACTAACCCCTAACCCTAACCCATAACCCTAATCCTAACCCCTAAACCTAACCCCTAAAAAACAACCGGATGTTGACGGTGTAAATGAAAAAAATGTCCTTATGAATCAGCAAAGCAAAAGGGGTGCCTAATGGTCATATGGTCCATTTAAAGTATCAAAATATAATTTTCTTTTCGACTAAAGATTAAAAAGCGTCGTGGTGGCCTAAACTCGGTATCAGCCAGACAGCGTGGAGTCTATCCCCTTTTCACAAGCGCTAGACCAAGGAGATTGTTTTTAGCTTCTGGGGTGGAGCGCCACACCTAACATCAGCTTCTTACTTTACCGCACAGATCCCTGTGCTACTTATACGCTGAGTTGGTGAGGGCCGGTATCGAACCAGGTACCTTGAGGTTCCTAGTCAGACACCCTACCAACTGTGTACAAGGATTTTATTATTTCTAGTCGAATATTATACAATCAAAATGCATATTATCTGTTATTATTTACAATAGTGCACCATAAATAAAGATTATGTTTTTTTATGAAAAGATAATTTTCTTCTAAACCAAAGATAGTTGTAAAAATGTAGTAAAGTTGGCAGAGTAGCCTATTGTCAGTATCAGTAGGAAGCGCGTGGTGTAATAGTTAAAGTCATGGGAAATGGACTCGTCGCCCCGAGTTCAAATCCTGGACGTTGCATTTCACTTAACGCCAATACCCTTGGGAAAGGTATGAATCCTACTCTCCCTCCAGCTATGGATAAATAGTAGGGCAGACTGGGCTCTTTAATTTTGGTTAGGCAACCGGTCTAGGAGAAGGAAAACTCAGAATTCAAACATGTTGAACTCCGCTTAAGAAATTGACCTTGTGTCATATCCAGTTCGTGCGGAGGGTTTGGTAAACATATATTGTCGGTATCAGCTGAATAGTGAGGGAGTCTATCTCCTTTTCACTAGTGCTAGACCAGGGAGATTGGTTTTATTGAGGTGGAGCACCACACATACTGTCAGCTCACCACTTTACTGCACAGATCAGATTACCCAAGCTGTGCTACTCATTATTAGCTATTATACAACAGTATTGCCCATGATTAAGAATATTTTTTATGGAAAAAAAGATTAGTGAGAAACGTGTTTAAAAATATAATTTAAAAAATTATGGCAAATGAATCTACAAATTTAGAGAAAGATAAAAATGAAAATGAAGCAAGAAGGAATAAGATCGAATCGAGCCGAAAATTGGTTGGTTTTGTTGGTTGGTTGGTTGGTTGGTTGGTTCAGTTTCTCTCTTTAGGCTTCCCGTTCTTAACCATGTGTCCAAGTCGTCTTGGTGACCTAAAGTCGCTATCAGCCAATCAGTGAGGGAGTCTATCTCCTTTTCACTAGCGCTAGACCAAGGAGATTGTTTTTGCGTCTATGTATCAATAAGATTAACCCCTTCCCTTAACATCTAAAAACAAACAAAAAAAGCATCTGCTACTAAATAGATCTATCAGAAGACTTTAACTCCAGTAGTATAGATAAATAAGACATAAAAAAGTTGTCGAGGCTGTCTAATGTCGGTATTAGCCAGAAAGCTAGGGAGTCTATCCCCTTTTCACTAGCGCTAGACCAAGGATTGTTTTGGCGTCTGAGGGGGTGTCACACCTACCAGCAGCTCCTTACTTTATCGCACAGATCCCTGTGCTGCTCATACGCTGAGTTGGCGAGGGCCGGTATCGAACTAGGAACCTTGTGGTTTGCTAGAAATGCAAACAGCCTCACCTTGGATTTGAACTCGATTCGTCGTGCCCATTTCCCACGATAATAACCATTACACCACGCACCTTCACAAAAAAAGAAAACATATATGGCGGATGGGTCGTAGACGCGTGGTTGCAATGGTTACAGTCGTAGGAAATGGACTCGTCGACCCGATTTCAAATCCTGGGTGAGTCTGTTTGTATTTCACATAGCGCTCATATTATTGGGAAATATATGAACCCAACTACTCTCCCTCAAGACATGGGTAAATAGTAGGACTGACTGGGCTCTTTAACCTTGGCTAGGTAATCAGTATAGGAGAAGGAATACTCTGAATTCGAACCTGTTACACTTCGCTTAAGAAATTGTTTTGTGTCACATCCTGCTCAGGTAGAAGGGTTGGTAAATCCATACATATATCAAGGACAGCTGGCCTGTATATACGTATGTATGTATCGGTGTTGGCTGAAAAGCCAGGCAAAGTATACACATCACTGTGAACTCACATGAGATTTTACAGTGATGCGTATAGCGTACATGTCGTCTCAGTCAACACCGATCGTCATGAATGCCAAATTTATCAGTTCATTTGATTTTACATTAGAAGACATTTGTATAAACGTTGGTGATTCTAATGACAATTTTTTAAAAAAAGCAAATAGCCCTGTCGCTGACAGGCCTGAAAAGTAATCAACGAGCTCACGAACGGACTAGGAATGAAGGAGTGGCATTCGTCCAACAAGTCTTTGCGATCGTGTATGTCCAGATGAAACTACGAAAATAAAACAATTAACAATAAAATGAATATACACACGCATTCTTGCTTTTTGTGAAAAAAATTAAGAAGATTTGATTTGTGTTGCAAAATATTTAAAAATCAAAATATGCATAGAATTAGCATCGAAATTCTACTTAAAAATGCCCTGCATTTGTAAATTTCAAAAGTAAACAAATCAATACACCATGTTTCCCTCCTCTACCGAGGCGATGCTGGGTAGCCGCTTCTAGTATTCATACATGGGCGAAGGTGGTGATGTAGATAAAACTCATTGTGATTTTGTTCAGTCCAAAATATGATGATATATTAGAAGACATTTGTATAAACGTTGGTGATTCTAATGACAATTTTAAAAAAAAGCAAATAGCCCTGTCGGCTGGGGCTTTAGAATTTACCGATTGTACCTCTGCAGAGGAGTAAGACTCCCCAATGGGACTACTTGTTGGTTGTGCGGAGAGGCGACTCGTGATGCTTAAGGACGAATCCTGGTGGCTAATCAGAAAGAAAAAAAGAATGAATGAAAGAATTGGATGGATTGAAAAGGAAAAGAAATAATAAGAAGTGTAAAGAAAGATATCATGTTTATAGGGAATTGAAGAAAGAAAGAAAGAAAACAAGGAAGGAAAAAAGGAAGGAAAAAGGAAAGAAGGTAAAGAAAAGAAAAGAAAAGAAAGAAAGAAAGAAAGAAAGAAAGAAGAATGAGAGGGAGTGAAAAGAAAAAAGACACTTTATGAAGAAAGAAAGAAAAAAAAGAAAGAAAAAAGAAAGAAAGAAAGAAAGAAAGAAGAAGAAATGTGATGAATGGAACATAAAAACGAAAGAATGAGAAGATTGGAAAGAAAGAAAACAATGTTTATTGGGATTGGGATAAAAAGAAAGAAAGAAAGAAAGAAGAAAGGAAGGAAGGAAGGAAGGAAGGGGGAAGGAAGGAAGAAAGAAAGAAAGAAAGAAAGAAAGAAAGAAAGAAAGGGGCTGAATTTAAAAGAAAAAGAATGTGATAAAGTGGAAAGAAATAATGTTGATTGAGAACTGGAAAGAAAATAGAATGAAAGACAGAATGAATGAAAGAAAACAAGGAAGGAAAAAGAGAAGGAAGGAAAAAACAAAAAAAGAAAGAACTTGGCAGTAATAGGAAATACGGTAATGTTTTTAAAAAAGAATGAAAGACACAACAATGATGGAAAAAAGAAGGAAGGAAAAAGCGAAAGAAAAAAAAGAACTTGGCTGTAAAGGGAAATACGATAATATTTCAACAAGAAGGAAAGAAAGAAGGAAAGAAAGAATGAAGGAAAAAAAGAAGGAAGGAAAAAAAGAAGGAAGGAAAAAACGAAAGAAAGAAAGAACTTGGAGTAATAGAAAATACGATAATGTTTTTAAAATGAATGAAAAGAAAGATGAAAGAAAGGAATAAACGAAGGAAAAAACGACAAAAGGAAAGAAAAGTAAGCATTTAGCAGTAAAAGGAAATATGATAATGTTTTTTCAAAAAGAATGAAAGAAAGAAAACAAGGAAGGAAAAAAAGAAGAAAGTAAAAAACGAAAGAAAGAAAAGGAAAGAACTACGATAATGTTAAAGAAAACAAGCAATGAAAGAAAGAATAAAATAAAGAAAACAAGGAAGGTAAAAATAAGGAAGGAAAAAAATGAAAAAGTAAAAGGAAATACGATAATGTTTTGAAAAAGAATGAAAGAAAGAATGAAAGAAAGAATGAAAGAAAGAAAGAAAACAAGGAAGGAAAAAAGAAGTAAGGAAAAAAATGAAAGAAAGAAAGAAAGAAAAGAAAAAATCTTGGCAGTAAAAGGAAATACAATAATGTTTTAAAATAGAATGAAAGAAAGAATGAAAGAAAGAAAACAAGGAAGCAAAAAAGAAGGAAGGAAAAAACTAAAGAAAAAAAAGAAAGAATAAACTTGGCAGTAAAAAGAAATACGATAAGGTTTTATTGTTAAAGGAAAGATAGAATGAAAGAAAGAAAACAAGGAAGGAAAAAAGAAGGAAGGAAAAAACGCAAGAAAATGAGAAAGAAAAAACTTGGCAGTAAAAGGAAATACGATAATTTTTTTTAAAAATGATGAAAGAAAGAATGAAAGAAAGAAAAGAAGGAAGGAAAAAAGAAGGAAGGAAAAAAACGAAAGAAAAAGAGAAAGAGAAAACATGGCAGTAAAAAGAAATACGATAAGGTTTTATTTTTAAATGAAAGATAGAATGAAAGAAAGAAAACAAGGAAGGAAAAAACGAAAGAAAGAAAGAACTTGCCAGTAAAAGGAAATACGATAATGTCTTAAAAAAGAATGAAAGAAAGAATGAAAGAAAGAAAGAAAACAAGGAAGGAAAAAAGATGGAAGAAAAAACGAAAGAAAAGCGAACTTGGCAGTAAAAGGGAAATACGATAATGTTTTTAAAAAGAATGAAAGAAAGAATGAAAGAAAGAAAACAAGGAAGGAAAAAAGATGGAAGAAAAAACGAAAGAAAAAAGAACTTGGCAGTAAAAGGGGAAATACGATAATGTTTTTAAAAAAGAAAAAATAGAATGAAAAACGCAAAAATAATATAAAATCAATACAAAGCAAGAGTCGAATAAAAAACATTGAATGAGATTCGGGGGTGGGGAGAGAGAGAGGGTAGACAACAAGAAAATGTGTAAAAGAAGAAAAAAAAAAAGAACCCGGTCCAATTCGTAGAGGCAAAAACAAGAGACAAAGACAATCCTATCAAATACGTTGTTCTCGTAAAGATCTCTGATAAACACGCGCCCAATGCTTAAGTTCCCGCCTCTTGGCAGAGTTATCGTCGATGGCGAAAAACAAAAATCGGTAGAATCATTCCCGATTCCCTGGGATAAATTACAGGTTTGCGCCTCGGTTACTGTCTGTGCACGTGACAGTGTGTGTGTGTGTGGAGGGAGGGGGAGAACATCAACTGGACAAAATGGCGGGAATATGCCAGCGATTTTCCCGCCCTTAGCGCTCTGATGGGTTTTAACATCGGTAGAGAATGGCGCCGTTATAAAAAATGTCCTTTTGGTTTATTTAGAGCATTCGCCCCCCCCCCCAACCCCTAAACACACCTGACACACCATATACACCACTACCCCCCACACACACACAAAAAAAGAAATGGAAGAAGAAGATTGTGGAAGAATAAATCAGATGAAAAATTCAACGAAAGAAAAAAAAAAAGGAATAAGTTTAACAAAAAAAAAAAAAATAGCAAAGAAAAACAAAATGAATGAATATTCGCTAAGGGAATGATATTGAATGGGAGAAGTAGCCGAATTGCAGTGGTTAATGTTCTCATTTTTAAAACATTCTAAGTGGGTTCACATCCCCCTAAGTACTTGATGAATGTGACCTTATAACACATTTTAAGATATATCTTATATGGCACATATAGTGTAACTAGTTGGGCACCTCAGGTGCTGTAATGGTTAGCGAGCTAGATTAGCAGACCATTGATAGTGAGTTCGATTCTCACTGGGTGCCCTATACTTCTGGCCTTGTGCCGCATCTAAGCTATCCTTAGTTAAAAGGGCATTTCATGTGGTGTAATGGTTAGCAAGCTATATTAGAAAAGCATTGATAGTGAGTTCGATTCTCACTGGGTGCCCCATACTTCTGGCCTTGTGCCGCATCTAAGCTATCCTTAGTTAAAAGGGCATTTCATGTGGTGTAATGGTTAGCAAGCTATATTAGAAAAGCATTGATAGTGAGTTCGATTCTCACTGGGTGCCCCATACTTCTGGCCTTGTGCCGCATCTAAGTTAGGTTTAGTAAATAACTATAGTGTGTAACTAACTTAAAAGCTACTCTATCAAGTGTCAAGGGGTTTGTTTGATTTGTTTTAGTTCGACTTGTTGGATTTTATGGCATGTCAACACTTGTTGGGTTATTTTATGCCGGAGACGTTTTGTTCTATTCATCCTTGATAGGTATTAAATTTTTTTAAACTTAATTTTTAAACACATTTTAATAAGCATTCTTTATCTATATATTTATTTACCAACTCCTCCGCACGAGCAGGATGTGACACAAGGTCAATTTCTTAAGCTGAGTTCAACAGGTTTGAATTTAGAGTTTTCCTTCTCCTAGACTGGTTACCTAGCCATGGTTAAAGAGCCCAGTCTGCCCTACTATTTACCCATAGCTGGAGGGAGAGTAGGATTCATACATTTCCCAAGGGTATTAGCACTAAGTGAAATGCAATTACCACGTCCAGGATTTGAACTCGGGGTGACGAGTCCATTTCCCATGACTTTAACCATTACACCACGCGCTCTTTATCTATATAAACCCATAGATAATGCCCTAAAAGGTACTACAGGGCGCCCCCCCCAAAAAAAAAAAAAAAAAAAATTTTATTTATTCTTATCAGCGTCTATAAAATTTCAAGAAACTTGTTGGAGTTGAACTTCAGTCTTTGTACCATCATTATTCTTACAATATCTTAAGCACCAAGTCGACTGAAATAAAGAAAATTAAAATTAACAGTTTTATTACAAAATTTGTGAGTTCTATTTTTGTTTTGTTTTTGGTGAGGGTCACCCTGTACCATCTGTGTCAGAGTCAACCTGGGAGTAATGCCAAAAAGAATTTCTCTAGGGGTACTTTCCAGGTATAAGTAGAGCGCAAAATTTACTAGCAAGAGGAATAGGAAGCAAAGAAAAACAAAATGAATGAACATTCGCTAAGGGAATAATATTGAATAGGAGAAGTAGCCGAATTGCAGTGGTTAGCGTTCTCATTTTTAAAACATTGTAAGTGGGTTCACACCTCCCTAAGTACTTGATGAATGTGGCCTTATAACAAATTTCTGAAAAATTTCATTTGGCACATATGGTTTAATTAGCTTAAATGTCACCAAATCGGGCAGCAATTAAGCTAGTTCCAGTGTTCCTAGTTAAGGCCTTGAAATAATGAATATGCATATACCTAGGTACCACCTCACAGTAATATGATTGGTTAATGTCCACCATAAATACTGAACCATGTAGAGGTACAATTGCCAACTACAACGCCTACTACGACGCCTACTACTCTGACGCACCAGCTTCATACTTACCTGCGAGTGTGCCTCACTGCAACTGTTACTAATACCCGGATATATCAGGCCTAAAAATGACTCTTCACGTCAGTGGCAACCATCCGTACTCCACAGCGTGAGTGGATTGATATGGAGGATGAGCTGTTGTCCAAGCAGCAGTTACCCGCACTTCACACTGCCTTTGTAGTCCAAAGGAAACGCAATAAAAAAAACAATGCAGTTTACCAGGTGTTCCTGGATAGCGCTGAAGTGCTGCATGTCATGAACTGTTCAGCCACAAGGATTGAGTGTCCTTAATCATCACAGATTACCACCCACGGCCAACAGGTGGCCCCATTGTGGGGTTCTACCCCTCTGCAGAGGAGCAGTCGGTGTATTCTAAAGCCCCGGACGACATGCGATTGTATGTAAGTATGGAAACTATATAAAGTCAAATATTCAAAAGATATGTTTATCTATAAATTAATAAATAGTTCCCCATGCGTATATTGACATTCCTTTCTGTAGATGAGATATTGCTACCAAGCGAGCCATCAGCATAATCTACATACGGGGGGGGGGATTTTACTGATATGAATATTTGCATACTTATATAAGGCTGCTAAGAGAGCTCTATTCGTTGTAAGGAATGTCTCGCAATTTTTAGCGTAATGAGCAGCCACCAGCATATTTCCCTCCCAGAGAACCCAACCGTCGCAAGGGTGGGGAGCATACAGTCATACACATACAGTGAACTCTCTCGTCGATTTCGCATAAGGGGTCATCCAATGAATAACCTACTACATTCGTTTTGTTGGACCTTCTGTTGTGTACTGGCATCAAATTCTATATGTTATATAGCGGCTTTTTCTTCACGTTGCTAAATCGCGTATCTGTATACGTAGCGGGTATGGTCACAGTACCCAAAGCGATGTATGTTAGTAGTCAGCAACGACCGACTACTGGACTTCAATAACAACAGATACGTAGGTACAAAAGAGGGCCCTTCTTTATTTTCTTCAGTGTGTGGGTGGTGAAGGCACGGAGCTTACAATGAGTGCACGAGGGGTGGTTGCTGATGGGAGACGTAAAGTGTCCTTTCCGCTGCCGGTCGGCGTCTGAGTCTGTCGGCTTGACCCTCTGGCTTTTTATATTGACGACGCGCCTATACATCTTTATCTTTTTGATCTGATAACGGACCTTTGTTATATATTTCTTTATCTTCACCCTGCTTCCTTGACCGGAAACTATCTCTTCCGCTTTCTCTTTCTTTTTAAATATATATTTTTATCTTTCTCTTTGTCCTTCAGCCGGAAGTTCCATCTTCCAGGCGAGGACAATACAATATTTCCGCACTTTTTGGCACAGTCGATAGGAAAGAATTGGTGCACAAGGAATGCCACAAACATGATCAACGACTGACCTCAGGTTTTTCAAATTCAGTTTTCCTTCTCCTAGACTGGTTACCTATCCAAGCTTAAAAAGCCCAGTCTGTCCTACTATTTTACTCACAGCTGGAGGGAGAATATATGGATTCATAACTTTCCCAAGGGTATTAGCGGTATGTGAAAATGCAAAAAGCCATGTCTAGGATTTGAACTCGGGTCGACAAATCCATTTCCTACTACTCTAACCCTTATACCACGCGACTCCATATACAGTAACGTACAGGTCGTGGCTGAATCTGAATATATTTTTTAAAAAAGGGAAAAAAAGATTTCTAAATGTGAATATATACAAAAAATGATAACTAATTGGGAATATATACAAAAATATTTCTAATTGTGAATATATATGAAACCACCCTGTCGGCTGGGGCATTAGAATGCACCGACTGCACCTCTGCAGAGGCGTAAAACTCCCCCAATGGGACCACCTGTTGGTCGTGGGTAGCGACCCGTGATGCTTAAGGATAGAACCCAGGTGGATGAGCAGTTCATGACTTGCAATACTCCACTTTGGCCCTATCTTGGGCTAGACGGGCGGTCGGAGAGGCCCCCTCTGATCAATCGACTGGTCATGTCAAGCCCTAGCACCTATATGATTTTCCCAACCCTATTGCCCTTATGGCAAGCCCCAACCCCTTTTTATCATATGGGTGCTAGAAGGCGGTGGCTGAGGGTCTACATGTCCTGGGAATGACGTTAAACTCTATCTGGTGGTGCGGTTCCAGTTCTGAAGGTTTGGGGATTGTGGAGCACCCCTTTATCACCATTGCTCCCTGGTCCACTCTGACCCGGAGTGGTAGTACCTGTTAGGGTCCCATCTAATGGGTTAAATAGAAAAATCTATTTATAAAGAAATTGTATTATATTTGTATTATTGTATTATTAAATGACCCACTGAGGTTGATATGCCGTAAAACCAAACCAAACCAAATTGATGTATATATGAAAATAATAACTGACGCAACATAATCTTCCAATTTTCATTTACCTCGTACGATAGTAAATCAAACTTTGTAAATATTAATAACACATTCTTATTCAAATAGCAATAAAAATGTTTAAAATTTTGACGGAATCTACGATTTCTTTGTTTAATGGCATATCAACCTTTGTGGGTTATTAAAAGCCAAAGTTATCATTGTAAAAGAACAATAGTGATACTATTTAGCCCATAACTGAGAAGGTTTATACCTTTCCCAAGGGTATCAGTCCAAAAGTGAATTTAATAGCGTGACTGTGGTTCGAACTCGCTTTATAAGAAGTAGCAGTTTAGCACGTTAGCCACATAAGGTACAAAATGTAAAAATAATAAAAAGTAAAAGAAAACATAAAATGGAACAACGCCAACATAGGGAAACATAGAAACAAAACAGGAGAAAAAATATGGAAGACAAAAAGTGATATTAATAACCTTTTTAATCAAATCTACTGTTTATGCTTACATATTCTTATTAATAAATAAATGAAATATTCTATAAAAAAGATAAAATTCATCTGACTAGCTAAATGAAGTTTGAAAATAAAGCCATAAACTCGACTATTTTATATCTTTTCCTGTCAGCCATGATTGGAAAATCATTTTGATAGCAACTCCAAGTTCTTTTATTACACGAATGTTTATTTTTTATTTTTCAACTTTGAAGACGCGTCTCAGAGATTAAACAAGAAATGGATGCAATATTTTATCATAATACTCGTGTTCCTTAAAAGTACGGGGAATTAGGAACTTTTGTTTAGTAAATGGTAATTTTCACCTTTAGTTGGCTAAATTCCTAGCATAAGATTGTGCGTGCGCATTATCTGAAATAAACTTAATTGTTATGAAGAACACATTTTATGATATTTTTGTGTTAAAGCATGCAGTTGTATTGTTTCGAAAAATTTCTAAGATTTGTGTATTTCGCAGGGAGACTTTCAAAATCGCTACGGGCTTGTTTCAAAGTGAAAGTCAAGGGAGGTTACTTTAATTGCCTTATCTGCTAGGAATTTAGCCAACTAAAGGGGAAAATTACCTAGTAACTTAGGGTGTCCCAGAAAAAACAGAACCCACAAATTTTGTAATAAAACTGTTAACTGGGGGGTTATGGTTATGGTTAGGGTTAGGGTTAGGTTTCTGTTTTTTATATATTTGAATAGAACCCAAATTATTTATTTATTTTCCCATTAAACTAACCCTAAACCCTAAACCCCAACCCTAACCCTAAACTCCAACGCTAACCTTAAACCCCCTAGTTAAAATTAACAGTTTTATTACTAAATTTGTGGGTTCTGTTTTTTCTGGGACACTCTAATTTACTAAACAAAAGTTCATAATTACCAAAGTACGACCGTTCTTGCAACACTCTCTGGTTAACCCCAACTCTTTTTATCACATATGGGCAAAAAGGCGGTGACTGAGTGTCTAAGTGTCCTGGGCATGACGTTAAACTATATAGTAAAATTCCAATTATGTAGCTCTGGGGGATGTGGAGTACTTCTTCATCACCATTACTTCCAGGTCCACTCTGCCCCCGGAATAGATGTATGTATTAGGGTCCAATCTGATGGGTTTAAAAAATTGATTTTTTAAAATTGAGTACCCATCAAAAATGAATAAAACAATACGTACTTCGGCATAAAATGACCCAAATGGGTTGACATGCCGTAAAACCTAACTAACCAATAAAATAAAATGAGACCGTCCAAATCGTCAGAGGTGAAATGCTTCAACAATCAAGTGAAAACGGAAAATAGGGTATTTACCAAAAGTAAAAATGGAATTAAGGAGAATTTGAATCGGAAGATGTGTCCACCTCGATTTCTAGTAATTCACAAATCTTACATATTGTAAGTATTTTCTGACCTATTACCATATCTGATGAACGTAAAGGCCTTGAGTTTCAGACCCCAAACTTTAAAAAATAATTCCAATTTTTATCATTAAAAAATTATAATTTAGTCCTAAACAACAACAACAACAACAACAACTAATGTAACACAGGAAAACTTGCTTAATAATAATTTTCGCACTTCTTCTTCTTCTTCTTCTTCTTCTTCTTCTTCTTCTTATTCTCTCTTTCTTCTCTTTCTTCGTTTTCTTCTTCTTCTTCTTCTTCCTCTTCTTCTTCTCTCTTACTTCTTCTTCTCCACATCTCTTCTTTCATTCTTCTTCTCCACCTCTCTTCTTTCTTCTTCTTCTTCTTCTTCTTCTTCTTCTTCTTCTTCTTCTTCTTATTCTCCACTTCTCTTCTTTCATTCTTCTTCTTCTTCTTTCATTCCTCTTCTTTCTTTCTTCTTTTTCTTCTTCTTCTCCACCTCTCTTCTTTCATTCTTCTTCTTCGCCTCTCTTCTTCTTCTTTCTTTCTTTCTTCTTCGTCTTCTTCTTCTCCACCTCTCTTCTTTCATCTTCTTCTTCTTCTTCTTCTTCTTCTTTCATTCTTCTTCTTCTTCTTCTTTCATTCCTCTTCTTTCTTTCTTCTTTTTCTTCTTCTTCTCCACCTCTCTTCTTTCATTCTTCTTCTTTTTCTTCTTTCATTCCTCTTCTTCTCTTTCTCTTTCTCTATCCTTCTTCTTCTTTTTTATCTTTCCTTTTTCTTCTTCTTCTTCTTCTTCTTCTTCTTCTTCTTCTTCTTCTTCTTTCATTCCTCTTCTTATTTCTTTCTTTTTTTCTTCTTCTCCACCTCTCTTCTTTCATTCTTCTTCTCTTTCTCTTTCTCTATCCTTCTTCTTCTTTTTTATCTTTCCTTCTTCTTCTTCTTCTTCTCTTCTTCTTCTTCTTCTTCTTCTTCTTCAAGAATTAATCCAATGTGACAATTACAATTAAGACAGTTTCCTTTCGTGTTACATTAATTCTCAAATAGAGAAAGAAATTCATTTTAATTTGTTTTATTTGGAGAAATTACACCCAGTTCAGTTCAAGAAGAATCAGGAAACTCTTCTCTTTCATGCCTTCAGTTAGCGACATTGCCAAAGCATCAGGTCGTAATTCTACGCCGGCGGGCGTACAAACACTTACGTCCCCTCCACAACGATGGAGAGAACAACGCCAATGCGAGCCGGTGAAACTTGTTGCTTTGTGTAGAAGCGACATTATTAGTTTTGTGAGCAATACACAGTTGTTGGGGTTGTGCGCCACTGCAATCATGATTTATCGGATTAGGTGGATTCACCAGGGGGTGTAGACGGTGGGTAAAGGGTTGGGGTGCGAGGATGTTGGCAAAGGATCGAGGAATCTTCAATTAGATTGCTACATAGCAATGGGTGGGATTGGCAATGGGATAGATGGATAGGTAGATAGCAAGTAC
The DNA here is from genome assembly GCA_023376005.1 of Doryteuthis pealeii. Lineage (NCBI taxonomy): Eukaryota > Metazoa > Mollusca > Cephalopoda > Myopsida > Loliginidae > Doryteuthis > Doryteuthis pealeii. Next base: position 21,349,778 of record CM042170.1, on the reverse strand, counting down.
GGAAATAGATAAGATAGGATAGATAGATAGATAGATAAAGATAGAAATAGATAGATAGCAAGTACGGAAATAGGTACATACATACATAGCAAGTAGTGAAATAGATAAATAGATAGATAGATAGATAGATAGCAAGTACTGAAATAGATAGATAGATAGATAGATAGATACATACATACATACATACATACATTGCAAGTACTGAAATAGATAGATAGATAGATAGATAGATAGATAGATAGATAGATAGCAAGTACTGAAATAGATAGATAGAGAGATAGATAGATACATACATACATACATACATACATACATAGCAAGTACTGAAATAGATAGATAGATAGATAGATAGATAGATAGCAAGTACTGATATAGGTACATACATACATACATATATACATAGCAAGTACTGAAATAGATAAATAGATTGATAGATAGCAAGTACTGAAATAGATAGATAGATACATAAATAGATAGATAGATAGAAACATACTGAGATAGATAGATAGATAGATACATACATACATACACAGCAAGTACTGAAATAGATAGGTAGATAGATAGATAGATACATACATACATACATACATATATACATACATAGATACATACATACATAGCAAGTGCTGAAATAGATAGATAGATAGATAGATAGATAGATAGCAAGTACTGACATAGATAGATACATACATATGAACAGATTGACAAAGTGATAGATGGATAGGTAGATAGCAAGATATATACATATATAGAGATAGATAGATAGATAGCAAGTATAAGATAGATAGATAGATAGATACATACATACATACATCACATTAACATACATACATAAATAGCAAGTGCTGAAATAGATAGGTAGATAGCAAGCACTAAAATATATATATATATATATATATATATACATATATAGAGATAGATAGATAGATAGCAAGTACTGAAATAAATAGATAGATAGATAGATAGATAGATAGAAACATACTGAGATAGATACATAGATAGATAGATAGATAGATAGATACATACATACATACATACATAGCAAGTACTGAAATAGATAAATAGATAGATAGATAGATAGATAGATAGATAGATAGATAGCAAGTTAGAAATAGATAGATAGATAGATAGATTGATAGAAACATACTGTGATAGATAGATAGATAGATAGATAGATAGATAGATAGATAGATACATACATACATACATACATACATACACAGCAAGTACTGAAATAGATAGATAGATAGCAAGTACTGAAATAGGTAGGTAGATAGATAGATACATACATACATACATACATACATACCAAGTACTGAAATAGATAAATAGATAGATAGATAGCAAGTACTGAAATAGATAGATAGATAGATAGATAGATAGATAGAAACATACTGAGATATATAGATAGATAGACAGATACATACATACATACATACATACACAGCAAGTACTGAAATAGATAGGTAGATAGCAAGTACTGAAATAGATACATACATGCATACATACTTACATAGCAAGTACTGAAATAGATAGATAGATAGATTGATAGATAGCAAGTACTGAAATAGATACATACATACATACATATGAATAGACTGGCAAAGTGATAGATGGATAGGTAGATAGCAAGTACTGAAATACATAGATAGATAGATAGATAGATAGATACATGCATACATACATACATACATAGCAAGTACTAAAATAGATAGATGGTTAGATATATAGCAAGTACTGAAATAGATAGATAGATAGATACATACATACATACATACATACATAGCAGGTGCTGAAATAGATAGATAGATAGCAAGCACTAATATATATATATATATATATATATATATATATATAATATATATATATATATATATATATATATATGAACAGACTGGGATGGATAGATAGATAGCAAGTATTAAAATAGAACGATACATACATAGATAGTAAATGCTAAAATAGTTAAATAGATAGATATTAAATACTGAGATAGATAAATAGATAGATATGAACATTGGAATAGATAAATAGATAGATAGATAGATAGATATGAACATACATACATACATATGAAACGACTGGATAGAGATAGATAGACACATACATACATTTGAATAAACTGGATAGATAGATAGATAGATAGATAGATAGATAGATAGCAAATGCTGAAATACATACATAGATAAATAGATATTAGATGCTGATAGATAGATAGAAAGATTCATAGATAGATAGATATATGCATATATATGAAGAGACTGGGATAGATAGATACATGTGTACATATATATATATATATATAATATATTTATATATATATATATATATATAGGATATACATGGATAGATAGATAGATAGATAGATATTCTCTGTTCTTGTTTCACTTCACGCTAATTCCCTCTAGATAATTATGAGTCCATCTGTTCTCCCTCCAGCTATGGGTAAATCATAGGTCAGTCTGTGTTCTTTCGTCTCGCTAAGGTAACCAATCTACCTATCATCAGCTCCTCACTTTACCCCACAGATAAAATTTCTCAAGGTAGGCTACTCATGCACTGAGTTGGCGCGGACCGGTATCGAACCCAGAACCTTTCAATTACCAAGCTGGGGTTCCACCGATTTAGTTAAACCGTTTTAGATATATTTTGACCTAGTTTAGACATCTTTATGCGGTAAAGAAAACAAGTGAAAAATAAATTTTGTTAATGGTTAGGTCAAGCCTTCGCACCTATATGATTGTCCCTACCCTATTACCCTTATGGCAAACCCCCAATCCTTTTTATCATATATGTGCTAGAAGGCAGTGGCTGAGGGTCTTATTGTCCTGGGTATGATGTTAAACTCTATCTAAATGTTGAACTCCCAATTCTGAAACTTTGAGGAGTGTTGAGTACTCCTTCATTGTCATTACTACTGTGGACGAGCAGATTCCCAGCCTCCACGAACGAAACGAGTCCGGATATGTGCGGCCTGTGCGAGGGGGAGGAGTGTGACGGGTGACCATGGAAATTGAACTCACCTCTTCGTTGCTGAAATGCTGTTGAAATTCCGCATGAGCAGTGCAGAGTGGCCGGATGTGGAGTCTCGTTGTGAGTATTGGCGCATGCTGATGAATGTCGAACGTGCAATTCAGAGTGAGGAGCCCGGATGAAACACAGCAATGGGATATTTAGGGACCTGCCCTCCCAGATCGGGGAGAAGTCGTACCAGGGAGCATTTTGGCTGTCGAAACGATGGAGGAGGATAAGTTGTCTTGAGAGATCATTAGGAACGATG
>CM042170.1:21337936-21346398 GCA_023376005.1 Doryteuthis pealeii | reverse complement strand
AAGATGAGAGTCGATAGGGAATGACTTATCGGTAAAAAATTTTTGAGTAAGCCAATATTTGGTTGATACAAGTATTAACGCCGATAAGTCAGTGTTATAACAAATATAAAGTGCTCAATAGTTAGTAGAGCGGATTTAGTATTATATACACACTGTATACTATATATATATAATATATATATATATATATTAGTATTACATCAATTATTGTCCAGCTCACTGTACCGTGATAATGAAAAAAGATTGAAAACTCTGGTCTAGAGTAAAGTATACTAGATATACTACCTCTCTCTTCCTCTCTCTCTCCTATATTATATATATATATATTATATATATATTATATATATATATATATATATACTAGAAAACCTTGATAGGTTGGGTCATCATTGAGCTCTCGGTAAATAATTGAGATTAGCGAAAAGAGTGTTTGCAAATTGAATTAAATTTTTAAAAAATACGACCGAAGAGTTTTAAAAAAAGACATTAATTCATTTTGTAAGATTTCTAAGAAGGAAACGTTTGGCCTAATTGAAATTTAAATGGATCATGGAATTTCATTAAGCTACGGTCGTCGTTGAATATTCACATACAAATAAAGTGAGTAGTTAAATGTCTCTATCGCAATAACTCTCCCATCTCTCTTATACACACACAGAGAAAGTAACATATATAACGAGGAGGTAATTGTGATATGCATAGAGAGGGTGAAGTGATAGGCAAAGTGTGAGTGCAGGACGGGTCAGTTTTTGACTTATATTATATATTATATATTATATATATATAATATATAATATAGTAGATGGATTCATTTATCTAACTATGCAAAATTAGCCTTTATTATGAACTTGGAGAAACAATTTAGAGTGACTTTTGTTCAGTAGTGTATATTTGTAAACACAATACACATATCTCTAGAAAAATCCAATGGATGTCTATGTAAGTTCGCAGAATGTTGCATGCACTGATGATTTCTATAGAAATGGACACTTAATTTTGATCAATTTTGATTATCGATTTCACAACAGAAAGATCCAAATTGGAAAAGTGAATAACAAGATTCTTCCTAATGTTGTTTAAAATCTGAACAGATTCCAAAATCTTCTCTGGAAGACACCGACTGCACCTCTGCAGACGGGTAAGACCCCTTCAATGGGTCCACTTGTTGGCCATGGGTGACGACCAGTGATGCTTAAGAATTGAACTCTGATGGCTGCGTAGTAGAGTAGGTCAATTTTTCACTTTTTTAATATATCAAATTGTCCATCTTTGTGAACGTTGTGTGTTAGTATACTGAATACTGATACCAAAAATTAGATCTTTTACTGTAGTAACGAGTCGAACTCATCTGACTCAAAGCGTTTTAGATGCCTGGCCTGCGAAATTGTCCCTGATAGGCAAAGGAATGTGGTACGCCATTATGCCCACTCTGAGTAAGAGGTGACGAGAGGTTGGAGGGGGAGAATGGACTTTTATCGGGGAGTCGTGGGTGACTTCCGATAGTGCTGTAGGGACCTGATCTCTCCTGTGTTTTTTGGGGGGACAGGAAGGAAAGAGAGTTAGTGTCCCTTGCGACGTGATGAGGCAGAAATGAAAAATGGCGTCTCGGATTTGGTATGAACGTGCGAGCCTCATAGAAACGAGCTCTTGTCTCAGTCCCTTGTGACTGAATGAACTTTTCCCTCAGTGAGAGAGTGACAACTGAACTGTGAGTACTGTCTCAAAGTACTTGTTGTATCGACTGTTGTTGTTTCATGTTAATAAATAAGGTTAATTGTACACGTGCTTTCCCTCTCGTCATTACATTCTGTGAGCTTAAAAAAGAAGAGAAAGAGAAAGAGAAAGAGAAAGAGAAAGAGAAGCTGGTAGACAAGTTTCAGTTTTATTTAAAACTTATAATTTTCATTTACTTGTACCAATGTTTGAAGAAATAGCATCGGAGATCGTCTGCTAAGATTCACAAAAAAATCCTTGTTTTTACAATATTTGGCCTAGAAATGGTTAGAAAATTGATTCATTTTCAGTTTGAATTCTATTTATAATATCTAATTCGTTTCATTTTAATAAAATAAAATAACATTTTCTGATTTAGATATTGAAAACGTATTATTAGTCGTAATTAGCAATTAAGTCAAAAACTGACCCGTCCCGCACTTACATTTTGCCTATCAGTTTCACCCTCTCTGTGCGTATCTTGATTACCTCCTCGTTATATATGTTACTTTCTCTGTGTGTGTGGAAAAGAGAGATGGCAGGGTTATTGTGATAGAGACATTTCACTACTCACTTTATTTGTATGTTAAGATTCATCAACGACCCGTAGCTTAATAAAATTTCATGTTCCATTTCAATTTAAATTATGCCAAACGTTTCCTTTCTTAGAAATCTTTAAAATGGTCATATGTCATTTTTTTAATTCTCGGGTCGTATTTTTCTTAGTTTTTTTTTTTTTTTTTCTAAATCAATTCAATTAGCAAACACTCTTTTCGCTAATCTCAATTATCTATCGAGAGCTCAATGGGTCCCCCAATCTATCAAGCCTTTTCTAGTATATATATATATATATATATATATATATAGAGAGAGAGAGAGAGAGAGAGGAGGAGAGAGAGAGGAGAGGAGAGAGAGAGGGGGTAGAAAGAGTAGTATAATCTAGTAGTACTTTACTCTAGACCAGATTTTTTCAATATTTTTCATATCACGGTACAGTGGGCTGGACAATAAATAGATCGAGGTACACTGTCAGTATATAAATATATAATTATTTTATCATTTAAATTTTAAAAGAAAAGGAATAGTGAAAATGTGTTACAAGTGTAGCATAATTAAAACAAGTCTATCCCCTTTTCAATAGCGATAGACTAAGAAGATTGTTTTAGCATCTGAGATGGAGCGCCACACCTACCATCAGTTCCTTACTTTACCGCACAGATCCCTGTGCTACTCATACGCTGAGTTGGCGAGGACCGGTATCGAACTAGGAACCTTGTGGTTTCTAGCCGAACGCTCTACCGACTGAGCTAACCCGATATATATATAAAGAGAGAGAGAGAGTGAGTGAGTGAGTAGAGAGGAGTATATCTAGTAGTCTATCTAATATATATATATATATATATATATATATAGAGAGAGAGAGAGAGAGAGAAAGAGAGAGAAAGGGAGAGAGAGTGAGTAAGTTAGTGAGTGAGTAAGTGAGTGAGATTGATTGATAGATAGATAGTAAGCCTGACAGATGTACACACACTTTGTCAGAATTGCTTCAAATAAAGAACAAGTTAAAATTACCATAAGTCCGAAATAAAAGCGCGCGAACAAACATTTCTTCAGCTGATGAATGTTCAATCTTCAAATATAAACAAAACTTGGGGTCCATTGTTATCCATTTATTCATGAACACAAAGAAAAAGCAAAGAAACTTGCCATACTTTATACCCGCCTCATGACATATCAGAAAATTATACAGTCCAAAGACAAACAGAGCGAAGGCTCTCACACAATGGACGGAAAAATTTAAAGATGGTAACGATTGGTACGTTCACTAACACCCATATATATATATATATATATATATATATATATATATATATAGAGAGAGAGAGAGAGAGAGAGAGAGAGAGAGAGAGATGGATAGAGAGAGAGAGAGAAATGAGAGAGAGAGAGGGAGAGAGGGGGCACATGCAGACAGACAGAGAGAGAGACAGAAAAATTTTAAGATGGTAAAGATTGGTACGTTCACTACACCCATATATATATATATATATATATATTATATATATATATATATATGAGAGAGAAGAGAGAGAGAGAGAGAGAGAGAGAGGGACATGCAGACAGAGACAGAGAGAGAGACAGAGAGACAGAAAAATTTAAAGATGGTAAAGATTGGTACGTTCACTACACCCATATATATATATATATATATATATATATATATTATATATATATATATATAGAGAGAGAGAGAGAGAGAGAGAGAGAGAGAGAGAAAGGGACAGGCAGACAGAGAGACAGAGAGAAGAGACAGAGAGACAGAGAGATAGTAGACATAAAGATAAAAATAATGAGTCAGATATACCTACCAATAGAACGAAGACTCACATACAATGGACGGTAAAATTAAAGATACTAAATATTTCTACTCAAAATGAACGTTCACCACCCATATATATATATATAATATTATATATATATATATATATATATATTATATATATTTATCCAATTGCCGCTTTAACTTTTTCGTCGCAGTGGCATCAGTATATAATACAAAAGTGCTCAATATTTTAAGAATACAGAGCAATAATGATACTAATAATATTATTATTAGAGGGAAAATAAAGGGTCTACCATGGTTTCAATCAAATTGAAATGATTTCTTCAAGTGCCTACCCTACGTTAACTAAGTTGATGTAATCCATTAAACAGAATTTAACTAAGGAATTACATGGACTTAGTTAACGTAGAATAGGGTCCTGAAGAAATCATTTCAATTTAATTGAAACCAAGGTAGACCCTTTATTTCTTCTCTAATAATAATATCATTAGTATTATATATATATATATATATATATATATATATATATATATATAATCATCGGGGTGGCCTAAAACCGGTATCTGCCAGACTGCGAGGGTGTCTCTCCCCTTTTCATTAGACCAAGCCTCATCCCTTTTTATTATGAGGGTGCTATAAGGCGGTGGCTGAGGGTTTTCATGTCCTGGGGATGACGTTAAGCTCTATCTGATGGCGAGGTTTCAGTTTTGGTGGGCCGGTAAATGTGGAGCCCCCCTTTATCGCCATTGGTCCTTGGTTCACTCTGACCCGGAGTAGTAGTACCTGTTAGGGTCCTATCTATGTGTTAAATAGAAAAATGGGTTTATAAAAAAATATTGAATATCCATTAAGAATGAATTTATTTCAAAACTTTGTCAGCATTAAATAGCCCATTGAGGTTGATATGCCGTAAAACAAACTAAACCAAATCAAACTATAAAGACTGTCCAAATATATATATATATTATATATATATATATATATATATATATATATACAAGTAAAGTCGTCGGTGGCCTAAAGTCGGTATTAAACCTACCACCGAGGCAGTCTATCCCCCTTTTCACTAGCACTAGACCAAGGAGATTGTTTCCGCGTCTGAGGTGGAGCGCCACACCTACCATCAGCTCCTTACTTTATCGCACAGATCCCAGTGCTACCCATACGCTGGGTCGGCGAGGGCCGGTATCGAACTAGAAACCTTGTGGATTCTAGCCGAACGCTCTACCGAACGCTCTACCGATTTCGCCGGCCATTTTTACCTATTTTAAGCATCTGTGTATTTAAGACTGACGATTTCCTTACCGGATATTTTAAAATATTTCTTGCAATACTTACGCCAATTTCTTACCTATATTCATACGCCCTTTCCCTTCTCTCCTCATCTTCCATCTTCCTTCTTTTTTTTTTTTCACTCCATTCCTCATCCGATCGGTGTTAGCCATTTTGTTTCCATTCTCCCTATTGGCCTTGACAATAATCAGCTCTGCTCCTTTTCAATCGATCTTTCATCCGGGTTCGCCATGTCCATTAGACCCGCTGAAACGGACATCATTTGGTAAGCGACTTCCGGAAATGGCGAATTATGGGTATTCAGCGCTTACCGTATTCAGCAGCGAGTAGGAAGGGTAGCTTTATAGTGGCGGAATAGTTAAATATAATCGTTAATTGAATAGATTTTGATGATTGCGTTTCTACGAGATTCGATAAGAGATACGAATCAACCAAACAAAAGGGTCGAGTGTGTTGGCCGAGGGCCGCGATTTTGGGTTAACCGTAAGGAACTCGTTGAAAACTTAGCGTAAATCTAATCGTCTCTAAAGAGAGTTTTTTCTAGAAACAAGGTTTGCTTAATATAGAATCGAAATAAAATAAAAACTCGCTTAATGAAAAGGAAATCCAAAAATTATATTTGTAGATTACTATCTACAAGCTGCTAAAAGTTATTTTATCGATTATTTATAGAGAGACTATATAGCCTAAGTAAGAACCAAAGTGAAGTGTTGTATGTCAATGAACTGTTCAGACACTAGGATCCCATCCTTAAGCATCACGGGACCCAACACAGGAACCGACAGGTGGCCCACATTGAGGGGAGTCTTACCCCTGCAGAGGTGCAGTCTGTGTATTCTACAGGTACTGATAGGCCTGTGAACGAATTGGGTAAATACCCAATTTTTTTTTTACTGATATAATATATATATATATATATATATATATATATAAGTAAAAAGTAAGTAAAGTCGACGGGGCGGCCTAAAGTCGGTATCAGCCATGCAGCGAAGGAGTCTATCTCCTTTTCACTAGCGCTAGACAAGGAGATTATTTTAGCGTCTGAGGTGGAGCGCCACACCAACCATCAGTTCCTTACTTTACCGCACAGATCCCTGTGCTACTCATAACGCTGTTGGCGAGGGCGGGTATCGAACTAGGAACCTTGTGGTTTCTAGCCGAACGCTCTACCGACTGAGTTAACCCGGTCCTATATAACAGAAGATTTAGGTTTTTAGCGTTATACTCTATTGTTTTATTGTTCTCTGTTCCCTTGAACGGGAGTGGGTAATTTGCGCGCCTGCTTTCCTTGGATGTGGTAGCCGTTTCGCATGCTCCCTCTCCGGAATCGAACCCCGATTCCCCGTTACCCGTAGTAACCACGTAGGCACTTAACCGACCGTCGACAGGGTCTCTCGCAAAAAAAAATGGTCGATCGCGCCGGCTTTATGCTTGGCGACAGGTCTCTCGAGGGTCCGCTCGAGAGACCTGTTCGCCAGGCATAAAGCCGGCGCGATCGACCAGTGAGTTATCCAGAGTTACCAAAGCCACTCTCAGTGACTCTGATAATAATAGCACACATTGAGCTCTGCAAATTACAACATTTAAAAAAAAACTACTACATCATAAGGATGATTTCTTCACTTGATCTTTGGATTATATATATATATATATATATATATATATATATATATATATATATAAATGTTTTGCGAGAAACTTTATATTGATATGTTAATCGATGTTAATGAAAAAATCCCGAAGTAATCATGATGATCTGCACCGACCATCAAGATAAGGAGATTGTGGTTGCTGCCCAATGCTCCCTGAACACTGTAAAAACAATTAGGCATGAACTGGATAATTACAAGGGAGACTACAAGGCTGTGGCTAGAAGAAAGCAACACGTGGAGTTACTAAACATTGTGGTCAAGCCCTGGATAACAACGGTAGCCAATCGTAGGCCATATGTATGGCAGCAAGATTTGTCCCCCTGCCACACCTCTGGGAAAAGTCAAAAATGGTTGTCGTCGAATTTTTACTTCTACACCAGTCCCAATGTTTAGCCTCCGATCTCCCCAGATCACCATGGATCATTATGTATGTGGCGCTGTTGAGAAAGACACCAATTGCCGTGTCAGTACTACAAAAACCCAGTTAATCGACAGAATTAAGGTAGTTTTTAGACCGTTCCCGGGGAAACTGTAACATCAACTTGCTCCAGATTCCGGAACGGGATTGAGGCTGTGATTGACCATAATGGCAGTTATTTTGAGTGAAACGTGTGGACAGTAGTGTAATTTCCGTGCCTGTTGAATTTCTTTAGAATCCATTAAATTTTGTAGTTACCAAGTACTTTTTCTTTTTCCTAATAAACTGTCAAATTTATCCCGAATTCTCTCTCTCTTCTCTCTCTCTCTATATATATATATATATATATATATATATATATATATATATATATATATATATTATATATATATATATATATATATATATGCCTTTCCGTGCCTATTGAACTTTTTAAAATCCATTATTTTTTGTAGTTTACAAAGCACTTTTTCTTTTTCCTTATGAAACTGTCAAATTTATCCTGAACACGCTATATACATATATACATATATATGTCTGTCTGATGAGACTGAACTTCTAAGGAGTTTTAGATATTTATTTAAATTTCTAAAAGCCTTTAAATTTTTGGTCGAAATAAATTTATTGCAGAATGACGTTTTATTGAGTTTTTCCTTCCTTTCAAATGTATATAATATATATATATATATATATATATATATATAGAGAGAGAGAGAGAGAGAGAGAGAGAGAGAGAGAGAGAGAGCGAGAGAGGGGGAGAGAGATTTGTGATTGTTTTGGTATATGTATCCGTTTGTTGGTGGTACATATTTCAGGTTTGGGCATTTGTATGAAGCATTCAAGAAATAAATATCAGAAACCGGGTTGTTTTTAGTAGAGTTTCGTTTATTTAGTAGTAGTAAATTTTCCGGATTTTTATGCTCCCTTCTTCAGACTGTGTAAGGACAGTAGTGTTGCTGGCTTCTGGCTGTTCCTTATAGTGAGGGTGGCTACAGCTTGTGGAAGCATGGTTGTCATCTTTGTGTGTGTGTGTGTGTGTGTGTGT
>CM042170.1:21317936-21332936 GCA_023376005.1 Doryteuthis pealeii | reverse complement strand
CGAGGAAGGAAAAAACGAAAGAAAGAAAGAACTTGGCAGTAAAAGGAAATACGATAATGTTTTAAAAAAGAATGAAAGAAAGAATGAAAGAAAGAAAACAAGGAAGGAAAAAAGATGGAAGAAAAAACGAAAGAAAAAAGAACTTGGCAGTAAAAGGGGAAATACGATAATGTTTTTAAAAAAGAAAAAAATAGAATGAAAACGCAAAAATAATATAAAATCAAACAAAAGCAAGAGTCGAATAAAAAACATTGAATGAGATTCGGGGTGGGGAGAGAGAGAGGGTAGACAACAAGAAAATGCGTAAAAGAAGAAAAAAAAAAAGAACCCGGTCCAATTCGTAGAGGCAAAAACAAGAGACAAAGACAATCCTATCAAATACGTTGTTCTCGTAAAGATCTCTGATAAACACGCGCCCAATGCTTAAGTTCCCGCCTCTTGGCAGAGTTATCGTCGATGGCGAAAAACAAAAATCGGTAGAATCATTCCCGATTCCCTGGGATAAATTACAGGTTTGCGCCTCGGTTACTGTCTGTGCACGTGACAGTGTGTGTGTGTGTGAGGGAGGGGGAGGAGAACATCAACTGGACAAAATGGCGGGAATATGCCAGCGATTTTCCCGCCCTTAGCGCTCTGATGGGTTTTAACATCGGTAGAGAATGGCGCCGTTATAAAAATGTCCTTTTGGTTTATTTAGAGCATTCACCCCCCAACCCCTAAAACAACACCTGACACACCATATACACCACTACCCCCCACCCCCCCCAAAAAAAAAAAGAAATGGAAGAAGAAGATTGTGGAAGAATAAATCAGATGAAAAATTCAACGAAAGAAAAAAAAAAAGGAATAAGTTTAACAAAGAAAAAAAAAAAATAGCAAAGAAAAACAAAATGAATGAATATTCGCTAAGGGAATAATATTGAATGGAGAAGTAGCCGAATTGCAGTGGTTAATGTTCTCATTTTAAAACATGTAAGTGGTTCACATCCCCTAAGTACTTGATGAATGTGACCTTATAACACATTTTAAGATATATCTTATATGGCACATATAGTGTAACTAGTTGGGCACCTCAGGTGCTGTAATGGTTAGCGAGCTAGATTAGCAGACCATTGATAGTGAGTTCGATTCTCACTGAGTGCCCTATACTTCTGGCCTTGTGCCGCATCTAAGCTATCCTTAGTTAAAAGGGCATTTCATGTGGTGTAATGGTTAGCAAGCTATATTAGAAAACCATTGATAGTGAGTTCGATTCTCACTGGGTGCCCCATACTTCTGGCCTTGTGCCGCATCTAAGCTATCCTTAGTTAAAAGGGCATTTCATGTGGTGTAATGGTTAGCAAGCTATATTAGAAAACCATTGATATTGAGTTCGATTCTCACTGGGTGCCCCATACTTCTGGCCTTGTGCCGCATCTAAGTTAGGCTTAGTAAATAACTATAGTGTAACTAACTTAAAAGCTGCTCTATCAAGTGTCAAGGGGTTAGTTTGATTTGTTTTAGTTTGACTTGTTGGATTGTATGGCATGTCAACCCTTGTTGGGTTATTTTATGCCGGAGACGTTTTGTTCTATTCATCCTTGATAGGTATTCAATTTTTTTAAACTTAATTTTTAAACACATTTTAATAAGCATTCTTTATCTATATGTCTATTTACCAACCCCTCCGCACGAGCAGGATGTGACACAAGGTCAATTTCTTAAGCGGAGTTCAACAGGTTTGAATTTAGAGTTTTCCTTCTCCTAGACTGGTTACCTAGCCATGGTTAAAGAGCCCAGTCTGCCCTACTATTTACCCATAGCTGGAGGGAGAGTAGGATTCATACCTTTCCCAAGGGTATTAGCACTAAGTGAAATGCAATTACCACGTCCAGGATTTGAACTCGGGGCGACGAATCCATTTCCCATTACTTTAACCATTACACCACGCGCTCTTTATCTATATAACCCATAGATAAGGCCCTAAAAGGGCGAACAACAACAAAAAACAGAACCCAAATAAATTTTATTTATTCTTATCAGCGTCTATAAAATTTCAAGAAACTTGTTGGAGTTGAACTTCAGTTTTTGTACCATCATTATTCTTACAATATCTTAAGCACCAAGTCGACTGAAATAAAGAAAATTAGAATTAACAGTTTTATTACAAAATTTGTGGGTTCTATTTTTGTTTTGTTTTTGATGGGGGTCACCCTGTACCATCTGTGTCAGAGTCAACCTGGGAGTAATGCCAAAAAGAATTTCCCTAGAGGTACTTTCCAGGTATAAGTAGAGCACAAAATTTACTAGCAAGAGGAATAGGAAGCAAAGAAAAACAAAATGAATGAACATTCGCTAAGGGAATAATATTGAATAGAAGTAGCCGAATTGCAGTGGTTAGCGTTCTCATTTTTAAAACATTGTAAGTGGGTTCACACCTTCCTAAGTACTTGATGAATGTGGTCTTATAACAAATCTTTTGAAAAATTTCATTTGGCACATATAGTTTAACTAGCTTAAATGTCACCCAATCGGGCAGCAATTAAGCTAGTTCCAGTATTCCTAGTTAAGGCCTTGAAATAATGAATATGCATATACCTAGGTACCACCTCACAGTAATATGATTGGTTAATGTCCACCATAAATACTGAACCATGTAGAGGTACAATTGCCAACTACAACGCCAACTACAACGCCTACTACCCTGACGCACCAGCTTCCCACTTACCTGCGAGTGTGCCTCACTGCAACTGTTACTAATATATCTCTTATCCGGATATATCCGGCCTAAAAATGACTCTTCACGTCAGTGGCAACCATCCGTACTACACAGCGTGAGTGGATTGATATGGAGGATGAGCTGTTGTCCAAGCAGCAGTTACCCGCACTTCACACTGCCTTTGTAGTCCAAAGGAAACACAATAAAAAATAACAATGCAGTTTAACAACGATAGTGTCGCAGGATAGCGCTGAAGTGTTGCATGTCATGAACTGTTCAGCCACAAGGATTGAGTGTCCTTAATCATCACAGATTACCACCCACGGCCAACAGGTGGCCCCATTGTGGGGTTCTACCCCTCTGCAGAGGAGCAGTCGGTGTATTCTAAAGCCCCGGACGACAGGACTGCGATTATATGTAAGTATGGAAACTATATAAAGTCAAATATTCAAAAGATATGTTTATCTATAAATTAATAAATAGTTCCCCATGCGTATATTGACATTCATTTCTGTAGATGAGATATTGCTACCAAGCGAGCCATCAGCATAATCTACATACGGGGGGGGGGGGTTTACTGATATGAATATTTGCATACTTATATAAGGCTGCTAAGAGAGCTCTATTCGTTTTAAGGAATGTCTCGCAATTTTTAGCGTAATGAGCAGCCACCAGCATATTTCCCTCCCAGAGAACCCAACCGTCCCAAGGGTGGGGAGCATACAGCCATACACATACAGTGAACTCTCTCGTCGATTTCGCATAAGGGGTCATCCAATGAATAACCTACTACATTCGTTTTCTTTATAGTGGTGAAGGCTTGTGTTGGACCTTCTGTTGTGTACTGGCATCAAATTCTATATGTTATATAGCGGCTTTTTCTTCACGTTGCTAAATCGCGTATCTGTATACGTAGCGGGTATGGTCACAGTATCCAAAGCGATGTATGTTAGTAGTCAGCAACGACCGATTACTGGACTTCAATAACAACAGATACGTAGGTACAAAAGAGGGCCCTTCTTTATTTTCTTCAGTGTGTGGGTGGTGAAGGCACGGAGCTTACAATGAGTGCACGAGGGGTGGTTGCTGACGGGAGACGTGAAGTGTCCTTTCCGCTGCCGGTCGGCGTCTGAGTCTGTCGGCTTGACCCTCTGGCTTTTTATATTGACGACACGCCTACACATCTTTATCTTTTTGATCTGATAACGGACCTTTGTTATATATTCTTTATCTTCACCCTGCTTCCTTGATCGGAAACTAATCTCTTCCGCTTTCTCTTTCTTTTAAATATATATATTTTCTCTTTTATCCTTCAGCCGGAAGTTCCATCTCCGGGCGAGGACAATACAACATTTCCGCACTTTTGGCACAGTCGATAGGAAAGAATTGGTGCACAAGGAATGCCACAAACATGATCAACGACTGACCTCAGGTTTTTCAAATTCAGTTTTCCTTCTCCTAGACTGGTTACCTATCCAAGCTTAAAAAGCCCAGTCTGTCCTACTATTTTACCCACAGCTGGAGGGAGAATATATGGATTCATAACTTTTCCCAAGGGTATTAGCGGTATGTGAAAATGCAAAAAGCCATGTCTAGGATTTGAACTCGGGTCGACAAATCCATTTCCTACTACTCTAACCCTTATACCACGCGACTCCATATACAGTAACGTACAGGTCGTGGCTGAATCTGAATATATTTTTTAAAAAAAGGGAAAAAAAGATTTCTAAATGTGAAATATTACAAAAAATGATAACTAATTGGGAATATATACAAAAATATTTCTAATTGTGAATATATATGAAACCACCCTGTCGGCTGGGGCATTAGAATGCACCGACTGCACCTCTGCAGAGGCGTAAGACTCCCCCAATGGGACCACCTGTTGGTCGTGGGTAGCGACCCGTGATGCTTAAGGATAGAACCCAGGTGGATGAGCAGTTCATGACTTGCAATACTCCACTTTGGCCCTATCTTGGGCTAGACGGGCGGTCGGAGAGCCCCCTCTGATCAATCGACTGGTCACATCAAGCCCTAGCACCTATATGATTTTCCCAACCCTATTACCCTTATGGCAAGCCCCAACCCCTTTTTATCATATGGGTGCTAGAAGGCGGTGGCTGAGGGTCTACATGTCCTGGGAATGACGTTAAACTCTATCTGGTGGTGCGGTTCCAGTTCTGGAGGTTTGGGGATTGTGGAGCACCCCTTCATCACCATTGCTCCCTGGTCCACTCTGACCTGGAGTGGTAGTACCTGTTAGGGTCCCATCTAATGGGTTAAATAGAAAAATGTATTTATAAAGAAATTGTATTATCCATTAAGAATTGATTAATTTCAAAACTTTATCGGCATTAAATGACCCACTGAGGTTGATATGCCGTAAAACCAAACCAAACCAAATTGAAATATATATGAAAAGGATAATTGACGCAACATAATCTTCCAATCTTCATTTACCTCTCGTACGATAGTAAATCAAAATTTGTAAATATTGATAACATATTGTTATTCAAATAGCAATAAAAATATTAACAATTTTGATGGAATTTGCGATTTCTTTGTTCAATGGCATATCAACCTTTGTGGGTTATTAAACGCCAACGCTATCGTTGTAAAAGAACAATAGTGATACTATTTAGCCCATAACTGAGGAGGTGTATACCTTTCCCAAGGGTATCAGTCCAAAAGTGAATTTAATAGCGTGACTGTGGTTCGAACTCGCTTTATAAGAAGTAGCAGTTTAGCACGTTAGCCACATAAGGTACAAAATGTAAAAATAATAAAAAGAAAAAGAAAACATAAAATAGAACAACGCCAACATAAGGAAAGATAGAAACAAAACAAGAGAAAAAATATGGAAGACAAAAAGTGATATTAATAACCTTTTTAATCAAATCTACTGTTTATGCTTACATATTCTTATTAATAAATAAATGAAATATTCTATAAAAAAGATAAAATTCATCTGACTAGCTAAATGAAGTTTGAAAATAAAGCCATAAACTCGACTATTTTATATCTTTTCCTGTCAGCCATGATTGGCAAATCATTTTGATAGCAACTCCAAGTTCTTTTATTACACGAATGTTTATTTTTCATTTTTTAACTTTGAAGACGCGTCTCAGAGATTAAACAAGAAATGGATGCAATATTTTATCATAATACTCGTGTTCCTTAAAAGTACGGGGAATTAGGAACTTTTGTTTAGTAAATGGTAATTTTCACCTTTAGTTGGCTAAATCCCTAGCATAAAATTGTGCATGCGCATTATCTGAAATGAACTTAATTGTTATTAAGAACATATTTTATGATATTTTTTGTGTTAAAGCATGCAATTGTATTGTTTTCGAAAAGTTTCTAAGATTTGTTTATTTCGCACGAAGACTTTCAAAATAGCCACCGGCTTGTTTCAAAGTGTAAGTCAAGGGAGGTTACTTTAATTGCCTTATTTATTAGGAATTTAGCCAACTAAAGGTGAAAATTACCTAGTAAATTAGGGTGTCACAGAAAAAACAGAACCCACAAATTTTGTAATAAAACTGTTAACTGGGGGGTTATGGTTTGGGTTAGGGTTAGGGTTAGGTTTCTGTTTTTTATATATTTGAATAGAACCAAAATTATTTATTTATTTTTCCATTAAACTAACCCTAAACCCTAAACCCCAACCCTAACCCTAAACTCCAACCCTAACCTTAAACCCCCTAGTTAAAAGTAACAGTTTTATTACTAAATTTGTGGGTTCTGTTTTTCTGGGACACTCTAATTTACTAAACAAAAGTTCATAATTACCAAAGTACGACCGTTCTTGCAACACTATCTGGTTAACCCCAACTCTTTTTATCATATATGGGCTAAAAGGCGGTGGCTGAGTGTCTAAGTGTCCTGGGCATGACGTTAAACTATATAGTAAAATTCCAATTATGTAGCTCTGGGGGATGTGGAGTACTCTTTCATCACCATTACTTCCAGGTTCACTCTGCCCCGGAGTAGAAGTATGTGTTAGGGTCCAATCTAATGGGTTTAAAAAATTGATTTTTAAAAATTGAGTACCCATCAAAAATGAATAAAACAATACGTACTTCGGCATAAAATGATCCAAATGGGTTGACATGCCGTAAAACCTAACTAACCAACAAAATAAAATGAGGCGTCCAAATCGTCAAAGGTGAAATGCTTCAACAATCAAGTGAAAACGGAAAATAGGATATTTACCAAAAGTAAAAATGGAATTAGGGAGAATTTGAATCAGATGTGGCCACCTCGATTTTCTAGTAATTCACAAATCTTATATATTGTAAGTATTTTCTGACCACTTACCATATCTGATGAACGTAAAGGCCTTGAGTTTCAGAACCCAGGCGCAAACTTTAAAAAATAATTCCAATTTTTATCATTAAAAAATGATAATCTAGTCCTAAACAACAACAACAACAACAACAACAACTAATGTAACACAGGAAAACTTGCTTAATAGTAATTTTCGCACTTCTTCTTATTATTCTTCTTCTTCTTCTTCTTTCTTTCTTTCTTTCTTTTTTCCTTTCTTTCTCTCTTCTTCTTCTTCTTTCCCACATCTCGTCTTTCATTCTTCTTCTTCACCTCTCTTTTCTTCTTTTTCTTTCTTTCTTCTTCTTCTTCTTCTTCTTCTTCTTCTTCTTCTTCTTCTCTTCTCTCTTTTTTCTTCTTTTCTCTTCTTCTTCTTCTTCTCTCTTACTTCTTCTTCTCCACATCTCTTCTTTCATTCTTCTTCTTCGCCTCTCTTCTTCTTCTCTTTCTTTCTTTCTTCTTCTTCTTCTTCTTCTTCTTCTCTTCTTCTTCTTCTTCTTCTTCTACCTCTTTCTCATTCTTCTTCTTCTTCTCTTTTCTTCTCTTCTTCCACTCTCTTCTTTCATTCGTTCTTCTTCTTCTTTCTCTTCTTTCATTCCTCTTCTTTCTTTCTTCTTTTCTCTCTCCACCTCTCTTCTTTCATCTTCTTCTTCGCCACCTCTCTTCTTTCATTCTTCTCTCTTCTTCTTCTTTCATTCCTCTTTCTTTCTTTCTTCTTCTTTCTTCTTCACCTCTCTTCTTTCATTCTTCTTCTTCGCCTCTCTTCTTCTTTTTCTTTCTTTCTTCTTCGTCTTCTTCTTCTCCAACTCTCTTCTTTCAATCTTCTTCTTCTTCTTCTTCTTCTTCTTCTTCTTCTTCTTCTTCTTCTTCTTCTACTTCTTCTTCTTCTTTCATTCCTCTTCTTCTTTCTTCTTTTTCTTCTTCTTCTCCACCTCTCTTCTTTCATTCTTCTTCTTTTTCTTCTTTCATTCCTCTTCTTCTCTTTCTCTTTCTCTATCCTTCTTCTTCTTTTTTATCTTTCCTTCTTCTTCTTTTTCACCTCTCTTCTTTCATTCTTCTTCTTTCATTCTTCTTCTCTTTCTCTTTCTCTATCCTTCTTCTTCTTTTTATCTTTTCTTCTTCTTCTTCTTCTTCTTCTTCTTCTTCTTCTTCTTCTTTAAGAATTAATCCAATGTGACAATTACAATTAAGACAGTTTCCTTTCGTGTTACATTAATTCTCAAATAGAGAAAGAAATTCATTTTAATTTGTTTTATTTGGAGAAATTTACACCCAGTTCAAGAAGAATCAGGAAACTCTTCTCTTTCATGCCTTTAGTTAGCGACATTGCCAAAGCATCAGGTCGTAATTTTACGCCGGCGGGCGTACAAACACTTACGTCCCCGCCACAACGATGGAGAGAAACAACGCCAATTGCGAGCCGGTGAAACTTGTTGCTTTGTGTTTCTAGAAGCGACATTATTAGTTTCTAGTGCGAGCAATACACAGTTGTTGGGTGTGCGCCGCACACTGCAAATCATATATTCGGATAGGTGGATTCACCAGGGGTGTTAGACGACGGCGCGGGTAAAGGTGGGCTCAGAGATGTGTGGCAAAGGATCGAGGAATCTTCAATTAGATTGCTACATAGCAATGGGTGGGATTGGCAATGGCATGGATATGAGATAGGTAGATAGCAAGTACGGAAATAGATAGATAGATAGATAGATAGATAAGATAGATAGCAAGTACGAAATAGGAACATACATACATAGCAAGTAGTGAAATAGATAAATAGAAGATAGATAGATAGATAGCAAGGTACTGAAATAGATAGATAGATAGATAGATAGATAACATACATACATACATACATACATTTACATGCAAGTACTGAAAATGATACATAGATAGATAGATAGATTGATAGATAGATAGATAGATAGATAGCAAGTACGGAATAGATAGATAGATAGATAGATAGATGTAGATAGATAGATAGCAGTACGGAAATAGATAGATAGATAGATAGATAGATAGATAGATAGATAGATTAGCAAGTACTGGAAATAGATAAGATAGATAGATAGATAGATAGATAGATAGCATAGATAGATAGCAATACGGAAATAATAGATAGATAGATAGATACATAGATAGATAGCAGTACGGGAAATAGATAGATAGATAGATAGATAGATAGATAGATAGCATAGTACGGAAATAGATAGATAAGAAGCAAGTTTACCATAATAGATAGCAAGTACGGAAATAGATTAGATAATAGAAGATAGATAGCAAGTACGGAAATAGATAGATAGATAGATAGATAGATTACATAGCAAGTACTGAAATAGATAGATAGATAGAAGATAGATAAAAGGATTAAA
Source organism: Doryteuthis pealeii (assembly GCA_023376005.1). NCBI lineage: Eukaryota > Metazoa > Mollusca > Cephalopoda > Myopsida > Loliginidae > Doryteuthis > Doryteuthis pealeii. The sequence continues at coordinate 21,323,540 of CM042170.1, read as the reverse complement.
GAAAAGTTTAACCGAAAAAAATAAGGAATAAGGATAAAGAGATGAATAGATTAAATAGCAAGTACGGAAATAGATAGATAGATAGATAGATAGATGGCAAGTACGGAAAATAGATAGATAGATTAGATAGATAGATAGATAGATACAAGACTGAAATAGATAGATAGATAGATAGATAGCAAGTACTGAAATAGATAGATAGATAGATAGATAGCAAGTACTGAAATATATAGAGAGGTAAATAGATAGATAGATATCAACTACTGAAATGATATATAGATAGACACATATATACATACATTATAACAGACTGGATATATTAGATTAGCAAAATATAAAATAGATAGATAGATAGCAAATATTGAAATAGATAGATAGATAGATAGATACATACATACATACATACATATATACATACATATGAACAGACCGGGATAGATAGATTGCAAATATTAAAATAGATACATACATACGTAGATAGTAAGTGCTAAAATTAGTTAAATATATCGATATTAAGTACTGAGATAATATATATATATATATATATATATAATATTATATATATATATATATATATAGAGAGAGAGAGAGAGAGAGAGAGATAGACAGATAGATGTATAGATAGATATGAACAGACTGAGATAGATAGATAGATAGATAGATACATTACATACATACATACATACATACATAATGAATAGACTGGGATAGATAGATAGCAAGTGCTGAAATAGATAGATAGAAATATAAATAGATATACATACATAGATAAATAGATAGATATTAGGTACTGATAGATAGATAGATAGATTCATACATACATACATACATACATATGAAAATACATAGATAGATAAATAGATAGGTATTAGGTACTGATTGATTGATAGATAAATACATACATACATATATACATACATAGATATATACATACTTATATATGAATAGACTGAGATAGATAGATAGATAGATAGATAGATAGATATTCTCTGTTCTTGTTTCACTTCGCGCTAATTCCCTCGATAGATTTATGAATCCATCTGTTCTCCCTCCAAATTTGAAGAGATTTGAAGAAATGGTCTCCGAGTTCGAGAAGGTTCCAAAGTTCAACAAGAAAGGCTGGAGAGTAGATCGGCCGAGACATTGTGCAGATAACAATAAAGACGAGGACAATAATCGGAATAATCCAAATAATACAGAAAAAATGAGTTTAACAATTTTTTTAAATTTCAATACCTTTTAAAATGAATAAAACAAAAAGTCTTCGGCTTAAAATAACCCAAGGGTTGACATGCCGTAAAACCCAACCAACCAACCAATCAACTCACAAGGCTAAACCGTTTTAAATATGTTTTGACCGAGTGTAGGCATGTTTATGAGATAGATGCTTGAATAAGTAAAAAATAAAGTGCGTTAATGTATCGATTATTGTGATGTGTACGTATTCTTTTGTTTTGTTTTGTTTTAATATTAGGTTTCTTTTTTGTGAGCGATAAAATTGGTGTTTCTAATTAGGTATACTCGTGTATATATATATATATATATATATATATATATATATATATATATATCCGCTTGTTTCGAAATTGTACGAGCGAAAAGTGGCCATTAAAATCATGTGACATGTTTATGATCGAATGCTTCATGGTAAAAGTCATATCGTTTCCTTATGTTGGAGATTTTAACTAGATTAGAAGTCAGGTTGATTATCAAGAAGGCGGGAAAATAGTAAATTTTGTCTTGTTGTGTTTCAATGGGGGAAAATGGGCTTTTTCGAAAGATACATACATCATACATACATACATAGCAAGTACTGAAATAGATAGATAGATAGATAGATATAGATACAAGAAATAGAAATAGATTAGATAGCATAATAGATAGATAGATAGCAAGGACTGAAATAGGTAGATAGATAGATAGATAGATAGAAAACATACTGAGATAGATAGATAGACAGATACATACATACATACATACATACACAGCAAGTACTGAAAATAGATATAGGTAGATAGCAAGTACTGAAATAATACATACATACATACATACATACATAGCAAGTGCTGAAATAAGATAGTAGATAGATAGATAGATAGATAGATAGATAGAAACATACTGAGATAGATAGATAGACAGATAGATACATACATACATACATACATACATACATTACACAGCAAGTACTGAAATAGATAGGTAGATAGCAAGTACTGAAATAGATAGATAGATAGATAGATAGATAGATAGCAAGTACTGAAATAGATACATACATACATACATACATACACAGCAAGTACTGAAATAGATAGGTAGATAGCAAGTACTGAAATAGATACATACATACATACATACATACATAGCAAGTGCTGAAATAGATAGATAGATAGATAGATAGATAGATAGATAGATAGAAACATACTGAGATAGATAGATAGACAGATAGATACATACATACATACATACATACATACATACACAGCAAGTACTGAAATAGATAGGTAGATAGCAAGTACTGAAATAGATAGATAGATGATAGATAGATAGATAGATAGCAAGTACTGAAATAGATACATACATACATACATACATACATAGCAAGTGCTGAAATAGATAGATAGATAGATAGAAACATACTGAGATAGATAGACAGATACATACATACATACATACATACATACATACATACACAGCAAGTACTGAAATAGATAGGTAGTTAGCAAGTACTGAAATAGATAGATAGATAGATAGATAGATAGATAGATAGATAGATAGATAGATAGCAAGTACTGAAATAGTTCTTTTCGAACTCAGGAACTTTCCACACGAAAAGAAGGCTTCCCTAGTCCGAGAAGTTCCCGCGTCCGACGAAAATACCTGAAGATGGCGCGGAGGGTATATCAGCCCGAAACGTTGTACAAATAACAATGAAGATGGGAACAATAGTCCGAATAATGCAGATAATACTAATCTTCAAGACTCATCTCAAACATTCAGAGAAATAATCTTGATTTTACATACTTACATAGCAAGTGCTGAAATAGATAGATAGATAGATAGAATAGATATATAGATAGCAAGCACTGATATAGATAGATACATACATACATATGAACAGATTGGCAAAGTGGTAGATGAAAGAAGGAACTTTTTCAGGAGGGACAGAGAGTGGAGGTTGAGATATTGTAGAGAAATAGGAGGAACAAATAGGGAAAAGAAAAGCGACAGAAGATATTTATTATATATATATATATATTACTTATATATAATATATATATATATATATATTTATATATATATAATTATATATATATATATATATATATATATAGCTGGATAATATCAAGTGTTTCCTTGATAGATCCAAGGAAAATTGAGAACGCAAACGTACATATATATATATATATATATATAATATATATATATATATGTGTGTGTGTGTGTGTGTTGTGTGTGTGTGTGTGTATTTTGCAGCATTTTTTCTTTTATACAAGTTTTGTTGAACTGTACAGACAATTCTTGTCGGACAAGTTTTTGGTTGATACGTTCTAATTTTCGGGCCATCTTGTTGGTGTCGGTGTGGAACTGGTGTAACAGTCCACCAAAGGTTTCGATACGAGCGCTTTCGGCAATACAGTTTGCCATCATCAGGTAGGAAACGATGGTATGGTTTCGTGTCTCGTTTTTAAGGAGAACGAGTAGTAGCAAGGAATTAGAAGTGGGAGGTAATAACAATTGTAGTGGGAGGTTGTAGGAATGGTATATATATATATATATATATATATATATATATATATATATATCGAGATATTCTGTACTTTTTGACACACCTTGTATTCTGAAAAAAATAATGTTCCATTCATTCTTCATATCTATTCAGATTCAGAGAAATAGTGCAGATAACAATAAAGATGAGTACACTAGTCTGAATAATCCAAATAATAGTAATTATCAAGCCTAATCTAAAAAATTCAAAGAAATAATATTCACCTATGTTTCCAGGTTTCTCTGAGGCCTCCTAACGTATTATAAGAAGTTGTTTTAGCTATTGAAGCTAAAACTACATTTAATTCTTATAGTAGCAAGAATAGAATTTCCGAAATCTCTGAATATTCCCTACTTAGAGACTGAGGGAGGGGGGCTCTTCTTGCCACTAGTTGGCATTACTAACTGGCTGTTTAAACTCAGCCCGGGAAGCTCTCTGCCTCTTTTCTTCTGACATCCACTACCTTTTTATATCTCTTACCTCCTCTTCATTTATATACCAATTGCATTTCACTTAGCGCTAATACCCTTGGGAAAGGTATGAATCCTACTCTCCCCCCAGCTATGGATAAATAGTACTGGGCTCTTTAACCTTGGTCAGGCAACCGGTCTAGGAGAAGGAAACTCTGAATTCAAACCTGTTGAACTCCGCTCAAGAAATTGACCATGTATCACATCCCGCTCGTGTGGAGGGGTTAGTAAATATATATATGTATATATATACCAATTCGTAGAAGTAAATTCTGAAGAAGTTTCTGAACTAAAAGAGACGAAATATTAATCGAATTATTGGTTGTTGTTTTATCACAGTAGATAATTCCAATATTAGGGTTTAAGGTTATATCCAAAAAGTCAGCGATATTCAAATAAAGTTGGATTTCAAGTCTAAAACCGAAATTATTAAGTATCTTGGGTATGTCGTGAAAAACCGATTATATGAACACTCCAAAGACCTAAAATTTGGAAACACACCCAATTCACTAGTAGCACACAATTTATCAACAAACCACAATTTTACTTTACAAAAATCTTCAATGATTGCTTTCATCCACAATCGAAATGTACGTCGTATCGTAGAATCCTCGGCCATCTCTATTCTTAATACTCTACCACAGAGACCTGGTTTTTATAAAATATCACCATTCCTTACTAGAACTATACTAAAAAACTTTAATATACACCACTAAATTTCTTATTACTCACACGAATTTTCCTAATTATCTTCCCACTTTTAATATAAGTCAACAGGGCGGCCTAAAGTCGGTATCAGCCAGTCAGCGAGGGAGTCTATCCCCTTTTCAATAGCGCTAGACCAAGGAGATTGTTTTTTAGCATCTGATGTGGAGCGCCACACCTACCACCAGCTCCTTACTTTACCGCACAGATCCCTGTGCTACTCATACGGGAAAGTTAGTACCTCTTAGGATCCCATATATGAGTTAAATAGATAAAAGATGAGCTTTAATTATGTGTTTAAAAAATTAAAGTTAAAATATTTAATAACCAAAATTATTGAATCAAACGAAATATCATCGACATAAAATAACCTAAGAGTTGACATGCCGTATAAGTTGTGTCTCCGCCCATTAAGGCTTGGGGTGCGGGACTTTGCCACCCAACTATACAGTAAGTGACCATCCTACTCTCCATTTTAGTAGCCTCAATATTAACTCTACAAAAACTCTTTGTTCCTTCGTCAGTACGTTCGTCCTGTTTCGTATCTGTATTTTATGTTTTATGTGCTCAGACAATAAAGTCTGTATTTTTTTATCTACCTCTTAATCAGAATTTGCTACATATATATTCATCTAAGTTTGGGGGTATCTCTGAAGCCTCCTA
>CM042170.1:21285436-21312936 GCA_023376005.1 Doryteuthis pealeii | reverse complement strand
ATAGATAGATAGATAGATAGATAGATAGATATGAATACTGAGATTAACATACTGAGATAGATAGATAGATAGAGATAGATAGAGAGATATGAACATACTGAGATTAACACACTGAGATAGATAGATAGATAGATAGATAGATAGATAGATAGATGTGAATATACCGTGATAGATAGATAAATAGATAGATCAGAACAGGGTTGGATAGATAGATAGATAGATAGATAGATAGATAGATAGATAGATAGATAGATAGATATGAACATACTGAGATTAACATACTCAGATAGATAGATAGATAGATAGATAGATAGATAGATATGAACATACTGAGATTAACACACTGAGATAGATAGATAGATAGATAGATAGATGTGAATATACCGTGATAGATAGATAGAGATAAATAGATAGATCAGAACAGGGTTGGATAGATAGATAGATAGATAGATAGATAGATAGACAGAGAGACAGATAGATATGAACATACTGAGATTAACACACTGAGATCGATCGATAGATAGACAGATAGATAGATAGATAGATATGAACATACTGATATTAATATACTCAGATAGATAGATAGATAGATAGATAGATAGATAGATATGAACATACTGAGATTAACACACTGAGATAGATAGACAGATAGATAGATAGATAGATAGATAGATAGATAGATAGATAGATATGAACATACTGAAATTAACATACTGAGATAGATAGATAGATAGATAGATAGATATGAACATACTGATATTAACATACTCAGATAGATAGATAGATAGATAGATAGATAGATAGATAGATATACTGACATACTCAGATAGATAGATAGATAAGATAGATAGAACATACAGATTAATACTGAGATTAACATACTGAGATAGATAGATAGATAGATAGATAGATAGATATGAACATACTGAAATTAACATACTGAGATAGATAGATAGATAGATAGATAGATAGATATGAACATACTGAATTAACATACTCAGATAGATAGATAGATAGATAGATAGATAGATAGGTATGAACATACTGAAATTAACATACTGAGATAGATAGATAGATAGATAGATAGATAGATAGATACATAGATATAGATAGATAGATAGATAGATAGATTAGATAGATCTTAGGCAGTGGTAGGAGACGCGTACATATATCAGAGATTGTTTAACCTTTTCTCGTCCGCTTTCTTGGCAATAACCTTTCCTCTGGTGTGTTGCTGGCGTCCATGCATTGGCGGTCATTCTTGAAGACGTCTCGAGACGGACACTTAAGTGAATGGGCGCAGCGCACTTCTAGCGAAAACGGTGGAGTTAGGCGGACAGGCATGTATTATGTATATTGTTGGGGTCAAACAAGACCGAGGGGTGGCTGGTAGCTAATTAATTGCATCGTGGAAAACCGAAAGCAGGGGGGAGGTGGATGAGGATAAATTAGTCACGGACATTGGGAAGAAGGTATAAAGAGAGGGGGCGGACAAGCGAGGAGAAAGGGATATAGAGAAAGGCATTTTGAATAGTATAGAAAGAAAGAGAAAATAAAAGTACAGTGCTTCTCCTAGCCGGTCCCGCCCGACCGGTGCCAGTCCATGGAGTACTACCTGCCGGTCCGCAGGTGCCAAACATGATTTTGAAGAATTTGTTTGGTTTGGTTTGGTTTTAGGGCATATCAACCTCGGTGGGTTATTTAATGCCGACAAAGTTGTGAAATAAATTCATTCTTAATGCATAATACAATTTTGTTTATAAACTCATGTTTTTCTATTTAACCGATAGATGTGACCCTATCAGGTACTACCACTCCGGGTCAGAGTGGACCAGGGAGCAATGGTAATGAAGGGGTGCTCCACATTCCCCAAACTCCAAAACTGGAACCTCACCATCAGATAGAGTTTAACGTCATTCCCAGCACATGTAGACCCACAGTCACCGTCTTCTAGCACCCATATCATAAGAAGGAAAGATTGGGGCTTGCCATAAAGGCAATAGGGTTGGGAAAATCATATAGGTGCTAGGGCTTGACGTGACCAGCCGATTGATCGGAGGGGGCCTCTCCGACCGCCCGTCTAGCCCAAGATAGGGCCAAAGTGGAGTATTGCATGTCATGAACTAGTCATCCACCTCAGTCACCGCCTTCTAGCACCCATATGATAAAAGAGTTGGGGCTTCACCGCCCTGTCGGCTGGGGCGTTAGAATGCACCAGCTGCACCTCTGCAGAGGGGTATGACAAACCCAATGGGACCACCTGTTGGCCGTGGATGGTGACCCGTGATGCTTAAGGATAGAGCCCAGAAGGATGGACAAAGACCGCATCCCCAAAGAGCTACTGTATGGTGAATTAGTAAAAGGCTCCCGACCAGTAGGAAGACCACGCCAATGCTTTCGAAGAAGTCTGCATAAAAGACATGAATACATGCTACATTAACACCAACACATGGGAGGTTGGTGCAGAAAACCGAGCGGCCTGGTACCTCCTTATCAATGTTGTTTATACCTAAACATACCTATGTTGTTTTATAGAAACCTAATTTCATTTTTGTAAATTTCATCACTTGGTCTCCTCAGAGAAGGGCATCTATTGAGCGCAAGTCCTCGCCACTTACTGAAACAAACTTAACATATGTGGCACTCTCTCCTATGGAGCCAAGATTTGATAAATTGACAAATAAGAAGCAGTCTCACGTTGTTTTATAAATTTTGTAAATTTCAGCACAGCCACCTTGGTCTCCTAAGAGAAGGGCATCTATTAAGTGCAAGTTCTAACTACTTACTGAAACAAACCTAATATACGTGACTCTCTTCTATCGAGCTAAGACTTGACAAATTGACAAATGAGAAGCAATCTCACTGTTCCCAATGAGTGTAGACTGGTGTTTGTTTATATTGATTATAGATTTCTGAATATAATAAAGCTAATTTTAACATAAATATTTTTTATTCGAAGTTTAAGAAATTCTACAATTTTATACAACGGTCCATGCATTGATTTAAAAAATGTCAACCGGTCCGCAACTTCTAAACGTTTGAGAAACACTGGTATAGTAAGAAATGTGTTCTATAATATGTTCTCCCTCCAGCTATGGGTAAAATATTAGGGCAGGCTCGGCTGTTTAACATTGGTGTGGCAACCAGTCTACGAGAAGGAAAACTCTAAATTCAAACCAAACCCCGCTTTAGAAATTCACCTTGTGTTACATGCTGCCTACGTTGTTTTATAGAAACCTAATCTCGTTTTTATAAATTTCAGCACCGCCACCTTGGTCTCCAAACAAGGGCAGCTATTGAATGCAAGTCTTCGTTACTTCCTGAAACAAACCTAATATGTGGCACACTCTTCTATCAGGCCAAGACTTGACAAATTGACTAATAAGAAGCAATCATACTGTTCCCATTGACTGTACACTGGAGTGGGGGGCTTAGTTTATATTGATGATAGATTTCATTATTAAATAAAAGTAATTTTAATGTCAACCGGTCCGCGACTTCCAAAAGTTTGAGAAGCACTGGTTTACAGTATAGTAAGAAATGTGTTCTATAAAATGTTCTCCAGAGAGAGAGAGAGAGAGAGAGAGCAGAGAGAGAAAATAGAGAGAGAATGAAGAGTAGGAGAGAGAGAGAGAGAGAGAGATACAATGTGAGAGAGAAAGAGAATGAGAGAGTAGAGAGAATGAGAGAGTAGAGAGAGAAGTACTGAGAGAGTAAAGAGAAGAGAGAATGATAGAATGTGAGAGAGAGAGAGAGACAGAGAGGATGAGAATAGGGAGGGAATGAGAAAGAGAGAGAGAGAGAGAGAGACTGGGTTTTTTAACCCTGGTTGCGGCAACCAGTCTACGAGAAGGAAAACTCTGAATTCAAACCAAACTCCGCTTTAGAAATTCACCTTGTGTTACATGCTGTCCATGTTGTTTTATAGAAACCTAATCTCCTTCTTATAAATTTCAGCACTGCCACCTTGGTCTCCAAACAAGGGCAGCTATTGAGTGCAAGTCTTCACTACTTACTGAAACAAACCTAATATACGTAACACTCTCTTCTATCGAGCCAAGACAAACAAATTCTTTAACTTTATTAACCGGTCCGTGCTCCTTATCACGATGTCAATTTTTACCATCTTTTCCTACGTTGTTTTATAGAAACTTTATTTCCTTTTTGTATATTTCAGCACCGCCACCTTGATCTCCAAACAGAAGGGTAGCTATTGAGTGCAAGTCCTTACTATTTACTGAAACAAACCTAACTTACCTCGCACCCTCATCTACCGAGCCAAAACTTGACAAATTGACAAATAAGAAGCAGTCTCACTGTTCCCATTGACTGTAAACTGGTAGAGGGCTTAGTTTATATTGATGATAGATTTCATTATTAAATAAAACTAATTTTAACATGCCTACATAAATCTTCATCAAATCATCGATGTTTTTGACTTTGAAAATATATTTCTAAAAAATATCAAATTGTTCATTTTCTGTTCTTTATCACGATGTCAATTTTACCACCTTTTTGCCTAAGTTGTTTTATAGAAACTTTATTTCCTTTTTGTATATTTCAGCACCGCCACCTTGGTCTCTAAACAGAAGGGCAGCTATTGAGTGCAAGTCCTCACTATTTACTGAAACAAACATAACTTACCTGGCACTCTCATCTATCGAACCAAGACTTGACACATTGACAAACTAATTCTTTAATTTTATACACCAGTCTATGCATTGCTCAATAAAATGTCAACCGGTCCACAACTTCAAAAGGTTTGAGAAGCACTGACATAGAGAATGAAAAATAATGTATAGACAAAGACAGGGTCTTCCTGTCGGCAGGGCTTACAGTACGATAGATGTATCCCCCTGCACAGGGTTAAGACAAAAAAGTGTCCTGAGTATGACACTAACCTGCATATAATGACGAGGCTCCAGTTCTGAAGATCTGGGGTGTGCGGAGTATCCCTGCATTTCAAGTAATCCTGGATCCACTCTATCTTTTTGCTTACGGTGTTTTATAGAAACATAATTTCTTTTTTTGCTCGGTCTAGTGCGAGAGGCGCCTGCGCTGGCTTCGTCATGTCAGAAGGATGTACAAAGACCGCATCCCCAAAGAGCTAGTGTATGGTGAATTAGTAAAAGGCTCCCGACCAGTAGGAAGATCACGTCAATGCATCTATCGAGCCAAGACTTGACACATTGACAAACTAATTCTTTAATTTTATACACCAGTCTGTGCATTGCTCAATAAAATGTCAACCGGTCCGCAACTTCAAAAGGTTTGAGAAGCACTGACATAGAGAATGAAAAATAATCTATAGACAAAGACAGGGTCTCTCTATGTCGGCAGGGCTTACAGTACGATGGATGTATCCCCTGCAGAGGGGTAAACAAAAAAAAGTGTCCCGTGTACGACACTAAACTGCATCTAATGATGAGGCTCCAGTTCTGAAGATCTGGAGTGTGCAGAGTACCCCTACATTGCACTATATCCCGTAGAAGAACATTAAGTAAATAAAATAGATGAAGAGAGAGAGAAAGGGAAAAAATGGAAACGAAAAAGAGAAAATGTGAAGGAAAAAGAGAATGAGAGAAATAGATAAAGAAAGAGAAAAAGAAAAGGGAAAGTGTAAAAGAAAACGAAAAAAGAGAAATAGAAAAGAAAAAAGAGAAAATAATGTAAGAAGAAGTGAAAAAGAAAGAGAAACAAAAATTAAGAGAAAGAGTTAAAGAGATAAAGAAAAAGAAAGAGAAAAAGTAAAAGAGAGAAAAAGAGGAGAAGAAGAGAGAAGAGGGAGAAAATAGAAAAGAAAAGGAGTGAAAAAGAAAGTGAGTAGAAAGAGAAAAATAAAAATAAAAGGTAAGAGAAAGAAAATGAAGCAGATTAAAAGAGAGAGAGAGAGATTGAAAGAAAGAAAGAAAGAAAGAAAGAAAGAAAGAAAGAAAGAAAGAAAGAAGAGATAAAGAAAGAAAAGGAGAGAAAATAAGGATAATGGAAATCGTGAATAAAAGAGAAAAAGAAAACGAGAAATACGATCAAACGAAAGAGACAAAGAAAAAGAGAAAGGAGAGATAAAAGAAAGAATTAAAGGGAAAAAGAATGAGAAAAGAGAAAAAAAAAGAAAAAATTAGGAGAAAGAAAAACGTGAAAAAGAAAGTGAAAGAAACAAAGAGAAAAAGAAAGAGAAAGGTGAGGGAGAGGGGAGAGAGGGAGAGTTGAATAGAAAAAGATTTTTAAACAGATTAAAAGAAAGAGAAAGATAAAAAAAAAGTAAGAGAGAGAAACAAAGAGAAAAAGAAAAATGGTAAAAGAATGCGAAAGAGAAAGAGAAAGATAGAAAATAAAGAGAGAAACAAGAGAAAGAGAGTAAGAAAGAGAAAGAGAAAGAGAGTAAAAGAAAGAGAAAGTGAAAGAGAAAGAAAGAAAAGAAAGAGAGAGAAGAAAAGAGAAAAAGAAAATGGTGGAAACGACAGAAAATTAAGAGAAAGAAAAAAAAACGTGGAAAAAAGAAAGGGGGAAAAAAAAGAGGGGAAAAAGAAAAAAGAAAGAGTTAAATAAAAAAGAAAAGGAAAAAGAACAGATTAAAAGAAAAGAAAAGAGTGTAAAAGAGAAAAGAGAGAAAGAGGGGAAAAGAAAGAGAAAAGGAGAGAAAAAAAAGGCAAGAGAAAGAAATAATTAAAGAGAAAAAGAAAAAAAAGAAAGAAAAAAAAAGAGAAGAAAGAAAGAAAAAAAAGGAGTAGAAAATTAGAAGAAAATAAAACCTGAAAAAAGAAGTGAAAAGAAAAGAAAGAAAGAGAAAAAGAAAAAAAAAGAAAAAGAAAGAGTTAAATAAAAAAGAAAAAAGAAACAGAGTAAATATAAAAGAGAAAGAGTGTAAAAGAATGAGTAAGAGGGAAAAAGAAAGGGAAAAAGAGAAAGAAAAGGCAGGAGAAAGAATTAAAGAGAAAAAGAAAAAGAAAGAAAAAAGAAAGAAAGAAAAAGAGAAAAAGAGTAGAAAATTAGAAGAAAATAAAACGTGAAAAAGGAAGTGAAAGAAAGAAAGAAAGAAAGAAAGAAAAGAAAGAAAAAAGAAAAAGAAATGGTAACAGAAAGCGTCAAATTGAAAAAAAAAACAAGAACGAGAAATAGATTGAAAGAAAGATAGAGTATTTTTTTAATTGAAAATAGATCACTAAGTAAGCCTGAGCTTATTCGAGTAGCGACCATGTTTGAATTAAGATTTCCTTCCCTAGACTGGTTGGCTAACCAAGGTTAAAGATCCCAGTCTGCCCTACTATTTACCAATAGCTGGAAGGACAATAGTTGGATTCATAGCTTTCCCAAGGGTATTAGCGCTATGTGAACTGTGGCTTTCGGCCAGCATTTGAACTCGCATCGACGAGTCCATTTCCTGCGACTCTAACCAGTACACCATCGTGCTTCTGAGAAAGATGTTGAAAGAAACAGAATCAAAGAAAGATAAAAAGAAAGAGAGAAAAGACAGAGAGAAACAAAGAGAAATGAAAAGGAAACCCATTAAAAGAAAGAGAAAAAGAAAGAGAAAAAGAAAGAGAAAAAGAAAGAGAGCGAAAGACAGGCACAAACAAAATGGCGGTAGAAACGACACGCTATACAATCAGCAGCAGCCAAACTGACACCGAAGAGAATAAAAGAAAGATAAAAAGAAATAAATAAAAAAAGACAGAGAGAAACAAAGAGAAACAGAAAGGGAAATACACTAAAAGAAAGAGAAAAAGAAAGAGAAAAAGAAAGAGAAATAGAGCGAAAGAAAGATACAAACAAAATGGCGGTGGAAACGAATTGCTGTACAATCAGCAGCAGTCAAACTGAGCCTGAAGAGAATAAAAGAAAGATAAAAAGAAAGAGAGAAAAGAAAGACAGAGAGAAACAAAGAGAAAAAGAAAAGGAAAACACATTAAAAAAGGAAGAGACAAAGAAAGAGAAAAAGAAAGAGAAAAAGAGCGAAGAGAGGCACAAGCAAAATGGCGGTGGAAACGACACGCTTGTACAATCAGCAGCAGCCAAACTGCCACCGAAGAGAATAAAAGAAAGATAAAAAGAAATAAATAAAAAGACAGAGGGAAACAAAGAGAAAAAGAAAAGGAAACACATTAAAAGAAAGAGAAAAAGGCTAAGAGAAAGAGAATGAGAGCGAACGAGAGGCACAAACAAAATGGCGGTGGAAACGACATGCTGTACAATTAGAATAAAGAGAATAAAAGAAAGATAAAAAGAAAGAGAGAAAAGAAAGACAGGGAGAAACAAAGAGAAAAAGAAAAAGAAAAACACGTTAAAAGAAAGAGAAAAAGGCTAAGAGAAAGAGAAAGAGAAAGAGAGTGAAAGACAGGCACAAACAAAATGGCGGTGGAAACGACACGCTGTATAATCAGCAGCAGCCAAACTGAAACTGAAGAGAATAAAAGAAAGATAAAAAGAAAGAGAGAAAAAAGACAGAGAGAAACAAAGAGAAAAAGAAAAGGAAAACACATTAAAAGAAAGAGAAAAAGAAAGAGAAAAAGGCTAAGAGAAAAAGAAAGAGAAAGAGAGCGAAAGAAAGACACAAACAAAATGGCGGTGGAAACGACACGCTATACAATCAGCAGCAGCTAAACTGACACTGAAGAGAATAAAAGAAAGATAAAAAAGAAAGATAAAAAAGACAGAGAGAAAAGAAAGACAGAGAGAAACAAAGAGAAAAAGAAAAGGAAAACACATTAAAAGAAAGAGAAAAGGACTAAGAGAAAGAGAAAGAGAGCGAAAGAGAGGCACAAACAAAATGGCGGTGGAAACGACACGCTGTACAGTCAGAATAAAGAGAATAAAAGAAAGATAAAAAGAAAGACAGAGGGAAAGAAAGAGAAAAAGAAAAGGAAAACACGTTAAAAGAAAGAGAGAAAGGCTAAGAGAAAGAAAGAGAAAGAGAGCGAAAGAAAGATACAAACAAAATGGCGGTGGAAACGATACGCTGTACAATCAGCAGCAGCCAAACTGACACTGAAGAGAATAAAAGAAAGATAAAAAGACAGAGAGAAACAAAGAGAAAAAGAAAAGGAAAAAAGATTAAAAGAAAGAGAAAAAGAAAGAGAAAAAAGCTAAGAGAAAAAGAAGGAGAAAGAGAGCGACAGACAAGCACAAACAAAATGGCGGTGGAAACGACACGCTGTCCAATCAGCAGCAGCCAAACTGACACTGAAGCTGTTGCCGCCCTTTAGCTATTCGCGCTATTCGGCTATTTGTAAAAGCCAGTGTAGAGACGATCAGTCGACCAGAAACGGATCACTCATTCACCTGGGGTCGGACCCGGGGCCGCGGGGGTAGGCCGGGCAATTCGATGCAAGTGACCAATCCAGTGAGCCTTTCGAGGTAGCCCTCTTTTCTTTCGGGTGGCCTTTTGTCCAAGAAACGTCAGGTGGGGTAGAGTTGTACGTGATCGGCTGAATGAAGAGACAGGCAGATCAATGGCCGGGTGGATAGATGAAGATAAGGTCCCAGGGCCTTGAAATTGGTGTAAAGAAAATAGGAACAGCCCACGAACCATACATAAATGGCGTATCGTAAGACAGGCATTGTCACGGGTGCCAAAAAAAAAAAAACTATACCCTCCCCGTCCCCAAAAATTGTGTACTTGCTTTAAGGACTAGGAATGAAGATGGTGCCGAAGACCAAAACACCATCAAATGAAACTGATGTATATATATATATATATATATATTATATATATGGGAGAATATGTGCTTAATTGAAGTCTTTACCTAATTTTGAAAATTAATTGATTAATAACTAATTAATTGTCGGCAAAATTAATTAATTGTCGCGCAAAAGCCAAACACATCGTGTTTACATACTTATCATATAATATATATATATATATATTATATATTTATATATTATATGAAAAATTAATGTATTAAATAAATTAATGATTTAGGCGAGGGCACATATATGATCAAATGTAAGGCCTAAACACAATCGAGAAAATGGGTCGAAATGTACATAGGTCGAAAATGTACATACAGGGATTGACATTTTCTCGTTTTGTTAGCCTTACATTTGAACACTATATGCCCGTCTAAATTCATTATCTATGTAGTATAGTTTATTATTTTATTATTTATTATAAGGTTTTTTTTAAATACTCAATTATTTGGATGCATAATGAGGACACACGGGCCATATTAAAGCACCCATATACATTTAAGGCATAGGTAGATTCTATATAATGATAAGATAGAAAAAATAGAAAGTGAATCCGACGCTAGGTGGGTATTTTGTGTAAGGAAAGGAAAAGATAAAGTGATTGTGATAAATAGCATGAATTAAAAATAGGATATTTAATCAATTTTACTTACACGTGTTTCAGTGGTGTCAGGGAGTTTATCCTAGGTGTGTACTTGACTCTATATCTAATACAATAAATGTACTTATTTTAGTAAAATAACCAAATTAAATGACAAATAGATACTCTAATGAAAAAAAATGCTAGGAAATGCTCTCCACACAAAAAGATAGTAATTTCGACCTTCCTCAGAGTGGAAATCCTTCTTTTTTTGAATGCCCTGGAGAGCCTTAATCACTGGTCAAAAAAAGTCAAGGATTATATATTAGGAGTGATGGCTAAGTCATAAGCCAAGAAAATTATCCACAAATCATAGACAATGATAGTAAACACTTTGTACAAAACTAACGGATTGGATAAAAATATGTCACTTTTAGTCACGTGTCAAGATGAGATCGAATTTCATATGACTGGATAAGTTTGTTTTTGTCAGACCAGTCAAATCAATTTCCAGTATCTATTTTCATACCCTCCTATTATCTATCTATACTCTACCATTTTATCTATTTCATATATATTACGTGAATCCGCAGCGGTATCTATTTATCTATACGTCATCATTATATCTCGAGGTCTTTGATTTCTATCTATCTATCTATCTATGCAATCTCACTGTGTTCGTATCTATTTATCATCTATCGTATGTATCACATTTATCTATATCATCTGATTCTATCTATCTATTTACTCTATTCTATTCTATATCAGTGTCTGATTTCATATGGCGTACCCTCAATAATACATAATTCTATGGTATGAAATTCACTGTGTTCGTATCTATTTATCATCTATCGCATAGAGATATACCAATAATATCGTATATCAATTATGAAATATAATCAAAATAATACATATCGTATTTTATCGTATCCTATATCAGTCTGATTCTATCTATCTAGGTCATATTCTTTCTTCAATTATATCTATGCCATCCTCTACTGTTGTTCCGAAATAATCATATTTTACTCCATCTTATCTATGTATGCATTTATCTATATCAATCTGATTCTATCTAATCTATTTTATCTATCATATCGGTATATCATGTCTTAGCTATAATCTCTATCTATCTATCTATCTATCTATGAAATTCACTGTGTTCGTATCTATTTAATAACATTTCGGTATCTATGTACCCCATTATCTATATCATTTGCAGGGGTGAGGTGGTTTTCTATATTATCTTATTTATCTATTTCATAGTCAGTTCTGATTCTATCTATCTATCTATCTATCTTTATATCTATGGCAATTTCACTGTGTTCGTATCATTGTATTCAGCTATCTATGTATCCATTTATCTATATCAATTATTCTTCAATAAATCTTATTTATACTTTAATTCTACTCATATCAGTTCTGATTCTACTATCGTATTCTATCATAATCTCATCTAATGCAATTCACTGCTGTTACAGTGTACAAATCTATATTCTATCATGCATCACATCTCTTGTTTAAGATTAATTGGGAGAAGAGAATATAGTGCTATTAAATTGAAGTCCATACAATAAATTAGATAAGAAATATAATGCGAGATTGAAGTATTAATTGAATTCAAGATCGAATCTAATATTTTAGAATGCAAAGTAGTAAAAAATGCGTAAAAAAAATCAGACAAAGTCAATTCTCTGTATGTTACATTGGGCTTTCACTCATGTTATGCGCTCATCAGCAGACGGTTTATGCGACCACTTGAAGCCTACATTTGTGTGTAGCTTCCGAATGCATAAACTGCCTGTGGTGCTGACAGGCGGGCGTGGATTCGTAAACCTGTGTACACTAGCTTTTTTGCTCCCCCATGATTCTCGTTTTGTTTATAAACGATATATCCTACATTTTTTTTGAATATCTTTGACTTGACACTGAGCAGTCATATAAGATGCGTACACAACAGTTTGCTCATCGCCGGACAATTTGTGTGTGAGAATATGTGCTTAATTGAAGTTCATATCTATCTAATCATTCTATCTTATCTACTTAATTCAGTATATGTAGTGCCTGGGTATGGGGCCAGAATTAAAAGACAGCAAAGACAGGAATAGTGAAGTTAATTATTCAAATTAAATATTAACAAAAGAGAACAGGGCTCCCACTAACAAGCTCACATTATACCAGAGTCTCTCTAGGGTCACACGCAAGCTGCTTATACGAGCGTGGTCTGCTTTTTGTGGTAATACTAAAGCTCGCTGAAGTGCCAGAACCTGCTTGCTATTGGACTATTTAAATTATCACTGGAATATAGTTCATGCTAGAGTTACGGTGCGTGGTAAAATTCTTACATATTATAGGATGCCCTGGATATACTGTTTTATGGTCATTTATTAGATAATCCTTAATGGTTCTGAAATTTTCAGTACAGGGTGATGGGGCCAAGTTGTCTTGAGATGTGGAGTAAATCTTGAGTGACAAATGCTTGACCTCACTCTCACCTTGCTTTCTGGGTGGATAGGAATCGTGAGAACGGAACCCCGATAGAAAGCTCCCCCGCTTCCGGTTTAAGTAGTGCGGCAGTGGGCAAACTCCAGTAAGCCAGTTGCAGTAGTGTAGTTGCAGTTGAGTTGAGAGTTAGGACTGAAGCTAGCATAGATGTGACTCTCTTGCGCGCATTTGTCTGGTTCTGGGGATCCGGAATAAAATAACATCAAACGTAAATCGAAGTCTTGTTTGTTTATTATAAAGCTAACAATGACACAAGGCTTCTTGATAAGAAATTGGTCCCAGCAAACCAGACACGGAATGCCCGCGTAAGAAAGACCAGAACCGTAGACCATGTTAGAAGATATACCCGACCATATAAAGACCTATTAGAAGATAGAAGAACAGAAGACTAGACGTATGCAGAAGACGGCCAGAAGACTAGACAGAGAAAGAAAAGGCGCTACGTAACATATAGATATTTGGTGCCTTAAGACCATCACGCCATCAAGGACGTGATCAGATTCGAACCTGGACAACGTGCCACTAGACAGAGAAGAAAGAAAGGCAGAAAAATGGAAGCAAAGGAAAAGAAAAGAAGAAGAAAAAAAAAAGTGATAGACTTAAAAGAAAAACGTAAGTAACGAACCGCGCACACACACACACACATGTGTTTTTTGAACAGACTATAGAAAAAGACAATAGAAAGAGTGAACTAATATTCAAAGATCTATCTAGATTTGTCACAAAAAAAAATTGAAGTTAAAGATAGAATGTTGAAGGAGAAAAAAAAGAAGAACAAAAGGGACATTGTTTTAAGTACTTTCAGAGAGAAAAAACAGAAATCCGGACTTAAAGGACTTGACGGAAGAAAGAAAGGAGAGACATTGTTTATAGAAAAAGAGAGAAGAAAGAGACAATTAATTTTGTTGGTATAGAGCTTGAAAACTTTGGCAAAAAAGTTTTAGATTTGGTTAAAAAAAAAAAAAAATGTTTCAAGAAAATTGAAATGCTAATAGATTGTTTTAAAGCATTGGTTTTAAAATATAGAGAAAGGGGAGACAGTTTGGTATGCTATGAAAAAAAAAGGGAGAGAAGCAGAGTGTATATGCCAAATGAAGAAAGAGAAAAAGAGAAAGGGATATTTTGTTTGAATGTATAAGTTGAAATTTTGTGGAGGAAATGACAGAGAGAAAGGAAAAAAAATTTTTTTGCTGTATGATTGAATTTTGCCATTTTAGGTCATTTGCCAAGTTTTGAATTGTTTGAAAGATAGAAAAAAAAAGAGAGTGTTGCTATCGAAGAAAAAAGAGAGAGGACAACTAGGAGGATACATTCCCCCTCCAAGGCAGTGAGAGAGGGAGATACTGAATGTATGTGGCAGAAGTAGAGAGGAGAGAACAACGGATGTGTCCCCCCGCCCCGAAGGGTAATTGTTGCATTCAACCAGAGTAAATTGTTAAGAATGCCGTTGCGCCAGTTCCTGACCATGGTGGAGATTTTTTTTTGACTCGTGGAACCGTGGTGAATTTTAGAAAAAATTTCTAGCCGCCATTTTGGAATTTTTTCTTTTTGATTTTTCGTTTTTCGATTGAAGCTGTATTTTTTGTTAGATTACCCATGCTTTATGTCATTGTGTACTCATAATGTATGATGGATTAAATAATTTTGTAATTCCTAGTGAGTTACCTGCAAGAAAAAGTTAATTTTAAAAGAAGTAATTTTTGAAACTTTTAGTTTGAAGAATGTAATTTTTAATTTTTTTTTTTTTTTATGTTAATCACAATGCTGGTTTTTCATTCGTTATTGAAGGTCTGATTTTGGGTTCATATGTTGGAGATTTGCCTAAGTTGTATGTTTTTGGATGCTTTTTGGACTCACGGTATAAAGGTAGTTTTTAAGCAGAGAACTCACATTCCAGAGATTCCTGTTTTGGAAAATTGTCTAATTAGGCAATTCGATGGTTTTTTCGAAGCGTGGAGAGCCTATCATTTCCTGTGTTTTTTTTGTGGAGTTTTGAATATGTCAGAAATAAGAGATAAATGGTGGGTGCCCTGGCTGCCAAGAGGTTTTTCGTGTTTACTCTGCTCAGCACGATGTAAGTAATATTGTATGATTATTTTTTATTTTCTGGGAATACGATTGTTGTCGATTTCTCAAAATTTTGATCTTTGATGATGTCTTGATTTACACTCAGTTGTGGGTGAAGAATAAATTGGTGATTTGAAGAGATTAGATTTCTCGTAGGATAAACGGAAATGATTATAAGAGCTCCAGAAAAGAGCAAGTGCCTATTTTTTAGTTTGAATTTTAAGAAGGTACTAGGTTGTTACCCCTCTGTTATTAAATGGGATAGCATTTTAATAAGGAGGCTGGTGAAGTTATTTGAATTTTAGAGAAAAGTAAAATGGCGGAATCTAAATTGTAAAAATCCTTGGGGATTGGGGATTTGTGAGAGAAAACCAAACCTACCCCCCCTCCTTGTCTCTCATTGGCTGAAGGAATGAATGGAAATTTTTTTTTTTTGAATGACGCAGTCACGTAGACATGATTGCCGCCATCTTGAAATGAATGTTTTTTTGAGTCAAGCGGGTAATTTCTCCACATGTCTGCCATGTTTTGAATGTTAAAAATTTTTAAGAAAAAAAAAAAAGTCAGATTTAAATTTAATCAGAGATTTGTTGAAGAAAAAAAGTAACTTAGGTAATTGTAATGTTGATGAATTGTGGATTTTGACAACTGGTGATTATTGAAAAACTTTGGGTTGATTTCGTGAGATAAAGCCTTGGAGGCTTATTGAACTAATATTTTTAAAAGAAAAGAATTAATAAATTAATTGTGGTATTTTTGCATTTTTTTGTCAATGACCAGTAATATATTCGGTTTTTGAATTTTTTTCCGAAAGTTTGATTAATATGTTAAAAAGTTGACTTTAAGTGAGATTTATGAGGTGCCATTTTTTGATAGTTTTGAAAATTTTTTATGTTTGTGGAATTTTGGTGTGACTTGCTGTAGTAATGGAGTCGAGTTCTGACATCAATGCCTGACTATTTGGGAGGAAATTTTTTCCGGTGTTTTGGGGAATCGTGGAGATATGGTAATGAAGGTGGGTCTATGAGGCACCATTTTCACGTATTGAGATTCCTGATGAGCGGTCCAATGGTGGTTACCCACGGGTTACGGAAGGTTAATCCGCGCTTTTGGGTTTTTGTAATTATTCCGAACGGATTCGGAATGTAGGGGTTCTGGAGGAGCAGAATAAGAAGAAGGCGTAAGAGGCCGCCCCTGTTTTATGTGGATTGGAATTTTTGGGGGGAAATTATGATTTGGGAATGGTCTCCAGAACGTTTTTTGGCTGAGAGGGATGTTTCGAGTGGCTGGAGTGCAGATAGCATGGTCAATGAATAATTATATGTTAAACAGACAAGTACCTACTTTTTGTGTTGGAGGGTTTCCTGGAGAATTGTTTAAGCCCAACTGGCAGGTGTACCGAGTGTGGAATCAGGATAAACAAGTTTTTTCCCTCAAAGTGAAAAGCTAATTTGGCACAGTAATATATTTTTTGTGAAGAAAATTTTAATACCTTAATGTATTGGTGTGTTGTGTCTGGTATCCTAATATTAAGAACTTATGAGTAAACGCATAGACCGTGTAGATTTTTTATTGTTGCGCGATAAAATTGTTGTTGTTTTCTCCATGGCATGTGATGTTTTAATGTATTTGTAGGGACCAATGTGTGGCAATGTTTTGATCTTTTTGGTATCATTGTATTTGATGTAAATTGCCTTCCCAGTCTCCAGGTTAAGTGACGCTGTGGGGCGGAAAGCTGGTGAATTGTCATTGAATTCCAGGCGAATGTGATTGCTGGGAGTGACCAGGGTCACGTTGGTTTGTGACCAGGATTTTGGGACCAAGACGTTGGTCCATGTTGTGTTTTTGATTTTTGTAGGATATTGTAAATGGCCCTGCATGTTTGTTTTTTATGTTTGAAAACTTGTTTATCAATTAAAATTGATGTATGCCAATGGGGGAACCAGACAACCGCGCAGAAAGAGAGAATAGATATGCGAAGTAATCTAGAGAGACCAAGAATACGGTAGAGCTCAAAATGAACGAGGCAAGTAAAAAGTAAATTTCATATAATTAATTTATGGAATTTAAAAATGGTATGATTATGAGGGATGTTACTATTAATTGGACCCCTATTACTTTTTTAAGGTGTATAGAAATCCTTATGGCGATCAGTACAGCTGATGGCCTTGGAGAGTGAGTGACAATGGCTTGACCTCACTCTCCCTTGCTTTCTGGGATAGATCGTGAGAAACGACCCCGATAGAAGCCCTCCCGCTCCGGTTTAAGGTGGGTACAACTCAGTAAGCCAGTTTGCAGTAAGTTAGTTGCAGTTGAAGTGACGAGTAGGATGAAGCTAGCAAGAATGTGACTCTCTGCGCGCATTTTGTCTGGTTCTCTGGGGACCGGAATAAAAATAACCATCAAAGGTAAATCGAAGTCTTGTTGTTATTACTAAAAAGCTAACAATGACCACAAGGCTTTTCCTGATAAGAAATGGTCCAGCAGAACCAGACACGGAATCCCCAGATAAGAAAGACCAGACGAGACCTGTAGAAGATATACCCGACGATTTAGAAGACCTATTAGAAGATAAGAAGACAGAAAGACTAGANAGAGAGAAGAAGATAGATAGATAGATAGAAAAAAGAATAAACATGTCAAGAAGAAGATAGATAGATATTAGATAGATAGATAGATGAGAAAGAAATGTTCCAGATAGATAGATAGATAGATAGATAGATATGAATAGAACGAGATAGATAGGTAGATAGAATGCTAGATAGATAGTAACAGAATGAGATAGATATAATGAATAGAATGAAATAGATAGAAGGAGACGAAATAAATAGGAATATGACCAAAGGGGAGATAAATATTCTTCCAAAAAAGGAATTGACATAAACGAATAAAACGGATGGACGCTGAGATCAAAAACTGAAAAGGGGAGTCATCCATTAGAAAGAAGACGACCATCGCCAAGAAACGGTACAAGCAAAAATGAACAATTGAACAAAAGAAAAACGAACGGTCGAATAATCGCACCGGCTCCATTTTCGGCCGTATAAAAGGCCAGCAGGATCAACATCTTCTGATATCCGTTTTCAAAAAAAAAAAAAAAAAAAAAAAAAATGGCGGGAAAAGCCGCTCTCCCAATTCCAAACAAAGGTAGATCAGATGAATGGACAAGATACAATTTAACCCTGACTTCTTTTTTTTTTGTTTATTTTTGGGGGCCAAAGTTGGGGACATTGGGAAGAGGGTGTTATTTTTCATGATCACGCTGCCTATTTGTTTAGTTCTCTGACTATTTCCATCGTTTTTTTTTTTCTTTATCATTTCTTCCCTTTTAGTCATCCATTCATTCAGTTGGTCAATCGTTCATTCATTTTCTTCTTTTGATGTGCGTTTTTATTATTGTTTATTTTTTCTATGGTAGGCCTTAGTATCCATTTATCTTCGCAATGACTTTTCTCTCTCCTAATAACCAAATTGTCGGCCTTATCACAAATTGGTGGATTAGGTTTTATTATGTTCGATATTTTCTTCACTTTTTTCTTTTTGTTTTTTTTTTGTTTGTTTGTTTTTTGTGTTTTTTGGTTTTTTTTGTTTGTTTTTTTTACTTTCTTTTTTTTCTCTTCATTTTTCATTTAAACAAAAATATTCTGTATTCATTGTTTGTTTGCCTTTGTTCCTCTATAGATTGTTTTTGTGGTTTGTTGTTTTTATTTATTTTGTCTTTTATTGTTACTAGCAGGACCTGTGAATATACCACAGTATGATAATTCAATTATTACAACGTTTGATATGTTTACTTAAGAGCTATTGCTAAAATACTTCCATATGTAAAAAAAAAGTATGTAAAAAGAATAATAATCTTACCTAACAGTATAATAAGTATGTAAAAAGTATAATAATCTTGATGGCAGGACCTGTGGATATGCCACAGTATGATAATTTAATTATTACAGCTATTGATATGTTTACTTAAGAGCTATTGAAAAATAGTTCAATATATAAAGAAAATTACAATGTTTAATATGTTTACTTAAGAGTTATTGAAAATAGTTCAATATGTAAAAATATTACAACATTTGATATGTTTACTTAAGAACTATTACAATTATCTCAATATGTAAAAAATATTACAATGTTTGATATGTTTACTTAAGAGCTATTGCTAAAATACTTTTTATATGTAAAAATATTACAATGTTTGATGTTTACTTAAGAGCTATTGCATTTAGTTCAATATGTAAAAAATATTACAATGTTTGATGTTTACTTAAGAGCTATTGCTATTATTTCAATATGTAAAAAATATTACAACGTTTGATAAGTTTACTTAAGAGATATTGCAAAATAGTGCATTAAAAAGGATAATAATCTTGATTTAACTCTCTCTCACTCTTTTTTTTTCTTTCTTTCCTTCTTTCTATCTTTTCATTATGTTCGATTGAAACATTAGCATTATTGCTTCCAAGTGGTCCTCTCTCTCTCTCTCTCTCTCTCTCTATATATATATATATATATATATATATATATATATATATATATATATATATATATATATCCCCTACACTCGTACAATTAAGGAACACGAGTATTAATATAATTCTTTGTCTGCGTTAGATTGTTTTTGTTTTTGTTGTTGTTTTTAGTTGTTTTGTGTTTTATTCTTATTTCTTTATTTTGTCTTATTGGGTACATCCCATTTTGTTTTCTATCTTCTCACTTGAACCTTAAACAACAACAACAACAAAAAGAATCTTCACCCAGAACATATACACTGTTATTACAAAGACCGCATCCTCAAACACCTACTGTACGGCGAATTAGCAGAGGGCACTCAACCAGTAGGAACCACGCCTGTGATTTAGAGATGTCTGTAAGAGAAACCTGAAGACATGCCACATCAACACCAACACATGGGAGGCTTGTGCAGAGGACCCTGCGACCTAGCGACTCCTTGTCAGACAAGGAACGAAAAGGAGCGAAAAAGAGAGGAAAGAAGCCACCACAGAAGCCTGTTCAATACTTAATTTGGTACAGTAAGCAACCCGAGTCCTTTGTCTATCAAAATGACTTGATTCGGCATTAAATGGCCCGAAAAGGGTTGATATGCCGTAAAACAAAACAACTAACCTTTTTATTATGTTTCCCTTTCCTTCTTCTGTTTTCCCCTTTTCTTTATATCATTCAACATTAAGAAACTTTTTT
Organism: Doryteuthis pealeii; assembly: GCA_023376005.1. Lineage (NCBI taxonomy): Eukaryota > Metazoa > Mollusca > Cephalopoda > Myopsida > Loliginidae > Doryteuthis > Doryteuthis pealeii. The sequence goes on along the minus strand of CM042170.1, from coordinate 21,292,901 downwards.
CTTCTTCCCATTGTCCATCTATCGATTCCTTTCACTTTTTCTTTCTTCTTCTTTTTTGTTCCACATCACAGAACACAGTCCACATCTTTGAAAAGAGGCATCACAATCCTCCAGTCACCTTATCGATCCCCAGGTTATCTGCACTTGACCAACACACCTAGACTTTTATGACGCGCACGATCTTCCTATTAATCCCGAAACTCCGTCACTAATGTTTACTGATAGTACCATTACCGCTATTAATATAATCACTACTAATCATCCCACCCCCACTCAAAGCAAAATCCCCACCCACCGGATCTACCAAATCGTTTTGACTATTATGTAAACAATGACGGCAAAAACTTTCGCACTTTTTCGACAACTAAAGTAATCTGAAAAACATTCCGGTCGAGGTCACTCTTCAACCCTGAGTGTGGGGCCCTCCCCTACGGTCACCCCTCAACTCCTGTTTTCGTCTATTCATATCTCAAATCACCGGCCGTCTCTTTCCCATTGCAATTTCTCACGATCAGAAAAAAACAAAAAACATAAACACGAATTGTTAAGTAAAGCATGGGCTGCTATAAACAGTTTAATGAAAATGTGGAATAGGGTAGGTCGATTTTTCACTTTTTCAAAATATGAAATTGTCCATCTATACGAAAGTTGTGTGTTAGTATACTGAATACTGATACCAAAAATTATTTTTTTTACTTGTACCATTGTTTGAGGAAATAGCATCAAAGATCGTCTACTAAAATGCACTAAAAATCCTCGTTTTCTAAAGGCTACATTTTGCGAAAATGAGGATTTTTAGTGCACTTTAGTAGACGATCTTTGATGCTATTTCCTCAAACAATAGGGCAAGTAAAAGATCTAATTTTTGGTATCAGTATTCAGTATACTAACACACAACTTTCGCATAGATGGAAAATTTGATATTTTAAAAAAGTGAAAAATCGACCTACCCTAATGTTGGAAAATTGATAAAAATCTAATAAAATTAAACGGGAGTTCTTCGAAGCAGCCGTCGTGTATCAGTACTACTGTAAAGTTGCACTACTTAAAATGTCATATTTTATTTCTGTTTTCCAATACATCCGCCTTCTTGGGTGGATGTAGAATACACTGACTGTATCGCCTGAAGGTGGGTCACCCCCCCCCCAAAAAAAAATGGGTGTCCTGCGTATAACACTAAACTTCATCAGATGGTGAGGCTCCAGTTCTGAAGATTGGGGGAGTGTGGAATACTTATTTTTTTGCCATTACACCCAGGTCCACTCAGACTGCAGAGGGGTAAAACACCGCCCCACAAAAGAAATGAGGCTTCTGAGTATTACACTAAACATTATTTTATGGTGAGGCTCCATTTCTGAAGATTCTAAGAGTGTGGAATACTTCTTTATTGCCATTACTCCCAGGTCCACTCTGACACGGAGTTAGGGTCCCATTAAGTAGCAATAAGTCAGTTTGAACACTTAATTTGGAGAATAATAAAGCAACATCAGATGCTGTTAGCAAATTACGTCCTTTGTTTATCAAAATGACTTTGGTTTGGTTTGGTTTGTTTTACGGCATATCAACCTCGCTGGGTTATGTAATGCCGACAAAGTTGTGAAATAAATTCATTCTTAATGCAATGTTTTTTTATTCAACCTATAGATGGGACCCTAATAGGTCAGAGTGGACCAGGGAGCAATGGCGATGAAGGGGTGCTCCACATTACCCAAACCTCCAGAACTGGAACCTCACCATCAGATAGAGTTTAACGTGATTCCCAGGACATGTAGACCCTCGGCCAGCGCCTTCTAGTACCCATATGATAGAAGGATTGGGGGTTGCCATAAGGGCAATAGGATTGGGTCAATCATATAGGTGCTAGGGCTTGACGTGGCCAGTGGATTGATCGGAGGGGGCCTCTCCGACCGCCCGTCTAGCCCAAAAAAGCTTAAAGTGGAATATTGCAAGTCATGGACTGCTCAGCCACCTGAGTTCTATCCTTAAGCACCACAGGTTGCCACCCACGGCCAACAGGTGGCCCACTTGGGGGAGTCTTACTCCTCTGCAGAGGTGCAGTCGGTGCATTCAAACGCCCCTCCGACAGGGCGGCAAAATGACTTGATTTGGCATTAATTGACCCGAAATGGGTTGTTATGCCATAAAACAAAACAACCAATCAATAAGAATATTTCTCACTACTACTTTCATTTTCGGCTACAAGAAGAGAATGGTCAAATAATGGAGGATCAGTTTACACCTTATTAGAATAAAAAATGGAACCTCTACTTTATGATCACATCCTTTTTTATCTTCCTAAGTACTGATTCCCAACAAGAATGTTTGAAGTCAAGTCACGCTGAAAGCAATGGTTCCCACCAAAGTTAAGCAACAATAAGCATGTTCAATACTTAATTGGGTGATCACTTAAGCAACAGCGCGTACTGTAAGCAAATTGGGTCCTTTGTTTAACAAAATAACTTGATTCGACATTACATGTCCGAAAAGGGTTGATATGCCGTAAAACAACCAATCAACCAACCTTTTATTCTTTCTCTCCTTTTTCCTTCTCTTTGTCTTTTTTTCTTTTCTTTATTCCATTCTCCATCAAGGGGTTTAGCTCAGTCGGTAGAGCACCAGTCTAGGTAATCGCAAGGTTCCTGGCTCGATACCGGTCCTTGCCAATTCAGCACATGAGTAGCACAGATTGGGCAATCGGTAAAGTGGGAAGCTGGTGGTTGGTGTGGCACTCCACAGATAAACAATCTCCCTTGTATTAGTGATATCGAAAGGGGATAGATTCCCTCGTTGTTTGGCTGATACCAACAACCACTGACAACTGTTTTTACATTAAGAAACTGTTTCCTTCTTTCTAATTGTCCATTTATCAATCCCTTTCACAATTTTCTTTCTTCTTTTTTTTTTTCTTTTTTTTTTTCCACATCAAAAATGTTTTATCGAAATGACTTGATTCAGCTTTAAATAACCTGAAAAGGGTTAATATACCGTAAATCAAACCAACCAACCAACCAACCAACCAACTTTTCATTCTTCTTTTTTTTTTTTTGTCTTTTCTCCTTTAATTTATTCTCTTCAACATTAAGAAACTTTTTCTTTCTTTCCAATTTTCGTCTATCGACTCCTTTCACCTTTTTCTTTTTTTTTTTCTTTTTTGTCTTTTGTTAAGCATCACAGAACACAGTCCACATCTTTTAAAAGAGGCATCAAAATCCTTCAGTCACCTTATCGATCCTCAAGTTATCTGCGCTTGACCAACACACCTAGACTTTTATGACGCGCACGATCTTCCTATTACTCACCAAACTCTGTCACTAATGTTTACTGATAGTACCATTACCGCTATTAATAAAATCACTACGAACCACCCCACTCCCACAGAGCAAAATCCCCACCCACCCGGTTCTACAAAATTCTTTCGACTATTATGTAAACAATGACAGGAAAACTTTCGCACTTTTTCGACAACCAAAGCAATCTGAAAAACATTCCGGTAGAGGTCACCCCTGAAACCTTAGTGTAGGGCCTTCCCCTACGGTCATCCCTCAACTCCTGTTTGCATCTATTCACATCACAAATCACCGGCTGTCTTTTCCCCACTGCGACTTCTGCAGTCGGAAAATAAATACGAACGCTTAGGTAAAGCAGTCACCGTATCAGTACTACTGTATGGTTGCACTACTTAGACTTTCGTATTTTTGTTCTTCCATACATTATACCTTCATGGTTAGACTTAGAATACACTGACTGTATCGCCTTCAAAGGGGTAGAACACAATACCCCAAACAAAAATGGGACGTCTGAGTATGACAGTAAACTTCATCTGATGGTGAGGCTTCAGATCTGAGATTGGCGAGTGGGGAATACATCTTTATTGCCATTACACGCGGGTCCACTTTGACTCGGGGTGGTAGTATCTATTAGGGTCCCATTAAGCAGCAAGGAGCTTGTTCAATACGTAATTCGAAGGCCAATTAAGCAACGGCTGGTACTGTAAAAAAAAACTTGAGTCCTTTGTTTATCAAAATGACTTGATTCGGCATTGAGTGACCTGAAAAGGGTTGATATGACGTAAAACGACCAACCAACCAATTTTTCATTGTTTCCTTCTCTTTGTCTTTTTGTCCTTTTATTTATTCACTTCAACATTAAGAAACTTTTTTCGTTCTTTCCAATTGTCCTTCTATCGGTTCCTATCACCTTTTTCTTTATATCTCCCGCCTTTTTTTCACAGAATACAGTACACATCTTTGAAAAGGGCCACTAATTTCCTTCAGCTACCTTATCTGCTGTTGACCAACACACGTAGACTTTTATGACGCACACGATCTTCCTATTACTCAACACATTCTACTGTCACTAATGTTTACTGATAAAACCATTACCGCAATTAATATAATCACTATGAACCTCCCACCCCAAAGCAAACCCCTCCTCCACCCGGATCTACCAAATTCTTTCGACTATTATGTAAACAATGTCAGGAAAAGTTTCGCACTTTTTCGACAACCAAAGCAATCTGAAAAACATTCCGGTCGAGGTCACCCCCTCAACCCTGAGTGTAAGGGCCTTCCCCTACGGTCATCCCTCAATTTCTGTTTGCGTCCATTCATATCGCAAATCACGGACCGTTCTCTTTCACACTGAAAACTTCTCGCGGTCGGAAAAACAAAGCAAGAAAACACGAAAACGAACAAAGTTACTGAAAGGCGTCAACTTGTTTTCTTTTCTTTTCTTTCTATTTCCCGCTCTTTTGAAAGTCACGTGATGAATCGTTTTTTTTCCGGAAACAATTCGGATAGTGTATCTTTTCGGATTTGTTTGGTGGGACAAATAATGTCCACTGATATCGCCAGAATGAATGAATGGATGAAGAAAATGGAATGAATGGAGAGGGGAACATGAAAGCAACGGAACAAATACCCCAGAAAAAGAAGAAAAATCAGGGTTCTATGACACGCTCATGATAGACTACAGAAAACAAATCCCTTTTTGCTGATGGCAATAAAAAAAGAAGTATTATGTATTCACCCAACCCCTCCACACTAGTAGGATGTGATACAAGTTTAATCTCTTATGCGGAGTTTAACTGGTTTGAATTCAGAATTTTCCTTCTCCTAGACCGGTTGCCAAAGTTAAAGAGTTCAGTCTGCCCTATTATTTACCCACAGTTGGAGAGAACGAATGCACAAGAATAAAAAACAACTCTCAACTGGTGTCAAAGTTGAAACATCCAGTGAAATGTTTCTTCTCTTGCTTTTGCTAGTGTTGTACCGGCCGTTCCTACAGTGGAGAATATACACCGGTTCTCGCTATAAATAGTGAGACACCGAGTGAAAAGGTTGTACTGTTACCGTTTAGCGGCAAGCTAGCCGTTCTTGTACCTTATTGTAAATACACTTGTCTCATTTTACCCTACCTCGACTTGGCTTCTTTTTTTACTGTTGAACTAACATCACAACAGCTAGTATTAGTATTATTAGTAGTTGTCGTAGTAGTTGTATGTAGAGTTTTCCTTCTCCTAGACTGGTTGCCATACTGTTAGGATTCTGGTCACTATTTACGCGTTTAGTTCCCCTATTGATAAATGCAATCTGCTCTTGTAGAAATAGTCTAATTTCAGTAAATACTCCGGACCATATTACCTTTGGGCATCCCTTTTTGATCTCGATTAAGAAAGGACATGTTTTTCATTTACACCGTCAATGTCCGGTCGTTTGTTAGGGGTTAGGGTTAGGGTTAAGGTTAGGGGTTAGGGGTTAGGGGTAGGGGTTAGTTTTATAATTTTTTTTAAATCTAAAAATCGTCTGTTAAAACAACCGGATATTGACGGTGTAAATGAAAAACATGTCCTTTCTTAATCGAGATCAAAAAGGGGTGCCTAAAGGTCATATGGTCCGATAATCCTTGTAATAGAAAGTACATCTTATACCCCAAGATGGGCACCTCTCGTGGTGTAATGGTTAGTAAGTTAGACTGGCAAACCATGACTAGTGAGTTCGTGCCTCACTGGGTGCCCCTTACATTCGGCCTTGTGCTAAATCTAAGTGAAGCTTAGTTAATTAATATACCCCAAGATAATCCAATACATACCAAAATCCCTGTGTGCCCTACAATTTACCCATAGCTGAGGGAAGTATGGTTTTATACATACCTTTGCCAAGCATAGAAAGTCTCATCGTGGTGTAGTTAGCAAGCTTGTCTCCCAGATCCAATTCGATCCTCGCTGGATGCCCCATAATTCCGAACTTTTGTCACATCTTGCCTATGGTTCGAATTCAGACTTTTCCTTTTCCTAGACGGGTTGCCATATCAAGGTTAACGCTCCAAGTCTGTCCTACTATTTAAAGACAGCTGTATATATATATTTACCAACCCCTCCGCACAAGCAGGATGCGACACAAGGTCAATTTCTTAAGCGGAGTTTAACAGGTTTGAATTCAGAGTTTTCCTTCTCCTAGACTGGTTACCTTGCCATGGTTAAAGAGTCCATTCTGCCCTGCTATTTACCCATAGCTGGAAGGAGAATTGGATTCATACCTTTCCCAAGGGTATTAGCGCTAAGTGAAATGCCAACAGTTCCGTCCAGGAATTGAACTCGCGTTGACGAGTCCATTTCCTACGACTCTAACCACTAAACCACGCGCCTCCAAGACAGCTGTATATAAGAGAGTATATAAGGGAGTATAATTGAGTTCATACCTTTACCAAGAGTAGGTATTTAACTCGTTCGCCGAGAGTAAGATGTGACACAACTTCACATATATGGGACATTCAACGAGGATCAAACTCGCTATTTAGTAGTAATGGATCTGCGAGATTAGGTTGCTAACCATTACCGCACGATGGGACGCAATTTATACCCAAACAATTTGCCACGGGTCACAAGGTCGAGGATCAAACTCTATATGTAGTGGTAACGGATCTGCGAAACTAGATTGCTAATCATTACACCACGATGGGACGTACTTTATTTTCAACTCGCTCGCCACGGGTAGGATGGGACACTAGGTCGTAAGTATGGGGCATCCAGTGAGGATCGAACGGGCTATTCAGTAATAATGGGTCTGCAAGACTAACTGGCTAACTATTACACCATGACGGGATGGCCTTTACACCCCACCCCTTCGCCACAATTAGGATGTCGTAAGTTTGAGGCATCAGGAGTGGATCGAACTCGCTATTCAGTACCTTTCCCAAGCGCTTTGTGAAATACAAACAAAATTGTGGAGGATATGATCTGTGTTTTAAAAAATGAGTTTTAAAAACAGATATTAAAAAGTTTTTTTTTAATATTATGTTGAATAAAAAAACAAATTCTGATGCAGGGTCGTCCACAAAGTGTTTCTTCACTGACTGCAGTCTCGCGTAGGCCAACTACTTCTGCCCAGCGCTCCACTCACTTCAGTTATTTATGGGCATAGTCCCCAACATCCGGGCATATCAGTCGAACCTCGCGCCCGTGCAA
>CM042170.1:21275436-21277936 GCA_023376005.1 Doryteuthis pealeii | reverse complement strand
GAGACTTTCTCTCGTACGTTTCAGCCGATCCATTCTCCAGCCGAAATCAAGTGATTTCTCAGCGAGAACGGAACTTCTAATATTTGATGTGTCCCTTTTCCCGCCTCTCTGTCATATTGACGTCTGTTGAAGTACGTTTTTTTAAACCAGTAAGCAAATTTCTAGATATTATTCAGACAATTGAGCATTTCTCTCGTATGTTTCAGCCGATCCATTCTCCTGCCGAAATCAAGTGTATATATTAGGTTTACCCAATTTGTCGAAAAAAACGTATTTTACAAAACAAATTTAACACTACCGATTTTAATTTCGTTAAATTCAGATAATTCCGTGATTTTTGTTATTTTTTTTTTCAATCGGGAGTGTTACATTTATTTCGTAAACACGGATTTTACGCCATCTTTAAACACCGTTTACGGTCATATTTGAGCAAAATTGACCGAAAAATAGTTTTAAATGTATTAAAAATAAATTACATGTGTAATATTATTTTGCTTTTTTACTGATGCTCATTATATTACTATTTTTCGACTCAGACAAAAATTTGACTTTAAATAATGGATTTAATTAATTTTAATTCGTTTTTACAATGAAAAGCAGACGAAAAACTGTGTATACCTTGTACATATGTATTTATATTCCCGAGAAACATCTGAAGAAAGCCGGAAGAAACATCGGCCGGAACATTGTGTATTTAGTTATTTATTTATAAACGGGTCGGTATAGCTCAGTCGGTAGAGCGTTGGACTAGGAACCACAAGTTTCCGGGTTGGATACCGGCCCTCGCCAACTCAGCGTATGAGTAGCACAGTGGTCTGTGCGGTAAAGTAAGGAGCTGGTGGCAGGTGTATCGCTCCACCTCAGACGCAAAAACAATCTCCTTGTTCTAGCGCTAGTAAAAAAAATGGATAGACTCCCGCGCTGATTGGCTGATACCGACTTTAGGCCACCCCAACGACTTTACTTACTATTTATAATATAGTTATTTATTTAAGCTTCGCTTAGATGTGGCTCAATGCCAGAAGTAGGCACCTAGTGAGAATCAAAACCACTAAAAATAGTCTGCGAACATAGCTTGCTAACCATTACACCACGTGAGGAGTCCAACGTTGTGTATATAACAATAAAGATGAGTACAACAGTCCGAAAAATCTAAATAATACAAAACCTCCCCCGACCTGACGGCTGGGGCAATAAAATACACCGACTGCACCTCTGCAAAGGGGTAAGATCTCCTCAAATGGATACACCTGTTAGCCGTTGGTGGCGACGAGTTATGCTTAAGGATGGAATCCTAGTGGCTGAGCAGTCCATGCCAAGGAACACTACACTTTGTCCCTTAGACGGGCGATCGGAGAGTCCCCTCTCCGATCAATCGGCTGGTCATGTCAAGCCCTAGCACCAATATGATTGTCTCAACTCTATTGCCCTTATGGCAAACCCCAACCGTTTTTATCATATATGTATAGAAGACGGTGACTGAGTGTCTTGATGCCCTGGGTATGATGTTAAACTCTATCTGATAGTGAGGTTCCAGTTATGGAGCTCTGGGGAATGTGGAGTACCCCTTCTTCACCATTAATCCCATGTCCATTCTGATCCGGAGTGGTGGCACCTGTTCAATCCATGGGTTAAATAGAAAAAATACACTTGTTTTCTCCTAAACTGAGAGAGGTACTGACAGACATATTGAGATAGATAGATATGTACGGACATAGACAGACAGACAGAGACCTGACTGAGATAGAAAGAGACAGACTGACAGAAAGACAGACAAACATACTCAAATAGATAGATAGATAGATAGATAGATGCCGGCATAGATTGATAGATACAAACTGAGACAGATAGAGACCGACATACTTAATATATACATATATAATCAGATATTAGATAGATAGATAGATAGATAGATAGATAGACCTGATTGAGATAAATAGATAAAGATAGACTAACAGACAGACATACTGAGATAGATAGATAGATAGATAGATAGATAGATACAGACATACATACTGAGACAGATAGATAGATAGATAGATAGAGACAGACAGACATACTGAGACAGATAGATTGATTGATAGATACAGAAAGACATGATAGATAGATATATATGATTCTCTCTCTCTCTCTCTCTCTCTCTCTCTCTCTCTCTCTCTCTCTCTCTCTCTCTCTCTCTCTCCCCTACTAAATACCACCTCCTCATATCTTTTAATTTTCATCAGCAACTCCAAACAATTCGCATCTAGATAGGATATAATTTCATTTATCCAACATTTACAATGAATGTCCATAACGTAACCTTTTGCCCACCACCAAAAAATGTTCCCTGTTAATTTTTCTTTGAACTTTCTACTTCCTTTTGTCTACTAAGTTATACGCATGCGCACATTTAAAAAATTGAATAAATGAAGGGAGACAAATCTCATTAATCCTTTCAGTTTTTATCCATCGACCCTTTGTAAATTGTTGACTCTTTACTTACAAAAGAAACGACAAT